>OX439143.1:129130514-129730514 GCA_949318255.1 Pollenia labialis | reverse complement strand
ACGGAGGTAAACCAAAATAAAAATAAGAAAGCCTTATATGTGTATGCAAAATGTGCAAAAATTAATTTTAGCAGGGGTGCTCTGGAAATCGAAAACGCAAAACGCGAGAATTTAAACGTCGTTTTTTAATAAGATCTGTAAGAAAAGAATTTTATGACAAATATTATACAAATGTTTCTCTATTAAACAGAACTTCAAAACAAAAATTATATTAAGTGTTTAAAAAAATAAATTCCAAATTCTTGCATTTTCGATTGAATTTTAATAATAAAATAAAAATCTGGATTCATTTTTTTTAATTTTTCATGTAATTTTGGGAATAGTATATGCAATTAATGTGATGTATGTATATAAAAGATTTATCCAGAGAATATTTTCTTTATGAAAACTTTTCTAGGTTATTACTCTTCTATACAAAAATCATTAGGTTCATAGAGTTAATAAATCCGGCTACAAGTGAACTAAATTGGCAACATTGTTTCATTTAAAAGATTCTGTTATGTTTTCGCTTTGTTGTATTATTTGTTTGAAAATTTACCGTTCTCTTTGTATATGTGTAAGTTAGTGCGCGCAGGCGAGCTAAGTATATGTATTTGGTTTTTGAAACGAAGTCCATCTACAAAAATTGTTTTGTTGATTTTAATTTCGCCATTATTGTATGTATGCATGTAATTTAGCTTACAGATGGCAAAAAACGTGGTTCGTTTAATTTCGTGGATGCATACCGTGCTGCCAGATAATAATTCTTCCCCCTTAATGTAAGAGTTTAGATAATTAATTCATTTCAATTAAATAAAATTAATTTTAGTTAGGAGCCTGTCAAAAGTTACCCCTATCCAAAGTGTTTGTATTCGAACATTTATCGATCGTCAATAAAGTTTTAATTTGCACAACCAGATAAAAATTGCTTTGGTTAAAGCAGGGAAAAACTAACCCCCTCATACAAAATCGATTATTTTCCGCTTATTAAAGAAACTAAAAGCTTTAGCTTCTAACTTAGTAGGTATTAATAAGAAAACTCAAGGTTTATATTTTTTCTCGATAAGTATAGGAGATGCTTCTCACCCTTTCCCATGTAAAGAAATTACATCAAATCTTCTATTTAGGAAATTTTTATCTATCAAATGTACCAGATTTTCTATGAAATCAGTAGAGCAGGGTATATGTATGTATGTTACCCACCATTAAAAGTGGTATTAATGCAGCATTACCATTTATTGATAGATTTTTAATTTTCGCAATGGAGGCAGGGCAAATGTAACACCATATAAAATTAGCACTTATAATCATTTATTAAGAAAACTACAAGAGCTTGTTAGCTTTCTTCAGTATTTTTAGCACATATAAAATAATTTACCGTATGTTTTTTTACCTTGAAATCAAATCTCGTCGACTAAGGATTTTAAGCTCTAAGTAAGCTCTTCAAAAATCCTTCGCAGTAATTTTGCTAATTTTAAAAAATTGTGGTTTTTCTTTATATAATATGGTATTTCATCGTCACATATGGTCGGGTGCTTCATTCGTCCCTTTTTGTGCAATAAAGCGAATTCCTAATTAAAAGTAAAAATATTGTTTGTTATTGCTGCATGTATTATTCGAAGAAAGTAGATCAAAACATTTTTGTTCCGAGCGGCAAACCAGTAAGAACCCGACGTTGCACTATGTAGTTTCTATTTTGTATTTGCTTAAACAAATAATTTAACCTACTTGAAAGACATTAAAAAATATGAATGTAATATAATAAATGCATATGGGCACAAAACAAGTTTGTACTATTTTGGTTAAACCTTAATAACTTTTCATTTTTTGTGCTAAAAGTTATAAAGATTTTTGAAACATACAGACGTACATATTTACATATATATATTAAAGTTATTGTGCAGATCGTATTTAAAATTAAGCTAAACATTTTTTATCGTTTTTGCAAAAAGTTGTATTTACATATTTATTTAAGTATATTTATATCAATACTTAAACAAATATTTCAAATTAAAAAAGGGTTTGCCTATAATTTTTTTTTTTTTTAATTTATAGTAAAATATTGTTAAGAAATTGTTGGCCAATTAGTTGGCGAATTAGTAATCTCATTACATTTGGCGCCCTAAAATTAGAATCCAAAATTCGAATTTCCGAACGGTTTTTTTTTGTAAACACTTATATTTTGACAGTTTAGTTTAACCAAATACAAAGTAAAAATGGGAATCCCATTTTAATAGATGATTTTCAGAACTTATTGTTGTTGTTAGAGTTTAAAAGTCGGGTTTTTGATGTTTGTACATATATGTATACAATTTAACATTTATTAAAATAAGAAAGTGAACTAAAAATGTCAAACAAACGTATCAAGTACACTGTCTTTACAAGACAAATTAAAAATATTGAAAAAGATTGTTTTCTTTTTTAATTTTGTTATATGTATGTATACTATTAATATTATCAGGCATGTTCTGAAAATCATTTTTTGTGAAAGTGATTTGAAATCATAAGAAAGGTGTTCTGGACAAAAAACTTTTTCCATAATTGTGATTTTAAACCGTTCATTTCAGAACATGCCTGTATACATACTAAAGTCAAATGAATTGTTACATTTTGTTATATACCGTTTTTCATAGTTTTTATGTTAAACAAACTAAATTGAAAAAACATAGTTTTTTATATCTTAATGATCAAATTTACCTCGAATAATTCGGAAATTCGAATCGCCCTTAAAACAAAGTGGTTTTAATTTGCGAGCGTGTACTGTATTAAGTAATTTTTAGTCCTGAATTTGGCATCACTGTATTTATCTCTGTCTTTAAATTTAAAAGATTTTGCTAATCGTGCCTTATTCCCAATTTTTATTCTTGATAAAAACACTGCAATTCATTGTTAAAGGTATAAGCTATTTTATAGAAATTTTTATATATTTTAAAATAAATCAGAGTACTTTAGTTGTTTTAAATAATTAATAAATCCCACCCCAGTGAATTTTAATTGATCTGGCAACTTTTTAGTATTTATTTAACGGATTTTCTAACCACTGTAAACAAAAAATATAAACAACAAAACACCATGCATGCAAATTGGAAGATAAAAACAATTTCAAAAACATTTGTATAAACAATAACAATTAAAGGCGAATTCAAGTTGAGCAGAGCAAAGAAATAGCTGCTGACACATGATAAACAATTGAGTCAAAAACATACGCTACAACTCTTCGCTTTCTTTTTTGGAGAAAACAAGACAGCGGTGCTCGCGGCAGCTGCGTGGCAAGAAAAAATGTGAGCAGAGAGTACTTGAACAATTATTTATCACAGCGTTGCCATACATGTTTTAAAAACTTCTAATTTTGGAAAACAAACTTTTTTATATAAAAAAAATTATAAAAAAATGTATTCCAAATAATCAAAAAATAGTTTACAAAGAAAAAACTTATTAAAAAAACAAAACAAATTTCAATTAATTTAATGCCAATTCTTTGGATTGCTTAAAGTTTGTACCTACAAACTCGCAAAGTATGTTAATTACAACATGTTTCAAAATAAAACTTTAAACAATGAACTCTAAAGATAAGTTCATCTTCTCAGATAACTAACTGCCTATTTTTAAAACATAAGCGCAAAGTGACTGTTTTACTAAAATATAAAGCAGAAACAGAATTTGTTACATACCTATAAGTACACAGCTAGTGCTTAAGATATTTTAGTACCTAAAATATATAGTTAAGACCAATGCGAATTCGCTAGATGGTGGGGTCAAGTCAACATATGGTGTTTTTTTCGGTGGTCGACCTGTCAAAGTTTGTATACAAACTCTTTTTTTTACTAGCAATATTTTTGACAACCCGACGACAGAAGCAGTTTTGGGTTAGAGTTGACCTCAAATTCTAGTTAATTCGCCTTGGTTAGGACCTTTCTGACTTGTAGCAATAAAGCCATAAACACAATTTAACACTTGCAATGAAAAAGAACAGAATTACTTATATAAGATCATTTAATGGCATTAACACAATACTTTATATTCTTATCCAAAATAGTGCAAATTTTTAATTATGTACCTACATACATATGTGTTAATAAAAACTTGAAAACATTTATTTACTTTTACATATTAACAACTGTTTTGCATCTCAAAAACTTGCAAAAAGGGGAAAACTTACAAATGGCAACGCTGCGTACTTATGTTGCTCGTACTTGGATACATATAGCGGTAATTGTTATTGCACACTTTATTGCTGTCTCTGCTAACGTTCATGTGCATACATTAACGTAAGCTGAGCTACAGATTTATTGCGTTCGTGTGCTGTTTCCGTAGTTCATTGTAAATTTTCTCTTTATTGTTTAAACACATATGAAATTGTTTAGTACGTATTGTACTTTGAAGCGCAACGGAGGTATCTAACGGATCTAATCGTAGAAGTTTAAAAGAAATAATAAAAATTAGAAAAAACAAAGCAATAAATTATCTGCATGTAATTTTAAATAAGAAAGTATTAATAAAAGAAAATCGTTTGTTGAAAAAAGGTAAAATCCATTTGGAATATAGTGAATATATAATTTTGAATCAAAATAAAAGCAAACGCTTGTGTAATTTGTTTTTACTTTAAAGACCTTCGTGGACAAAAACCTTTTAATAAAATTTTACAAGAGTTTCCGTTTCTCAAAACATTAACGGTAAAACAAATTAAGTGTTTAAGAAAAAAGGAACAATAAAACAACATCAAAAACAACTTAAATAAAGCAAGCCACGCAAAATACTTGAAAAAGAATATCAATAAACAATTGCAAAAAGGAAATGTAAAAAAAAAATAAAAAAAGGAAAACAGCCATTTTCGAAAGTTGTAAAGACACATTAAAAAAAATTTCGCTACTATTGTCTTGTCGCTTTCAGTGCAATTTTTGTGTTTTGTTTTTTGTAATATCTACAACTTTTTTACCAGCCATTTACAATTTTAATTAACAACAAAGAAGTGAAAGTGTTAAAATTAAAGTCAATAAAATATAAACAGTAGAAAAAAGCACCCAGAAAACAATTATTTCCTTCAAACAAAACAAAAAAATTAAGGACACAAATTTGTTCCCTTTTAAATCACCGTAAAACAAAAAAAGCAGTTTTTCTATTTTTAAATCATAAAATAAACGGTAATTATAAAGATTTATGCAAAATTTGTGATATATAAATAATATTATCTAAAAAAAATTGAAAAATTTACATTTTTCTATAAATTAGCAGTTGGAAAAACTTGTTTGCATTTGTTGTAGCGTCTTTGTCTGCTACTTTTTTGGTTTTTTGTTTTTCATACTCGAAAAGGGGTTTGTGAGTGTGTATTTCTTGTTTTTCTCTACTTACATTTTCTAGTTAAAAATGGCGAGTTGCCAGATTAAAACTGGATTTGTTTATAGTTTTTTTTTTTATTTTTAAGACAGGGAAAGGGTTTAAGTTTATTAGAAAGAGAATTTATTAAAACTTATGAATTCGTTAGGATTTTTTAACCAAACAAATTTAAAATATTTTCGGCCAACTTCACCAGTGCAGATAAGCTTTAGTTAGCGAAGCCGGTCTTTGTTATACCATAGAGCAGTAAATCCTTGCGCCCGGCCAAAGGCCGGCTACGCAAAAAATAATTTCTTAGCTCACCGGAAATAGGCTATTAGTTACAAAAAATTTAAAAAAAAAATCGAGCTTAAAACATTAAAAAATACAAAATATATACAATCGTGAGCCATCTACCTTTAATTTGATTACCTACTAGGGTGTTCAATTAATCGGGTTTTATTTTTGTTCGATTAAAAGATAGGTATATCGATATTTGTCTTTTTTAACTTATTCGATTAAACGAGAAATTTTATAAATTACGAGATTTTTTTGTCGATAATTCTAGAAAAAATTAGCACTTAAGTAAATAAACATTATTTTTTAAATAATACTTGTCAATGTAGCACCATATTGTTGTTTCACTCTCGGGCACTTAGATTTTAAATGAGTCAATACCTATAACTTTGGAGTTTTTGAAACTTTTCACGGACATTCCATCATCTGCTATGCTTGTGCAAATAATTTCCTCTAGAGACTCGATCGAAGCATCTTGTTAAAAATATTTCTTCAATTGACCACTTGTAACCACTTTGATTTTGTAAGTGGAGCATATTCTTCAAGTATTTACTATTTTATAGTCACTTTGTTGGCTGTAAATTAGCAAAGTTGTTGAAGAACATTTACGTTAATACGTTTTTGAACACCTGTTACATTTAGCATTATACGAATTATCCTTTGTAGATACAATATTTTTTAGCCAAACTCATTCTAAAGAGAGGCGTGTTCTAGAAATCGAAATGAAGTTTATTAAAAATCGAGCGAATTTTTAAAACTATAATAATTTTGTAAATAATTGAATTTAAATTATCGTTCGATTTCAATTTAATTTTATTTCGATTTCAAGTACATACCCGAAAAATTAATATAAATCTTTGAGTTAGCACACCTTTGTCATTTTTCCTTTCGTGAAATTAATTTTTTTAATTGTGATCAGAAAATGTACCAAAAATTTAAGCTAATTTACTCACTAAACGACTGTTTTTTTAATTCCTACGGACACATACATTTGGTTTGTTTATTCGACTTAAAACTTCAAAAAAAATTATTCATTTACCAGAAATAGGTATATTATTATTATTCGATTAATCGGTAAAAATTCTTCGATTAATCCTTTAATCGAAATTAGAAATTTTAAATTATTCGAACAATTAATCGTCTAAAATTTTTTGATTAATCGAACAAGAATTAATCGACTGAACACCCTAGTACCTACACATAGATGTGAGTGGATGGGGGCACTTTTTTTTTTGATCCAGAGGGCCCCAAAAGTCCTGCCCGCGGCGGTTTTTTGGATCCAGGGGCCCACGGGCCTCATCCCCCTTAATTTTAAATTTTTGTTTTATTTTGTTTTTAATTTTAGATGGTTTCAAATTATAGTTATTATTTTTAAACTGCAGTTTTGCCAAATTATGTATGTAGGTATGGAGTAGGTAGGAATCTATATATATATATTTAATACAAACTTTTTACCTCTGCCTATGAAACCATCCAGCCGAAAGGCTCATTAGAAAGGCAAATTTGTGAAGATAATTTTAGGCTAAATTTTTTCAAAACTAGGATCAAGGGTAGCGTGCGATTTCTGTCTCTCCGAAACTATACAACAGAGACTGTCCTCCTAAACGTGTGTTCACATTGTATCAATTTTTACCTTCGTTGTATTGTGTATGAAGATGGTTTGCATCTACATTATTTTAACTGCTTTATTGGCTTTTTTCTGCGCAGTGACAACTACAAAACTGCATTTCGGAACTAAATGCATTGTCAACACTTTTATGGTTGCATTTAAGAACATGTTGCCATGTATTACTACAATGCAACAGGCGTTTAGGAAAACAGCCAGATTTTATTGAAGTTTTAAAGAAAGATCGGTAGATCCCTGTTTAGATAAACACATAAGCTATGAATGTATTAAAAAATGGGACTACAAGAAGGGGAATGTATCAGCTAGTTTCTAAATAAAGTAAAAGTTGTTATAAAATCTAGAATTTTTATATTTTCCGATTGTATTGAAATCAAGGCGAATTCATTACAGGTGATCTTATAAGCCCAGCTTATAACTTTTTTGTACCTTTATCATTGTTGGATGTCAAAATTTTGTTTAATATCTTTGTTTCAGTTTTATTTTTGGCATTGTAACTACAATGATTTTACAAAAACAAATTGCTTGTAGTTTTTGTACGAGTTGTACTTGCTGTAGTACCAAAATTACCTGGAATGAATTCGCCTTGATTGAAATTGCTATACCAACTAAAATTTTTTTAATGCAACAAAATTTACAAAACTTCTAACTGAAAACAGTATTTTTAGTTAAATTTCAATTTTTAAAGTCTTTTTTTTAATGTAACAGGGGACCAATTCTAGCAGAAAACAATTTTATTTTGACTTCTTTAAGTCGATACCAGAATGTACTAATAAAGTGACCTCACAAGCGCAGCTGTTTGCAGTGATTTTCTTCGTGTGTGACGTTTGGCGTAATTTTTTTTGTTTAGGTATTTACATTTTTTATAAAGGCGTTTTGATATTTGCCGTCTCAATTCTAGCAACAAAATGACTGTTGTTTTTTCTATTGTTTCATTGTTGTAGTACTGAGGCCACTTTGTTAATACATTTTGGTCGATACTTAACCGATCGAAGTTATTAATTCAGTCTTGTGAAAACGCAAATATTGAATGAAAGAATAAGAAGATAAATTGCTTTCGAATCGAAAAAGTATTTGATCATGACTGCCAGAATTAGCCCCAGATTTTTGAGAATTTTCAATAAATTTTAAACTTTGGCTGGTGCATCTGGGAGAGATTTTTTTAAATTGCGACCGAACCAAAAAAGAAATTACGGAACGGAAGGGGCTTCAAATTAGAGGTACTAAGCTCTACTTTCGTATTCTTTAACCAAAATATTTTGTTTGCGAGTTCAAAAATTTATAACATTTCATAAAGTAAGTCAGTCACAACGTCAACATCGTTAAAAATCTTTATGGTAGAATTTATAATAGCCCAACTAAAATCACAACATATTCTTTTCCTTAAAGGCCACATTATTTCTCATCTTTCATATCATCATCGGTGGTGTGACCAATATCAGATAAGTTCACTTGGGTTGACGAAGATAAATTTTTAAATTTAGGAGAAGTACAATTTGAACTGTTATCTGCTGAAATGTTTTTGATTGGAAGTAAATTCTCAAAATTTTTCACAATATCCAAAAAATCGATGTCTAAATTTGTATTATTATTGAAATCCAAATCTTAATCGTAAAAATAATATAAAATCTGAATAAACAAAACTTATTCTACAAACTAGGGACTGCATTTATATAACACAAAAAAATTTAATTCCTAAAAATACATTTTGCAAGAACAGTAAGTGGCCAGTCTTTTATTTAAAGGTTCCTTTACTCCTTTCCATTAGTCAAGATTTGATTAATTGTAATCTTTGATTAATCGATAAATCGCACAACCCTATTTATAATATAAAATTAAGTAGAAGAAAAACAGGAAATTAAAGAAAAATATTAGCAATTAATTTTTTTTTAAAACGGCGAATTTCTAAATTAAATTAACGATATGTACCTATATCGATATTTTTATGTTATATGTATGTATCGATAGATTTTAAACGATCGTTTGTAAAAGATATGTTCAAATTCGATTGATTTTAAAACAATAAATTTTAAAAGGTGTGATCAATTTCAAGCGATTTTAAAATTAATTTCTTAAAATTTTTGTTTAACATGCAAGTTCAATTAATATATGTATTATCTTACAATATAATATAAATTTCCGAATGAAATGCAAAGTTAACGAATTAAGGTACAAAATAAATTCCTAAATAAAAAATTAAAAATCCTTGTTCATTAACTCCCGTATTCATAAAAAATTAAAATGGATTTTAAATTCATTTTTAGAAAAATTTATATGAAAATTTTGTCTTAAAACACATTTCAAACTTATTTTATTTTTTATGAATACGGCAGTAAACATTTAAAATTTTCTAAAAAAGGTAAAAATTTAAGTTTTATTTTATTTGTAAGTTTTTTTTTTAATGTACCAGCGGACTAATTCCGGCAGACGGGATCGAATAATTTTTCGATTCGAAAACAATTTTATTTTAACTTCTTTGTGTCGAACTACCAAATTCATACCTAAGTAAATTATACAAAGCTATTTATATTAAATTAAATTAAGAAGTTATTTATAGGTATATACATACATTTATCTCTTTTCTTTTGACAAAACATCGTAAGTCAAATTTAGAAAGTTGAAAAAATGCTGTTAAATATACGAATTTTCCTTCAAAAAACATTTTTGTTTACGTTTGAAGAATTTTGTATTATAAACGAAGTTTTTCTTAATGGCGTTTTCTTTTCTGAGTAAAAGTCTGCATTTATTCTGCATTTTACATTTTTTAATGTTCTTTTCTGAAAAACATGTGTTATTTTAAAAGTGTCCAGCCAAGGCCCATTGAAAAGGTCTGCGCAAGAAGCCTGATGATCATTGTTTATGTTCTTTTTAGTTATCAAAAGTTGTTTACATGTGCATGTATACGTTTATGGTATGCGACACATACACGTTTTTTCCTTTTGCTTTGTATATGTGGTAGTAAATTTTTGACAACTAAAAAGAATCGTTTTTTGTTTTTGTACAAGTAAGCAGACCTGATAGATGGGCCTTGTGTCCAGCTACATGTTCAACACTAATTTTAATAAAAGGGGCATGAGTGCAGCACAAGATCAAGGCGAATTCAAATAACACCTACCCAACCGATTGTAAGTCTGCTTTCACACGTTTCATCTTTTGATGCTCAACTCTTATGATTTTACGTGAGAGAAGAAAGAAGAAAGGGGGTTAGTACGGAGATGCCTGTAGTCGGTCAGTACGCTTTGTGTTTTTATTCGTTGGTATATGCACAACGATGGCTGCATGTAATTTTTTTTCTTTTCTTTTTCTCTTTGATTCGCTATTAATACAATTGTTGTGGTTTTGTACCGAAAAAAGTTGAAACCGATTGCTGCGTGTGAATAGGGAATTGAAAAGAATTTGAGCATCAAAAGATGAAACGTGTAAATTCAGACTAAATGAATTAAAGAAAAACTTGCAAATTTTTAAATAAGAAATTAAAAAAAAAACTTAGTAGGCTTTTATTTTATTAATTCAAAAAAAAAATATGTGTCAATTGTCAGAATATTTTATCGGAATAAATTGGAAAACAGAGTTTTGCCAAAGAAAACTGGAATTTATTAAAAAAAACGTATAAAAAAAATTGTGTAAAAAAATCAAAAAACTTTAAAAAATTAAACATTGAAAACTTTGAATCTTCTTCAGCACTAAAAGCAAATGAGTTGTTAATCGATATTGAAAATTTATTATTTTCCAAGGTATGTTTTTTTCAAAATTTTCTGTTCATAAGGATTTCGGGAGCATAATGGAAGTTATTATTGGGTATGTTCTGACAATCGCATAACCCTTAATATTTGCTATACTGACTTGAAATCGCGTTATAACTAGGTGTTCGGTAAATTGTAATATGTAGCAAGAAGTTTGGCGGCTTGCAAGATCGCAAGCTAAACGCACGAGTTTCAGTACACCATGAAATAAATGTGGCGTTTTGCGATTTCAAGTCTGGCGATTGTCAGAACATGGCCGTATGTATGTACATACATACATATTTCATACTTAAGAAAAATCTCTTATCTAATTCAATTTAGTTGAAAAATTTTACAAATTAAAAAAAAACGTTCCAGGTATAAATCAAAATAAAGTAGATTTAAGATGGAACAAATTTTGAAAACGAGCCTGTAATAAAAATATTCCTTTTTATTGTTTTTTCCTTTTGTATTGCGTCTTTTTAATCCGTTAAATAAAAGTCGTTGTTGTATTTTTTTTTAAGATCAATATATTTCGAACATTCACTTCATATACTTCATACCTACATCGAGTACCAATTATCTTTAGCAACTACCGGGGTGCCCCGGTAGGCTAGCTAGTAGTGAGCTAGTCTATCAACCCCGGGGTCGCGGGTTCGATTCCCGCCAGAGACTCTGGTTTCTTTCCTGCAGACAAGCGTAAAGCTTCGCGGGGATTTAGCGTAGGGAATTAAAAAAAAAAAAAAAAAAAAAAAAATAGGAAAAACTAAAGTCGTATATGTACATACAATGCTACAGTCATGTTGTAAATAAATGAAATCCAAAACTCGTTCGATTTTAATTCTATTTCTTTTCGATGTCTAGATCGAGCCCGATATTGAAAATAGTTTTACGGCAAGTTCTTATTTCAGTTTTCTTTGAAACTCTAATTACAAATTAAAAATTAAAAAAATTCATGAACGAATTCAATCTTATTTGTCGCTCGCTAACTAAAAGCTAACTTTTCTGAAAGTTTTGATAAAAAAACAGGAAATGAGCAGAAAGTAGAGGATTTGAACAAAATTAATAAAGATATTCAGGGAAAACTAATAGCGTTGGATTATGGATCTCAAAAATTAAAAAAAAAATTTTAAAACTCTCGAGGCTGTGGCGAATAAATATGAAAAATCTGAGTTTAATTTTTGTTATTATGAAAACTAAGCCATTGGAATAAGTTTAGTGTGTTATTTCTGAAAGATCCATGTTTGTTATTGTAATTTTTTTTTTCAAATTTTAGCCCGCTTAGAAAAGTTAATAGTTCGAATAAGTTATAAAAACCCTTGGGACATTTTGGTTAACTTTTTCGCGATTCTACTGTAATTCCATTGAAAAAAGTGGAAGCTCCAAACGAGGGTTTAAAAAACTGCAGTCGAAAACAAAAACAGTCGTACAAAAAATTAAAATTTGTGTACAACTTTTTGATTTGGTTTGAAAGCGACTGTTAACATTTAATGAATCCAAAAAACAACAACACGATCGGTATCGAATGCCGTAATTTGGCCCATTTTTGGCCAATGACAAAAGAAATTTCAAAAATTCCTGGAAACTTTTGTTAAGAGAAAATTTTTAAAAAGATTCTATTTCTGCATGCGTCGAATGCGTTTAAAAAAGGTCAAATAAGAATCAAAGGCATAGAACGCTTATTGTGGACCTCCAACTTTAGGAATAGGTCATTCGGCCTTTTTTTTAATTGTTCCTATGGATGTTTCATCTCTAACTAACATCTGGCATCCTTAGCGAATATATTGGTTGTTTAGTTATTACTCTTTTTGTTATTGTTGTTGTTAATGCTTCTATTTCCAAACTAGAAAATGGCAACAAATTGATAGTTGCCTAACAGGTCTTGTTTTACTGTACTGCCGAAATGAGTGAAACAAGAAAATTGAAAACAAAGAAATGGAATTGAATACAAAGAATGGAAAAGTTGCTCCATGTAATTTGTAACTTTAAAACTTCAAGTAAAAATATCTATTCCTATAAAAAATCCTTTGTCATTTGCTTAACTATAAAATTAACCCTTGATTTTTTTAATTTCTCTTTTCTTATAAGAAACAAATTGTGTAACAGAAAGTTTGGTAGATAGAAAAAAGAAGCACCAGTAACTTTTCTCACCCATGCAAATGCCACTAAGTTTGGGTAAAATGGAGACTCCACAAAGTTCCTCTCTTCTTATTAAGAAGGAAGTGTTAATTAATGAAGCAGATTCTATTTCGTTCTTTTTAGAGGTGAAGATGAAAAATGATATCAGGAAAAGCTCTGACAAGAGGGAAGTGTGTTGTTTATGTGTGAGTTAGCCAAGTGCAGGGATGTAAAGTTGGGATTTTAAAGAAAAAAAAGAAAGCTTATTGAATTGAATTTTAGATTATTTAAATTTTTATTAAAATGAGAAATTATTAATTTAAATAGTAAAATATTTATAGGCTTTATAAGAAATTAATAATATAAATAGTCAAATATTTATAGGCTTCTTTTACAACATTTTAATAACTTAACGAACATTTATTTTTTTTATAGTTATGTATAGTTATTTAAATAGAAATTCAGCCAAATTATTTTAATTTAGCTTTAAAACTTGTGAAATCGTAAAAAATTCATAACCAGTTTGATATAACAGAAACTTAACGAAACTTGGTTTTCTAAATGAAAAAATCTTATATTCATATTAGTTAAAAAAAAAACATATGATGCATGCAACGATGTCAATTCTTAAAAAAACATATTGTTTGAAAAACGGCTAAAATTTTGAGTTTTTATTGATATATCGGTATTTTAAATTATTTATTTTTAAAAATCGATATTTTTTGCCTATTCATATTCTTTGGTCAATTGAAAAACTTAACGAAACTTTTTATTATTAATACGATTTCCGTATGACGTGCTAAATTCCCAGTTTTTTATATTTGATAAATACACTTTGTTTTTTTGATTTTAAACTTAACAAAACTTTTTTTTTTATTGATTTTTAACTTAACAAATTTTTTTTTTTTTAGATTTTAAACTTTTGATTGAGATTTAAAAAATTTTTTTAAGTTGAACTTTATGTAATTAATTATTCTGACTATTACTTATGTACTATTTTTGGTCATTTAAAAAACATAACGAAACTTAATTTCCTAAACTAATGGCCATTATTAAAACATGATTTAAGTTAAAGGTAGGATTTTGTCGGACGTATAACAAGTTATTTATTATTTCAACTTAACTTTACCCGATATAATGAACTTGTCTTTATCATATTGCTCACTTTAGATTAAACCATAGTTGTAACAGTAAAAAACTCTTCATACGTGGGACAAAATCCTACCTTTAACTATCGCCAAGTTGTAATCATAGCCCTAAAAGTATATTAATGTAAAATGTCTTCTGACTTCTTAAATAACTTTACGAACCTTTATTTTCTAAACTGATTGTGTTTTAATAGAATTTCATTAAAATTATCAAAAACATATTTGGGAATACATAAAAATTCTTGATAAATACACTGAAATTTTTTGTTAGAGGATAAGCTAGTTGCTATACGCATTTTACTGGTTGCTTAGGTCATATTTTCAGGAAAACTTTTCCCAAAAACTTTAGAAAAGCTAAATATAGTGTGCAAAAAAAAAAAACTGCAGAGTGAATGAGAATTATAAACACTTAAGTCTTATTTGCAACAGTGAGTTTATCTTTTCTTACATTCCCCACTTTAATATTTTATAATAACAATTTATTAAAATTTTGAATCAAAGAGGTAGAATGTCTTTTGACTTCTTTAGAAAGTTAACGTCACTTTATTTTCTATATTGTTTTTTTTTTTGAATTCTAGGAAAATTTTGTATATTTTACTTTAATTAAAATTTTACGAAACTTGTTCCCCTTTTTACGATTTACAACTCAACTTAGTTGAGTTGAAATTAAAACAAATTCTAGCGATGAGTTGTTATATTTTGATAATTTTGTTAATCGAAATATAACGGAGTTTTAAACCCTAAATACTAACTTGCAAAATTTTAACTGAACCGGAGTTGAGTTGTAAACCGTAATCGGGCATCAATTTTGTTTAATTATTTAAAATTCTTCCATCGCTGTTTGGAACATACGAGAGGGTTGCTTTTAAGTTTTAAGGGTGTGAATACAACTTGCCAGGCTTGTATTTTGCGATAAAAAGTTCAGTTTCAGACTTTTCACTCACCCCCGTTTTCAAAATTCTAAAAAAGCACCCAATATTATTTCGAAAACAAAAGCGCCCACTTTGGGTTTTCATGTCTCTCTATTCACCACTAAAACTTTCAAGTTGCTGAGAAAAACAACGACAAACAGTTATAGCTTGTGGCAAAGCGTCAATTTTTATGGAGCTGTATGTATTTGGCATTCGATTAAGTGACGTTAAACGAAACTTACGCATTTCTATTCCTCTTAACACGTTAGACAAACACTAGTCAACTCTTCACTCAATAACACTACTAATACTACTACTCCAACAAAAACAACAACAAAACAACGGTAAATTTTTTTTTATTAAAAACACTAATAAAATATAGAAATTTAAAAAAAAATTTAAGAAAAAAACTGTGTAGAATTTTTAATTAGTTTACAAATTACTTTATTTATAAAAACAATAAACACTTGTTTGCCAAACAGCAACAGCAACAACATCAACAAAAACAACAAATAAAGTTTAAATATTTTTTTTCAAAATAATTTATTTCATTTTGTCTAACAACAATTACTCAACATTGAAAAAATTATTATTTTCTTTGATTTTTTTCTTTTTGCCTTAGTTTTCGTTTGTGTGTGTATGCATAAATAGCTGTGTAAAGCAAAATATTAAAAAAGAAAATTTTTTTAAAAATTTGTATAAATTTTACTGGTTAGTTTGTCATTAAAAAATGTGCCTTTCTATTTCAAATTTGAAGAAAAATTATTAAGTACCTATTGAAATTAAAAAAAAGCGCCGGTGTTTGCAAATTCAAAAAGTTATTAACAAAAAAATCCACAGAAAAGTGTCAGTAAAAGAAAATTTCACAATTTTCTTTGTTCACAAACGCTTTTTCATATTCTCTTTTTTCCCTGATTTATCTTGTTTTCTATTTTATTTCCCTTTCGAAAATTAGATATAATGAATTTTATTTTACCATCCTAAAGATTAAACAATTTTCATCCCTGATTTTTCCAAAATTTTCTACGATTTTCCTTTAATATTTATCTTGCTTTTATTTCTCTCTGAATTCTACTCTCTTTTGATTTGATTTTATTTTTTTTTATATTCAAGAGAGTGCTTAACGGTGGGGTTTCCTTAAACATAAGTGCGTATGTATGTGTGTATGACTGTTAAATTAAGAGTTGTCGTTTACAACTTAAGTTTAAATTTAATCTTTTTCTCTTAGTTTATCTTTTTAATGACGTTAAAATTTCATTACGAACAATATTTTTTTCACTGAATCAACTTATAACAAAATTATGCAAAGTTTTTTTTTTTTGAACTTTACCAAAAATAACCCCCGAAATTAAAGCAACTTCATGCATATGTATTTTGAAACAAGCTTTTAAATAGGGTTGCCATCAACATGTAGGGAATTATTGTAGACAAGCGTAGAGCTTCGCGGGATTAGCTTAGGGAATTAAAAAAAAAACATAATAATAAACTCCTTGACTGAGTATTCCTCAATGAACCCTATGAATGTACTGGGGGGGCTACCATCTATTGCGGTGCGCAACATTTTTCGAAAATAACGCAATACTGGCAATTAAAATTAAAGATGGCGCAGCGCATATTGACAGCAATGAAATATCAATATATAAGTGTCCGACCGATCATTCATCATTCGGCATTGACCAAAAATTGCTTATCGGCCGATAATCGGTGTTCGACATTAATTTGGCCGATTTTTGCCGAAGCCCGAACTTTTTTATACCATTATATGCAAATGGTACGAAATCATGCACAAATAATCAACTAAAACATTTTATCAAAATTTCGGTTGTGGTAAATTATACGCACAAAATATATAAAAAAAACATTTGAAAATTTAAATAAATAAATACTGATGATTTGCGAAAATACAGAAATAAAAAGATGCGAAAGACAAATGCGCAAACGCCTTTAAGAGTATCAATCATTAGATTTGCTACAATATTCTTTCGCATCGCAATATAGAGTAGTCCCCATGTTTCTCGATCATCCCCGAAAACTAAAACGGAAGATCGTCACCATCCAACTTTGGCATTTTGCTATTCTTTTTCTGCTTCCTTCATTCATTGCCCCAACTTATTAAAAATGAAAAGTTTAAAAGCAAATTACAACATGATGAACGTTGTTTTGATACTATTGACTGGCATAATTGAACATATGAAATTTGAACTAATGGTTAAGCAATTTTTTAAAAGCATTTATTCTGTGGTGAAAAATTGTTTCCATACCTAAACGAATTGTATATACATAAGTACTGGGGTCCTCCATTCAGTTCTAAGCCACATTCGATCATTGTAAAATAACACTTTGAAAATTTAAATAAAATTTGAGTTTCTATATCTAATAAAATGATAATAAATTATTTAAAAATTTAATAAATAAAAATCTCGCTTTAATTAACTGTGTATAGGTTTCTTACCAATAAAAATGAACCAAAAATAGAAAAATATTTTAAATACATATTGGTAGTACTTTTACAAAAACTTAATCCTGGCAACTCTAAAACAATGTTTCCTACTCCATATTACACTACTTTGCATATACTTACACCCAAAATCCTTTACAGCAAAATTTATCGTAGTCAAACACGACGTAGAAAAACACCTAACGACTCAAAAAACAAAGCAACATGAAACAATCGTCCATGATGCTAGTGCTTTAATAACACTCAAGCAACAACTGCAGTAGAGAAAGAGCGAATGAAAACTTACCTGATGAGTAAAACACACAGAAGTGGGTGTTTTGCTGTATGTACTTTTGTGTATTTTTTGTGCGAAAGGAACAGTGCTGCCAGTGAAATTTCGAGAAAGATACATTTTATTTTCCAAAAAGATACATTTTGAAAAAATCAATTTTTAACGTTTAACATTTATTAACATAAAATTTTTTTGTTATTTAATGAATATTGGAAAGAAAATTTTATCATATTAGCATTTAACCCACTACTTCGTTGGCGTCTCCTTTTTTTTGTGGACATATCTGTATGCCAAAGCTTATTTTTCTAGGTTTTAACTTGTTTAAATTCTATCATTTAATTCGCTCATTCCAACAGGATCTTGCATATTTAATTTTATGTTTCTATGTCTAATACTAACGGAAATTCAAAAAGAACCAGTTAAAATACAAAAAAGTACCAAAAACTTCCCTCTTATAGATTCTTATTCACTCAGGATCTTGCATATTAAATTTTACGTTTCTAGGTCCAATACTAACGGAAATTCAAAAAGTACCAGTTAATATACAAACAAGTACCAAAGTATCCACTCATGACATTGCGTGTTGAATTTTAAATTTTCAGGTCCACAATTAACGATAATTAAAAAAATACCAGTTGTTGAACCGAAAAGCTAAATAAAGATATAAAATTTCTCGTATTTCCCATTTTGGTACTATTTTTCCTCCCATTAAAGTATCAAAAATTGCAGTACTGTAGTGGGGACCCATAATTAAGTACGAATATGCCAATTAATGGAGAAAAATTTTTTGTAAAAAAGTACCAAAAATAGTAACGATTTTCACCCCTTCGACGTTCGAATTTCGAAAAAGTACCAAATTCATATTCGTGTTTTTTTGTTAAGTTTCTAATGTGGTATAAACTTTATTTCTAGAATTATTGGTTTCACCCGTTTTCTCCCTAAACGAGCAGAATTTAAAAAAAAGTACCGGACACCTGTCCGCTTATTTTTATAAAGAACAACGATAAGTTTTACAGTTTTTTGTATCTCTTTTAGTTTTGGAGACATAAGATTATCCAATTTACCCTTTTTTACCCCCTAAACATACGAATTTCCAAAAATCCCGTCTTAGTGGATCGATTTTGGGAGAGACCCACCTCCGGTCCAAATCTCAAGTTTTTAGCATTTATGCGTTTAGGCTGTGCGATGATGAATCAGTCAGTTACGTTACAATTTTATATACAAATACAAATAGATAAATTCATTTTTATATTTATTAAAGTTATTAATATTAGGAGGGTATGTAATTTTTAAAAATACAGTAAGCAAACTTTAAATTAATTATATGGAACTATCTTTGGATGTTATCATAACAAATTCATTTTTGTAAAAATTAGCGTACGAGTTAAAACGTTTATACTAAGGCGATTATATAAAAAAGTTCATATAAATTTCCTGAATAAAAAGATGTTCATAAACCATTTTTAAAGCTACTATTGTGTTAGTATTGAGTCGGTTACGGTGATAAGTCTTAATAAGGTTTAGTTGGCTAAACTTTCTCTTAGCACATGTATTCGAAAATTTATGTACAAATGTTAAACAAACTACTTCTTTTTAAATTTTTCAACCTCGGCTCATTAGTCCTAATCCATATTATGAAACATTTGCTGCAGAAACTTTCTTCAATTCTTTTTTGAAACTGCATTCGTGTCCATGCAATAAAACTTTTGTTTTGCAGCATTATATCACTTTGTATACCTTTTCTCTTACTGTCAAAAACAAACTCACAAAAACAGCTTGTCGTGAAACAAAGAACACTTCTCCATTCGTCGTTCCCCTTTCATCATCAAATCAAATGTTTCATAATATGGACTAGGACTTGACAACATTTTTTAAATAAAATACTTTTTCCCAATACTCCGCGGTCATGACACTGTTAAACCAAAGTTTAATATTTTTTTTTTTGTACATTTTGCGTTCAGATTCAAAAGATACGAAAAATGTCAGGATTCTACATGGTACCTGAAGTCATCAAAAGATACGAAAAATTTATCTTTCGTATCCTAATGGCAACACTGGAAAGAAAACTATTTCGCGGTTTCTCTTTTTTTCTATGATTTTTAGTGATTTTTTTTTGCTGATAAATAAATTAAATAGTGTTTATTTCTAATTATTTTGTATAGGTACAATTGTTGTTTTTTTTTTGTTATATAATAATTCTGATAATTGTGTAAAATCAAATAGGTACATAACTATATATTTTACTTTTTTTTGTTGAGCTTTTTTGTTTACTTTTTAACCTAAAAATTCCTAAAATATTAAAGGTGAAATAGGAAAAATTATTTTACCTACACTTAACACGAGAGCAGGTATTTGTTTTTTGTTTAACAGAAAATAACTCATGTAGGGAAATAAATACAGTGTCGGCAAAAATAATAGGGACATATAAAATTTTTAATATTTTCTATATAATATTCAAAATTTTTTTATTTTTCGAATTTATTCTATGAGCTAAATTTCAGTTATGTATTTTATAAAGCTTTTATGTAATAGTCCTATTCTTTCAATTTTTCAAAAATGACTTTATACACTACCAGACTATTATATTGTATTTTTTTCATAGAATAAATTCGAAAAATAAAAAATGTTGAATATAATATAAAGTAACCTTCGGAAGGAAATAATTCCCAGTTTCTATTTTTTATATATGTATTAAACTAATGTGCTGTTTTCACAACACAAGTGACTGAACGTGTAGTAAAATTTATATGGAAAACACTAAAACAACTGAGTGCTTTTCATATAAATTTTACTACACGTTCAGTCACTTGTGTTGTGAAAACAGCACATAAAGCTATTCAAATTGTTTTTATCAATAATAAAAAAAAGATAAGATATCTTTCGACTACTCTTCTTTTATATTTTTTCACAAACGCTCCAAAGACCAGTTGTTTTAGAATTATAGAAGAATTATATATGTATATCAATTAGACGTTTTTTCGGTTCGATTGAAGGCAATTGTCTTCAAAATATTCGAGCATTGTATCGAGTAGATAAACAATGGGTTTCATTATTTTATAAAGCCTCAAATCTTTTAAGTAGAGCCAGCGTTAAAAAAACTGCAGTCAAAACAGAAAAACTTCCATTTCTTCCAATTTTTTATTTGTCATTGGCGAACAAAAATTGTTTTTTTTTTAAATTCTGATTTATTAAATGTAAACAGTTGCTGTCAAACCAACTCAAAAAGTGAAAAGTTGTACACAAATTTTTGGTTTCAACTGCAATTTTTTTTAAACCCAGGTTAGAGCTAATGCTAAGTCGGCCGCTAAATTTTGAGACTGAACTATTTTGCTTCTTTGTTGATTAATTTATTATATTAAGCAATTTTATTATTGACCATATTTACACTATGCAATCATTGCCGCAACTTTCGCATGCAACTTTTTGTTTGTTATCAAGAGGTGTAGGGAAGAAAACGGGATTGAAAAAGTTGAAAAAATGCTTGAAAAATATTTAAATATAAATGTGAAAAAAGTTTCGTAGCAACTGCTTTAAAAGAAAATAGAAAAAAAACTCGGCATTAATTTTATGCTCTTCTTTTTAATATTTGATTTCTGTTAGTTGCTATGCAAAAAAAAGTATAGTAAATAGTAAAAAATATAAAAGTATCGTCGTATCGACAGCAAAATATCGACGATACTGATACATCGGAAGATCTGAGGTATCGCCGACATGTCGGTGTCCCTAGTTACAATTTTGTTATTTTTTACTATCATTATTTTAATATTTTGCCGCATTATCTGCTCATTTGTCGATTTAAATGTACCATATACATTTTTTTTTTTAGAATTTCCCAGCGGTTATATTTGAAATAATTTTACAGTATGTTTCATTAGTAAAAGTTCAATGCAGAACTTTTTCTTCGACATGTCTTTTGGAAGAAAGATCATATCATTTACACCATTTCAAATTGAAATTGGGAATGAAAAGTTTAATAAAAAATATATGAGCACATTCTCAAAAATTGGATTTTCTTTTAAATGTGTGTCTTTGTGCTAAAGAAAGCGTTCATTTCAACAAAGAATGTTTAACTTCTAACCATCCTGCAAGATCTTTACCTGTAAATTCCTGGTCTATTGATGTACACAAGAACAGCTCACTGTTCTCTTGGTGCGCGTAATTTGAAATTGATTGAATTAAAAGAAAGTTGGGCGTTAAAAGTTTTAGGCAATATATTTCTTTTATATGAAATCTTAGTTAATTTTTAGAAATATAAATATTGAAACAGTGGCTTAACTCAAACTTAAATTTTAACTATTTTTAAATCAATTAATCTAAGGTTAATTCCTGCTCTATTGATGTCCCAAATCTAAAGTAGATTAAATCTGTAATTAAAAAGAATTAAACAATTTTATTTAAAATATGGTACATACATGTAAAAAAACTAATATTTTGTTAATTTTTCTCTTTCTTTAAACAGCTTTAATTGGTTTAACAAACACGTTGCTTATTAATAAATAAACCTAAAACGGAAGTGGAATTATAATTAAAAAAAAAAAAAATAAAACAAAATTGTCCAACTTCAACAAGAATAAAGATTAAAGAAAACATTCAAAAGTGTTAATATTAAAAATATTCCAAGAACTCTGAAAGAAAGAAACAAAAGAAAAAAAATTTAAAACAGATCTTAAATCTTAAAAAGTAAATCACTAAACGTTTTTACACTCTGTCCAAAAGTGTTTAAACGATTTAAACATAAAAAACCAATCCAGTGATAAAATTTACATTAAAAAATTTGCTTTTTATTTCGATTAAATAATCGAAATTGAAAATAAAAATATTCTAAGGCAGCGTTTTTATTAGAAAGCCGTCAAAATAATTCACCAACAACAACTCGCCGAAATAAATTTCGCGACGGCAACCACGATGCCATATAACGGATCAACTAACGGTAGTGGGGGCGGCGGCGGTGCCCTCTTGGTCAGTGATGGGCCACAAAATAAAAAAATACGCACCGGTGTCCAACAGTCGGGCGAAGGAGATGCACACATGCAAATCAGGGTAAGTACAATCAATCACAGACAAACTTTATTATTTTCAACTTTGAACTTTTAACTATATTTTCATTTCACTTCTCTACTGAGGATAATTACAGCATATTGTCTATATTTTTTAAACTTGTTTACTTTTAAATGACAGTTTGATTATTTACTTCTCTTGACATTCGCTTTTTGTTAATGCATTTTAAATCGTTGCCTGTCTATTTGTTGGTATTACAGATTTTTTATTATTGTTCTTGTGTTGAGGGTTGTTTTGGGAAAAATCGATTTTCAGTGAAAATAAAAAATAATAATACGACTATTTTGAAAATAGAAAATAAAGTATGTTTGTAAGTGGCATAATCAGCAATAAAAAAAAGAGATAAAGAGATACAAAGTAAAGTTTGTTTTTCGTGACAAAAGTAAATACATATGTAAATACAATTTTTATTTTATTTTGATTGGAATACATGTAAATGAAACTTAAAATTATTTTTATAACTGTTTTTACCTAACTAAAAACTCTTCCCACCTTTAAAATGAGATAAAACCCCAATGTTTGTTAAGAAAAAGGGAAACATTTTTTATTTTAATGAAATCATGTTAAAAAATGTTGTTTTTGATTTCTAAAAACTGTGCTCAATTTTTTAAAAAACTTTTCCCGCTTCCAAAACGCCTAAAGCTAAAAACATTTTTTGTCAAATTTTATTATAGAACATTTTACAAAAAATACTGTGGCTTTAAATTACAAAAGGAAATCAAAATTTATTACTACGAATTGATTCCACTTGCTTAAACATGGTTTTCCACAATTTTTTTTCAACTGTTCCCACTTTTTCCACCCTTAAAATTTGCATCACATTAAAGCTCGATGAATTTTGAGCTTATGCACTCCAACTTCCTTATAAAAAAACTAAAAACTTCATTAGAATTTAAAATAACACATTTTTCCTATAATTCTTCTAAACAGTAATTTTCGCGCTCTAAAGAAATCCCCAGCTACTTAAAGAACTTGGTTTTTTATACATTCTTATTTACAAAAAAAAAATTATTTCCCTA
The DNA here is from genome assembly GCA_949318255.1 of Pollenia labialis. Taxonomy (NCBI): domain Eukaryota; kingdom Metazoa; phylum Arthropoda; class Insecta; order Diptera; family Polleniidae; genus Pollenia; species Pollenia labialis. The sequence goes on along the minus strand of OX439143.1, from coordinate 129,706,596 downwards.
CAGCAAAAATTAGCTCATTAAATACTATTTTAATGACAAGACAACAAGTAAAAGATACAGCAAAAGTTCTCTGTTGTCGTACGTGCTCTTTGACTTTAAATGTCATTTAAAATTAAATGAAAAATATAAATACATAAACAAATGCCCTGACACATAAACTCATCGCATTCACTCACACGCACATACCCACACAATGTAGCCTATAAATGTGCTACATACTATAAGCAAAGTGACTTAAACTGCATGTGTGATATTATTCTTTTTTTTTTCTTTTACAACGTTTAAGTCATGAGACCCACTCATATACATATGTAGTGCATGAGTGAGTGGCTGTGCCTTGTGTCTTCTGACTGTTGCATATTTGCAGGCGTTTTAAAAGCGCCTAACTCTTTGCATTGAATATTTCGCATTAATATTAAAAATGTAGGAGACAGCAAAGGCGGTGGCAAGAAAAAAAAACAACGTGCTTAATAATTTTTTTTTTTTAATAAAGCAACTAGAGAAAATATGTATAGAGAGGAACCTAGAAAACGAAATAAGTAAACAGAATAGAAAAAATATTAGAAATACACACATATGCTATTAAGCAAATACATAAAATAAGAGGAAATATTAAATTTAATATGTGTATAGATGTATTAAGGAAGATTTTTAGAAAAAGAGGTCACATATAAGATGGAATTTAATAATAATCAAGTTCACTCACTATCTTCCGTCTAGTCTATTAAGGATATTACATTTTGTCTTGTCAGAATAATCCAGACTGTAGATCGGTCGGGTATATAGATTAGTCTATAATATTTTCTATATTATTCTTTAGGCTATAGATAAGTCGGAAGTCTAGTTTAAGGTTTGTCTCAAGTCTGGCGTAGACTACAGTCTGGAGTACTTTAGTGCATGGTCTGATCTATAGCATATTTTATATTCTAAAAGGTATACATTTTCTATCCCTGTCATTATATATTTAATATTTTTTTATTGTTTATTGTTATTCTTACATGAAGAGCAAAATTATTAATTGTTTATTCTTCTCTTTATTGTTCTTAAAATTCTTAATTATCTACACACACACACAAGCATAACATTTCAATATAAACATGCTTTGCATGCATGTAGAGATAGTGAAGCATACCTTTAGGCGTTCTAAATATAAAATGTTAAGGGTGTTTTTATTATTTTAACATTTGCATGTGTAACAAAACTAAGTTTATGCCAGTAAAAGTAGTAGTAATTCATGACATTAATTTTTCTAATGTGTTTCTTTCCTTTGCTCCCTTTTACCTACTAGATCTATTGAGTTTTCTTTTGACTGTATGACTTGTGTGGGGCTTGAAATGTTTATCTAATGATAATTAAAATTAATTGATGACGATGGTAAATACGTTTTAATTGAAAATTTTTTAACGGCAATCTTTCCTGATAAAGTATTTGTTATTGATTTTTTTTAGAGTTCGTTCTTCTTAATGAAATTTCTAAACATTTCAATATGTACATTATTTTTTGAGGGTTACAATAAGACTAGTGTTAGTAGTAAAGTAAAGACAAGGAAGACATCTATTTAGAAAAATAATATTTTTTAAAATTTTTTTTGTTTGTTTTATAATTGAGAAAAAACGTTAATGATTTATGAAGGATAATTGTGAAAATTATGTAGAGGTAAATGAGCTTATACCCATTTTGGGGGTGGGAAGAGTTTTTGCAAATCTGGGAAAAATTTTTAAAAATCATTTATTTTTTAACAATTTTTATTATTTAAATAAAGTACATATTCACATTTTACATAATTTTTACAAAAATTTAGCCCCTTTTAATTTTTTTTTACATTTTAGAACAGTTTTACAAGAGTTTTTTGTTTTAGAAAAACCCTATTTTTAATAAAAAATTCAATATTTTTTTTAAGGACGTTTTACAAAAAACCCACTGTTTTCATAAAAACTTATATAATTTTTAGAAAAAATCCCTTTTTTCATACCTTTAAGTAAAGATACCAAAATCTTTTTCAAAGGTGTTAATTTTTATAGAATTTTTTTAGATTTTGTTAAAAAATTTCATTATTAAATTAAATAAAATTAGAATTGTATGCATCAATAAAGAAATATGGCCGTTATCCGTGTTTCCTCTGTTATTGCCCATAACAAAAGGATTCTGGAAAAAATATTTAGTATGAGGAGGACAATTTGGATGGCAACAAATTCCATGTACATTTGAGTAACATTGTTGATAATTTAAAACATGATGCTGGTGAACTTTTGAAGTCAAGGGCTGTAGAACAAGTGGACATGAAATTTTATTTTGGGCAAATAAAAACCTCAAAACGTTGCAAAAGAAAAATATAAAAATAAATATCCAAAACTTGGTATCGAATGTACAATATGGGCAACAAATATGTGTAAGTCATGGGTCAATTCAACGAGAAATAAGGAAGAGGGGGGAAAGGGTTGTGAGGCTTCACACTGCTAGTGGTTGTTGATAATGACAGTGGCAGTGAACATATGCAAATGTTGCAAATTGCATCAGCCATTAAAAAAAGGGATGAATGGTATGGATGTGTTCACAGCATTGAAAATACATCCCTTAAAGAGGGTGAGTTACAGGGAGGGAGTGGGGTAGCGACTTTTTAAGTGCTCACTAGAGTCAATGGTTTAATAATATTATTTATGTCAAATACAATTACACAATAACTCACTCGCACTTATACTCAAACAAATTTGAATTCGTTTTGGGGCAGGACATGCTTGGCAATCTGTTTGAGAATTGAGAACGCAAATATACACTTGGCCACATAAAAGATTCATAGACTTCAGTTATAAAGCTTTACATTGTTATTTTTTGCTGCCTTAAAAAAAAGATGGAAATGCAATATTTGTTTTTAACTGCAGTCCATGCATCGGTTGGCGGATCTAGCGTAGATATTTTTTAATTAAAAGCATAAAATGATTGTTTGCCTGGCCAAAAAGATGTTGCCCTCATCGTCACTGCTGCTGCTAAAGCTGCAACTGTTTGTTCGAAAGTTGTAAAAATAAATTTTTTTGAAATCACTGACCATTTTAATCTACGGAAAATCTTTGATGTGCCAGCAGTACTAACACATTAAAATGGCTTTAGCTTTAGTTTAGTTTGGCTTTCCCCAGGCCATTGTTATTCCAGAAAATATTTCACAAACAAAAAAAAAAAAAAATCAGAAAAATTCATTATTTTCACCCCTCAAGGACTATTGTTGAATATGAAATATTGCAAATTGTAAAATCTAGCCGTACATACTAAATTAACTGCATTCATAATCCCACAAACAGAAATGCTATAAATAATTTAACTCAAATTTAAATTTTAACGAACATCGTTTTGTTTAAGGATTTTAGATAAAATCAATGGGATTTATGTACAATATGAATTAAAATATTTAAATTATATACTTTTTTGTGATTTATGCACTATGTCATCATGTATGTACTTTGTTGTGTAAAAACAGTTAAAGAATTACTATTTCTACAAAGAGGTACCTTTTACTAAAAAGAGGACTTTATACTTAAATAACAAGTAACAACAAAAATTGAACATTTTATGAAAAAACCCATTTTAATACAAAGTACTTTTTGCTTAAATTGTCTTTATATGGTGAAGGATATAATAACCGTGGTTCCCTACTTTGGTAACGTATGGCGTCCCCCTAATGTGTCTGAAGACCCCAAATCTAAAACTGAAACTCGAATACAAGTCAATTTCCACCTGAAATTTTATTCCAAACGACTAACCGTTTACAAAATCCACAATTATTTCCATTTTCTTTCCAAAATCTCCCATGGTGCATTAAGAACAAGGGAAGGTTTTAACTTGAATAATAATATCGATAAGAAAAATATTCTTTTGGTGATGCCTGGAAAAGTTAAGTAGAAGAAAAGCGGCGTTCAATGTTCCTGAAAAGGGCGACCCATGACAAAACGTCTCTGACAATAAACGGGCTATAAATGGATTTATGTAAAAGTTTAACATTCTCCCAATCACGAATATTCCCAAGGATTTATTTTCTCGTTGAAAATACTTTTTCTCGAGAAAAAAATCTTCCAATTATAAATTCCGCGGGAACAAAAAATTAATAAGTGGCCTTACCAAGTTATTTTTTTGTTTGTTTACACATAATTTATTATGCTATGGCTGTGCAAGTTGAAGTAAAATTAATTTAATTCAAAATTAAAAGTATAAATAGCCTTGCAAGTTCTCTATTAAAAATTTCTATTGGGACAACTTTTTTCGGTAACAACGACGGGCTTAAATGGCACATCTTTGACGTATGATTTTATTTCTTTTTTTTACTTTTTTTGTTTTGTGATGCAGCCTTTTGCTTACTGTTTTTTTGTTTGATCAATTACTTTAAAGAATATTACTAACAAAAAATTTTCAGTAACACAACTATTTGGAGGCCCCATGTGGTTAACCTTGTTTTTAGCATCCTTTTAAAAATCTTACTTGCTGTTTCTTATAAACTCAATTATATTTTGAAAGGGAATTTTTTTCGGGAAAAACCTTGAAATTTCATGCGGCATTTTGATTTGTAATAGGAGGAAAGAGGACAGAGAAAAATTCCCCTGCTTTGTAAATAAAAGTTCTATTGAAAACCTACTTGTTTGTAAAATCTTATAAATACCAAAGTTTGGTAAAATTGTACGATTAATTTCACGGTTTTAAAATACATATTTACTTTTTTTAAAGTAAAATTTTTTTTTTGAGTTAAAAAGTACTTTTATGTGAAAAAGTGATTTTAATGTAAAAAGTACTTTTAAGAGAAAAAGTGATTTTTATGAAAAATTTATTTTTTACTTAAAAAAAGTGATTTTTATGAAAAATTTATTTTTTACTTAAAAATCACTTTTTCCTATAAAAGTACATTTTAATTAAAAATCCCTTTTTCACTTAAAAGTACTTTTTCACATAAAAGTATTTTTAACTATAAAAAAGTAAATATGTATGTGTTTTAAAACCGTGAAATTTATTTGAAAAGGTATTTTTTATGTAAAAAGTAATTTTATGTGAAAAGGCGATTTTTATGTAAAAGTAATTTCATGTGAAAAAGTAATTTTATGTACACAAAAGTACTTTTTACATACAAATTACTTTTTTACATAAAAGTCCATTTTACATAAAAATTACTTTTTACATAAAAGTCCATTTTACATAAAAATTACTTTTTCACATAAAATTACTTTTTACATAAAAATCAATTTTTCATTTAAAAGTACATTTTACATAAAAATCACTTTTTCACTTATACATAATTACTTTTTACATTAAAATCACTTTTTCACATAAAAGTATTTTTTAACTTTAAAAAAAATTTTCCTTTAAAAAAAGTAAATTCTTTTCATACTTATAATACTTATTTCAAAAAAACCGTGAAATTTATGTGAAAAAGTAATTTTTTTGTAAAAAGTACTTTTATGCGAAATTTTATGTAAATACATACATATGTATGTAGGTACTTTTTCTTTATTATTATTTTTAAGTGCTTTTTAATGTGAAAAATAACTCTTTACCTATTTAAATAGTATTTTTATGTTAAAAGTAACTTTTTATGTAAAAAGAACTTTTTATGTAAAAGTACTTTTTTTTGTAAAAAGTACTTAATACCTTTATAAAAGCAATTTCTTTAATATTAAAAAACAACTTTTTATGTAAAAAAAAAAAATATTTTAAAAAAAACCTTTTTATATTAAAAAAAAACTTTTATGTGAAAATTTCCCTTTTTCTTGTGAAAATGTATGCACCTTTTTTGTGCAAAAGTATGTATGTAGTTAATTTTTTAGCTAAAAAATTACTAAAATTTATGTAAAAAGTTATGTTTTATCTAAATATAAAACATTTTATTTTAAAAAGTATCTTCTGTGAGAAATATGTACTACTTCTTAATATGTGAAAACTTACTTTGTAGGGTACCTACATACACATACAATACATACTGTATTGCGAAATCATCCCCTTTGTCTTGTTGCTTTTTCTCAATGAATAAAATTTTGCTTTTTTTTGTTAAAACTTAATTTTAAAGGATTTCGCACAAAAAAAAACAAGTGTGTAAGCAGTTGTCGTTGTTGCAACCGGCTTTAAAAAAATTATAACTGTAAAGTTCTCATAAGAAAAAATACACATTAATATATACATACATACCTACATTGGTACATTAAAGAAAAAAAGAGGAAGAAAAAACATTGAAAAGATAGGTTCAATAACCTGTGACCAATACCCAACAATAATAATAATACTACTTGTACAACAGCAACAACAATAATAACAGCAACTACATATAACAAGAAAAACACACCACCATAAATAAGTAACAAAAACAACAACAGCAGCAACGAAAACATAAAACACAAATGAAGGCAAATATAATACAAACAAACAAATAACAAACGAATTGCAAAAATACCAACAACAACAAAAAAACCCGGCAAAAAATTACTTTTGCTGGATGGATGGTTGTTTGATATTCTTCGTGTTGTTGTTGTTTTTCTGTTATTATTGGTTGGCATGGCGAAAAAAGAAGCAGGGCCAGGCCTGGCTTTGGGTTTCGGCTTGTCGTTTTTTTAAAGGTTGTTGTTGCTGCTGCTCTTCTTACATAACAACACAAAAATGTTGTTGTTTGTTATAACAACTTTAGCGAAGACATACATACATATACAGTGAAATCTCCCATGAGCGGACACCGAAGGGACCGTTGAAATGTGTCCGCACAAGGGGGCTGTCCGGCCAAGAGAAAACTACAAATTTAAATCAACAAAACTTTGCCTTATATTGTTTGTTTTTATTTAAAGATACATACTTTTATTAAAAAAAATATAAAAAATAAACAATTCAATTGGGTTTAATAACAAAAAATCATTAAATGTAGTTCTATATGTAATAAAAGTTTAAAATGTTTTATGAGTACTATACATATGTATTTAATATACCCACATTTAACTATGTTATGTGATGTAGTAAATATGATAAACCGTGCCCTGTTGTTAAAGCGAACAAATTAAAAGAGTCTTGGCAGGCTTATTTGCAAATTATGACATGAAAAATTCGGAAAAAAATAAGCTAAGTGTCCGTCCAAGAGAATTTTTTTTATCTAGCGGATGTCCGCGTCCGCTCATGAGAAGCGTCCGTTCAAGGGAAAGCGACTGCAATGCTTTTCTTATGGAGCGCTGCCGGGACCTTGCAACAATGTCCGTTTAATGGGGGTGTCCGCTTATGGAAAGTGTCCGTTAAGGGAGATTGCACTGTATATATATGCATATATGCATGCATGTTAAAAAACAAAAAATCATCAAAAAAATTTATCATCACACATATTCCTACTTTGACTTCAAACAAACAAGAAAAACTTTTGAAAAATAATCAGACAGTCAGCCAGCCAACCAGACGAAGCAGCCAAAATAATTTCATACCCAAATGATGATGTTTCTGTTTACATTTTCAAATATATATACATATGTATATACAAACAAACATATTTACATTACCCCAGTGGTACAGCGTGCTAGCTCTGTACGTGTATATTCGCTAGCCCTTTAAGAACTACCGCTAGTCCCACCACAATCTACCTCACATGCTTTTAAGTGGCGAATTTAACATGGTAATGTCATTGGAGGTGACAATTGACCTCTTCCTGCATAACCTCTACCTACCATAAGGTTTAGCTACTTACATATATCTACAAAACGTGATAGCAAAAAGCAAGCGATTTTGTTGTTGTTCCGGTAACGAGATCTATTTTGGATACACATTTTTTGTCTTCTCGTTGAACAAAATTGTTTTCTGAATTACTTGGAGCTATAAAAATTAGCTAGCGAAACGTGGGTACCTATTTTAACATGTCAACACTAGACATTGGTGACCAGGAGATTTGAATGCCACTTCAGTAGTCACTAGTAACAAATGAGGAAAAGTGCTAACTATTTCGCCTGTCATTATTTATTTTTGTACTACTGGGTATGTCATTCCCAACCAACACAAAGGTTTGATATCAAATTGATAATGATTTAAAATCAAACCCTTTCTCAAACGCCGAAAGTTTGAAAATTGTAATCTGAAAAACATAACATTCTCAACAAAAACCAAAGCTACTACTAAAATATAAAAAATCCCAAATTTTTGGAAATACAAAATTCTTCTCTTTATACCCATACCAAAGTAGTGGAGAGGCTATGGTTAGGTTCCAGGGGCAGCCATCTAGAGAATACTCTCTTGGGTCCCCTATTGGTCCCTTTGTGATACTCAGCGCCAAGAGCAGTAACTAAGATGGCGTTACTGCAAAGCTTAACCAATTCATCTTCCTAATGAAGAGAAGAAGCGATCTAAGTTCTATCCTAGATAGATCCTCCAAGCAGGCAAACACCGGTTCCCCCAGGTATTCTTCCCTGATGCCCCGTATCCCAGAGCAATGAAAAAGAAAGTGAAGCACAGTTTCCTCTTCCTCCTCATCATGACAACTTCTATAGTAGTCCTCACCGGCCAGTGCCCAGTTACAACTGATCTAATTTGGTCCTAAGTAAAGAGCTAGTTCTCCGTTCATCATATCCAGGCCAAATTATCTTGGATATGGAGCCGGTGGACTCACAGGAGGGTATTATTCTGAGTCGATCTAAAGTTGTGCATCTAGCTGGCTGGCTGATTGACTAGCTGTCCATTTTAAAAGGTTAACGCTTTAGTTGCGAAGTTTATTTTTAATTTGAAAATATCGCTTGATGGCAAATTATTAAAAAAAAATTGAATTGCTTGTCAAATGTTTATACATATTCAAATCATAATCAATTTAAATTCAAATTTTAAAATCAAATAAATAATTGGAAAAGGTTTGAGAATTTCGCTTGAACTCAAATGATAAAGTCATTTTATATCAAATATTTGACTTCGTGTTTGCTGGGATAGAGCTGAGTAGTCGTACACTCTCTAACAATACATTTCATATTTGATGTTTGTTTTTTTTTATTTTTTTTGTTGTTGCTGCTTGAGCTTTTCATTTCTCTGTAAACAAATTGTTATCGAACCTTTGAAAAGTACATACAATGACGATGTCTACAAAAAAATATGTAATACGAAAAAAAAACATGAAACGCATCTAAAAGATAATTTTTTGTGTATAGACTGTTAACAACACATACCATACAAATGATGTTTAAAATAATGAATTCTTTGTAATAGTCATACAAAGAAAAAAAGGCAAAACATTGAAAAAAATAATTATAAAAAATGTAAGGAACTTCCACAGTATTAAGAAGATGCTAATGAATTGAGAGAAAGGTTTTCTAAAAAAGTACCAAAAATTATTACGGTTTTCAACTCTTCAACTTCGAGTTTAGAAAATGTACCAAATTTATCAGGGGTGTGCTGGAAATCGTAAACGTAAAACGCCAGTATTTTGAAGTTGTTTTTAATACACTTTTAATCAAATTTTTGTTATAAAATTCTGTTTAACTGAGAAATATTTGTATAATATTTTTTCAAAAAAGATTTTGTTATTCGTGCTTAATTCCCAGTTTTTATTATTGATAAAAACACTTGAAATTTATTGTTGATGGGATAAGCTATTCCTATGCGCATTTCACTGGTTGCTTAGGCCAGATCATCAGGAAACTTCATCCATAAAGATTTTAGAAAAACTAAAGATATTAAACCAAATAAAACTGTTAAACTTATAAGAATTATAGCAACAGTTCTACTTGTAATAATATCAAAGTTTAAACAAAACAACATCAACAATAAACAGTGGATTCATCTCATCTTACATTCCCCACTACAATTAGTTGAAATTCTCTCAACATTAATTGTAGTTGTAAGTAGGTTAAGAAAAACAAAATAAAAACAACAACAACTTACAAAAGATGTTGTCAATTAAGTGTTTTTTAGGCCGTGCACCTGCCTGTTTATTATCAAATAGTAATTTCAATTTTTGGGAATACAAAATTTAAATTTTCAAAAGATTTTGTTATTCGTGCTTAATTCCCAGTTTTTATTATTGATAAAAACACTTGAAAAACACACTGTTTATTGTTGATGTTGTTTTGTTTAAACTTTGATATTATTACAAGTAGAACTGTTGCTATAATTCTTATACGTTTAACAGTTTTATTTGGTTTAATATCTTTAGTTTTTCTAAAATCTTTATGGATGAAGTTTCCTGATGATCTGGCCTAAGCAACCAGTGAAATGCGCATAGGAATAGCTTATCCCATCAACAATAAATTTCAAGTGTTTTTATCAATAATAAAAACTGGGAATTAAGCACGAATAACAAAATCTTTTGAAAATTTAAATTTTGTATTCCCAAAAATTGAAATTACTTTTTGATAATAAACAGGCAGGTGCACGGCCTAAAAAACACTTAATTGACAACATCTTTTGTAAGTTGTTGTTGTTTTTATTTTGTTTTTCTTAACCTACTTACAACTACAATTAATGTTGAGAGAATTTCAACTAATTGTAGTGGGGAATGTAAGATGAGATGAATCCACTGTTTATTGTTGATGTTGTTTTGTTTAAACTTTGATATTATTACAAGTAGAACTGTTGCTATAATTCTTATACGTTTAACAGTTTTATTTGGTTTAATATCTTTAGTTTTTCTAAAATCTTTATGGATGAAGTTTCCTGATGATCTGGCCTAAGCAACCAGTGAAATGCGCATAGGAATAGCTTATCCCATCAACAATAAATTTCAAGTGTTTTTATCAATAATAAAAACTGGGAATTAAGCACGAATAACAAAATCTTTTGAAAATTTAAATTTTGTATTCCCAAAAATTGAAATTACTTTTTGATAATTATTTGTATAATATTTGTCATAAAAATCTTTTATTACAGAAATCTTATATTAAAAAGACTTAAAATTCTTGCGTTTTACGTTTACTGTTTTCTCGGTCTCATGGTTTTCTAAGTTCCTTTCAGATTCAATAAAACCAACGAAAGATGTCAGTCAACGAGACAAGATGTCAGTGTTCTCCTACGGGAGCTATCACTGTATATCGAATTTGGCGGCAGTAACTCGTAAATATATAACCAACATTTATTTGCGATAATTTACTCTTACAAATTTACGAAACATTGACCAAAATTATTTTAACTGCGCCTTGGACATAGAGAAACCATTAGAGATGAAACTCTTTCAACAAATAAATATGCATTTCGTAATATGAGTATTTTTTGGACCTTCCGATATATTTCAAAAATAAAATTTCTTTCAAAATGTCTGACGTCTAACGTTGCAATAAAAACATAAACACGTTTCTAACTTAACTTAATCATTAAGTTACGTTTTTCTGACAGATGATATACACTGAAAAGAAAAAAAATCAATGCATTCGTGCTTAACCTTAAATCAAGAACAGAATGCTTGATTCAAGTGCCCCGCACTTAAAATAATCCGAAAACAGGATTAATTTAATAAAAAGTGAGATAAAATTAATCTTAAGCAATGCTTGATTCAAGAATTTCTAAAATGGTTGAATTACGATTCGTATAGTGTTTGTGACCATGTATAAAAAGGCGTAATTCAGCGAAACCTGGAACAATTTTTTAGTCAAACTACTTTCAGAATTTTACGTAGCAATGTAACATAAAAATACATTTGGTTTGATTCCAAAATCTTCTGTATTTCTTTTTTTTTAAGCCAAAATCTGGGTCGATACGTGACATTTCGAACGTGAAATTTTTTCCATAAAAATTTAACTGAATAGTGATTAAAACAAAATATAAATTTACCGTTAATCCGAATAACATATTTCTCTTCGAACTCTTCCTTAGATTACAGACCATGTAAGAAAATTTTTTTGGAAAAATTTTTATCAAATATCACCTCTTTTAAGGAAGATAATATTAAAGGAAACATACAATAAAAAATTCTCACAAATAAGAAATTACGTTGTTCATCTAAGTGAACAAATTTATGGGTAAATTAATAAAATTAGCAAAATCTAAATATTTCTCTATAACAATATCGTAAAATAATCAGCTAATTTTCGGTCACGGTGGACCTTTTGGCGGAAATGCCCATATTGGTTTTCAGAAGTTATCCCATTTTGGTTTGTTTAAAGTAATTTTAAGTGTTATTTGCCATTGCCTATTGATCACTTTTTTAAATGTTAGTAAATATCAAAATTTAACATCTTTTACCTGGATGTACTATAATCCGATTAAATTCTAAAGATTAACACACTTTTCCTTTTAACGTTTGCTATATCTCTCTACTTCTTCCTCTTGCTTTCTCTTTCCCCCCTTTAAAAATGTCGGTTGAAAACGGTAAATATCGTATTCGTTACACTACATTGGTAACTGTGTTATAATAATGTATGAATATGGGTACGAATATTTTTGTGTTAGACTTTATTTATGTGAATTATTGGTCTTTCCGTTTATTTCCTTCGTTTGTTTCAAGTTTAATTTAAGAAAAAAAACTTATGCTGGATTGTAAGTATGTAAGTATTTGTTGCTTTCTTTTGATTTTTTTCTTATTTTTGAAGTAATAACAACATGTATTTATGCCTGGAATATGTTATTGTCAGTCAGTTAGTCAGTCAGTTACTTATTATCCATACGATACAATCCGAGTATTTTTTTTTTTGTAATTTTTTTAATTTTTACTTCATCATCTACTTTTGCTGGTTTATAAATCAATGGCAGAGAATGTTTAAAACAAGAAAAAAAGTAACCAGAAATAAACACCTTTCTTTGAAAAAAGTTTTTTTTTTTACAAAAATTTGAAAAAAAGACTAAAAATAAACCTGCTTATTTTTTTTTAGTTAAAAAAAAAACCGGAAGAAATGACTGCTAATACTTATTTATCATGGCATTCACTTTTTCCCGAAGGGTGTTACTTTTTTTTGATAGTTTTATTTTGAAATTTTGTAAAAAAAAAATAAAAACACCATCGCATTTTTTATGTTTTCTATAGAAATACTCAAGAAAAAGTGTCAAAATTATAAAGGGTATTTTTTTTAATACCGATTGAAGTTGAAATTGTAAAGTTGAATTAAAAAAAAATTTTATCAATAAGTGCATGGTGCTTATTCACATGCCTTAAGTTTTAGTTGCCAAGTCTAGAGGATTTGGAGAGAGAAAAATAAATACCGATCTCTTTTCCCTTCTCTCCTTGAAACTCAAGAAATTAAGACTAAAATCTTAAGCATTTGAATCAGCATATGTCATTCACATTTGTTATAGGTTTCGGTCATATGGGCTGTTCTTGACAAAGCGCATTCTCTAATTCCAAGTTAAGGCCACTTTTCCAAACTTTGTTGGCCGTATGTCGCGAATAACACGAACAATGTTAGCCTCAAGGGCGTAAATTGTTGTTGGTTTATCAGGATAGATCAGTGACTTCACGTCTCTCATAGGAAATATGCGAGAGATGTCAAAACACCACAGTTGTCCGAATGTAAAAGAGTAGATTGATCTCTCTCTCTCTCCGTATGAGGCATTTTAGTTTATTAATAAACTCGTTAAGCTGAAAATAAGCCTTCTCGCAGAACACAATTTTGCGATAACACATTAACAACAGGCTTTCAAAGTAAATTTGGAAAATTGGTTAGCGTTTTTAAGCGTGAATTTATTAATTTTTATTTACCAGAGTTTTACTTATCATTGTTAAGGCTAAAAAATCAGAGCAAGTTAAACTCTATTTTTGGTTTAAAACGTGTTTAAACCAACAAATCTATAAATCACCCAACATATAAACCATTTTTAAACGCATAAAATTGGGCGTTTAAACTACCAATACAGACCGTATGAATTTGCTAAGATTTATCGTAGTGCTGCCACATGTTATTATTTAACAACATATAATACATGGGACACTGATTTATAGCTGTTGAGTTTAAACTGCATATAAATTTGAGTTTAGTTCAACTAAACCAGCGTTTAAACCATCAGTGATTTATTAGCCATTAATGTCACAAAGTGAGCGTTCGTTTGACAGCTGCAAAACCTTTCCTTAGTTCTATTGGGCTTAAAAAAATACCCTTTATTTTGTTGTTGAACACATAAAACAGTAATTTCTCACTGTTGTACTTTTTTTTGCCATTATCTGTAATGCTTTACGAAAGAAATGATGAATGACTTTAAGACCAAATAAGGAACGGGAATTGATTGATTTACTATGGAAACCTCCTCCATCAATTGTGGTGTTTAATAAATCAAAATTTTCTTGAGGATTTGAGGAAAATTGAAAGCAACGAAAAAAACCTAAAAAAACTTTAAAATAAAGAAATGTTTTTAGCTTTTTTCAAAAATTGGTACATTTTATTAAAAAAAAAACTTACTTTGGCAGCGTTAAAAAACAATTGGAAGTAATTTTTAAAGTTTTTATAAAGGCTAACTTGCTTTTCTTTAACTCCTGTTTCATCCTTTTCTTCCACTAGAGCATAAGGTTGCAAAAGCTTCCCTTTATCATACTGTTTGGCCCCTCCAATTTTTTTTGTGTATAACTTATTTTTGGCAAACATAATTTAAAGGAATCAAAGACTGCTTCCCCTTAACACTTACCGGTTCCGTTCCTACCATGGCGCCGTGTACTATATGTTTTCAATATTCTCAAAAAACAGATTTTCATACACACCCAGATGGATATCGTTTTAGGTTTTAAGCCAGGTTAAAGGTGGGCAAAGGGCGTTAAAAACGCTATCAGCCCAATTATGAATACAAATTCTCCGGGAGTTTTTCCCTTTTCCCATTTTTACAATTTAATTTACATAGGAAAAATGGGAGTAGGGAGAAAACTCCCGGAGAATTTTTATTCATAATTGGGCTGTATGTATTCTCCTCTCGCTTTGGCAGTGCAGGGTAGGTATACAATTTTTTTTATATTAAATCTAAACCCGACCCCTTTGAGAAGCCTCAGCATAATTCAAATTAAAAAATTTTATTCAGTTTTAAAATTTAAGGGAGTTTTCGTTATAAAAACATTGAAAATAGAACTTTTTAGGCCAAGTGCAACGCACTTTCCTGTAACTTACCGCTCACTTAAGGTTAAAGAAAAGTTTTCAAAATCCTTCAATTAACTAACGTCAAGCTGTAATAATGGTCCTTAAGGTAATTCTACTCCTGGGGCGTCCTTATTTGCTTACTTTTAATTCAAAACAATTAATAAACAATTTTAAACATTTCTTCTCTTTGGTTAAAATAACCAATAACTTCTTGGGATTGAGTGACGTTAATGTGGTCAATCTTAATGAACATTACAGGGCGACCTCTATGGAACTCTTACTTGGGATCATCTTTAAAAAATTCTCTTTTAATTAAGAACAATTAATAACCATTTCTAATTAATTCTTTTATTTTAATAAATTACATAACAAGTATTTATTTGGGAAAGGGTAGCCTAAAGAGGTTTTCTAAAAGACATTCTGAAGGTCTTAATGTCATAGAGGGCGTCCTCTTAAATTCGATTTAAATTAAGAACAATTAATAAACAATTCTTAATATTTTTTTCTATTTGACTAAAGTACTTAATAATCCCCTGAAAAGGCTTGACCTCATTGGACCATTCTAAAAGAACTAACATAATTAATGCCCTAGAGGGCGTCCTATTAAATTCACTTAAAATTAAGAAAAAATTATAAACAATTCTAAATATTTTTTCTTTTCGATTGAGTTTCTAATTTGGGGTGGGTAGACCATATGCTTTCAATCTAAACTAATTTATGCTTATAGGAACTCCCTAGGGCATATATCAGTGGGGCGTCCTATTTAATTTATTTCAAATTCAAAACAATTTTAAATATTTCTTCTAAAACACAGTAATCCCCTAAGATGCAGGGTGACCGCATGGGGTCGGTTTTAATAATTTATAATTTTAAAATATAAATAATATTTATACCAATTTTTTTTTCTTTATTAAAATTGACAAAATACAACATTTTTCATCTGCCAATTGTATTCCAAATTAAAAATGTAAACGTATTTTTCACATAATGCCAACAAATTGAAATTCTCAACTTTTCCAATTTGCTTAAGTTTCTTTTTAAATATTTAATATAAAATTTTCCTTTTTGATTTCTTTTTTCCTTGTTTTGGATCCAAATAAAAGTTCGTCCCATTGCCTGTCAGTTTGCCTGTCTCATTTATTTGGCCGTTTCGTGTTATTATACAATCTGTCTTGGCTCATTTGTTAAGGTTTGCTGTCATTTATATTTTCTGTTCATGCATTTATTGTTAATATTGTTCTCTTCTTTTTTTGACATTTTATTTGTAATAAATATTATGTAATAAAGGAAAAGTCAAAAAAAAACAACATGCATTTCCCTTCAAATGTCACAAAAAAACAATAAAGAAAAACCAAACTAATGACAATACTACTCTGGTTTACTCTTCCTTAATCGTGTTGTATTTTTTTATCACTGTCAAGTGAATGACACTGACACCAAAGTGTCAAAACCACAATGACATTTTGAAGTAATCAAGAAAATTATTAAAAAAATAAAATACGAACGTTAAAAATAATAAAAATCTATTGTATTGAAGACAAAATTCAAGCAAAACTAAAATCTAAAGTTTCGCCCTCCGTGAAAATTTTGTTTTAACCAAAATGAAATAAATATCACAATTTGAGTGAAATGTGTCGAAAATATAAATATTAAAAATTGTTTAAAAGAGATTAAGAAAACAATTTAAATATAAAAACTTATGGAGGGCTTACCCTTTGAGTTCTAGTTATCATAATTCTGTTTTTTCATGGGCAACCGCGTATGTCCATTTTTCCGATTTTGAGATGTTGATGCCATATTGCCTAATTTTAAAAGCTCTTTACATGTTTCTACCAATTTTTTGAAAAAAGATGGATCAATTCCGATTTTTTAACGTAATGACAAAGTTCAAAAAGTGCAATACTAAGTTTGGGCTAGAATGGTTTTTCGGCTCTCCTGGAAATTCATTTTAAGACGTACGTGGTTGCCCATGAAAACCACAGAATTAAACCCGCTAGGAAATTTATGGTTGCTCATGAGATATTTAAAATTTCGTTTTTAAGGGATTATGGCTTAATTTGGAAATTTATTATTGAAAATTATCTTAAACAGGGCTATTTAGTGAAATCCAAATTGGTTTAAGAACTTTTTCTAAATTCTTAAGAGATTTTCACAAATAGTAAGGGAGGTACCTCTTTCCCTTCTGCTCATATTTCACTGCTTTTAAGAGATTTTTTACGGAGTCTTAGACACATTTTAAGCGTTTATTTTAAAATATTGGTACAGCAGTGTTGGCCGTGGCTAGTTGTAACCTTTCCACATCTTATTGGCTGCATATGGGTTCCTTGCCAAAAATAACTGCTCACATTTTTGGGACCAAGAACTGGACATCCTATTTAAATTTAATTGTAAACATGGTAAAAGAGGAAAATTTTATTCATAACTAATTGCGCTGCATATTTTCGAAGCAAAACAACTTTGTTGTTAACATTCCTTCGTTTAGAGACAAATAAAAATCCTCTAAAATGTCACAAAAACACAAACCATATGCAATATACACGACATCTGTTGTAAATCCCCAAGTATCCCTAATGGGCCGCTAAATTTAACCCAGTAAACTTTCTTTAAATGCCCAGGAGTACCTCTGTCCCTTTTACTAAATAAAACCAGTTGTGCTTTTTTCTTTCAATTCTGTATATATTTTTTTTAAATTATGGTATAATTGGGATTTATAGAAAATTTTTTCAACAGAGAAGTTAGTTGTTTAATTGGGGACGATCTGAAAATGTTCTTAAGGCCTCAGGGTTCTTTAAAAAGCGTTTTAGTCAAAAATTATTGTAAAAAAATTAGCATAGCAATTTTTTAAATAAATTTCCAAGCAATCATACCACATCTATCTATCCGAATTTATTGTCTGCAAATCTTTTTAAGGGACCCTTAAACTTAATTTTTTTAATAAAGGTTATCGTCTTTATTTAGAACTGGAGTTCCTAATAAATAGAAACGAATAGAATTTTGCTATAAAAAATATTAAAATAAAAAAATTTTGAAGTTGTTGCCCTACAATTTTTGCAATCGAGCAAACTTTACTTCCTTTTGGGTACTTCTGGTGTTGGGGCAAACAAAACAACCATCCAATTAATTTGAAGTACAGTGGAGTTCCTAGTTTTTTCTTTTCTAATAACAATTCCTTTTTCTAATAACAATTTATTTTGTATTCATTTTCATTTATTTCCTTTCGCATCTTGATTTAACAAATGTCTCTTGTTATTGTGAGGGATATTGGATAAAGGGACATAATGTGATTTTTTTTTTCAAGTTGAGGAATAAGCAGTAAGATATCAAATTATATAAACGAAATACGTTTTTGTTTACCCCACAGTAATTGAGGGAGAATTTTTTACAATATGTGATGAATTTATTTTATTTATTTGGTTATTTACTTGGCAGTATTTAGGGGGAGATAAAAACCAAAAGATGTTTAAGATATTAAAGGGAATTCAATCTTATTTTAAACAAGTTTAAAAGAAAGGGGTTCCCTGGGGTCGGGCATTCTAATCTATAACATTTATTTTTAAATAAACTTAAATTTGAGGATGACTTAATAGCTAAACTGTACAGTATTAATAATAAGGGTTTCAGGAACTCCTCGAGTTTTGCATATTATAAAGGGTTTTTTGAATTTTTAGAATCCAAAATAACTTCTAACTATTCTAAGAATCAAACTATTTAAAGAAATAAACTTGACTGACATTGACTGCAAAATAGGACAACGATTAAACAATAAGGGATTTTCGGGACTCCTCTAGGAAATAATTTTTAACGCATTTTAACAACGTCAGTGCCTTTTTTCTTATCCAAAATAAATTCCGAATGTGTTAAACAATCCAAAAATTTGGTTGGCAAATGGGGGTTATGGAAACGTCCCTGCTAAATACAATGTTGATACATATGAATTTATTTTAGTGCTCTTTTTTGCATAAATCCTCTTTAGGCATCCAAAATAAAGTAACAACTTTTCTTAATTTTTTTCCTCATAATTTTATTGTTTATTTTTTTTAACGCACGATGTTAATTGTTAATAAAACAAAAAGTTTGCAGAGAATTATCTTAATATTTTTATTATAATAGAAAGATCTATAACAATTATGTGTGCAACAACATTTTGGAAAAATGCGACGCCGTGTCGTGGTCGGTCGCATTTCTCTATCCGATGGTCCGTATTTTCAATGGCTCTGAAAAATAACTAAGGTTCAATGTCGTTAATGTGCCGATTTATCAACTCCTTTAGCTCTTGAATTGTTCTTGGATAATTGACTTACAATTTTTGTTTTTTTAAATATTCCTTAAAGAGAGAAGTCAAACGGTTTTAAATCCCATGATCGTGATGGCCAATTAACATCGCCATGACGCCGTCATGATGCCGCCATCCCATAAGCCGCACCAAACAGTCACTATTTGTGTTTTTACATTTCCTACAGACCCTGTTTGCTGAAATTTTCGCACAACTCTCGCGATTGTGGACTCATTTGTTGGATAATGCTGACCAAAAAATTACAAAGATTATGATTTGAAGGCCCATTGTCGTAAAAGGCTTCAATTATGCAAAAACAAAAATATTTAAATTTCTGATTTTGGGAATTTTTTTTAAACTTTTTGGGAATTTAAGGATTTCTTTAATCAAATTCAAAAATATTCTTATTTTTTATACTTGTTAGGTAAATTGCTTTAAAACTATGAAATTTATTTAAAAAAATATTAATAAATACAAACTTTATACCATAAAGAACAATTTTAAAAAAAGTTCTACATAATTCTTGCAAATTCTTTTATGGTTTTTTTAAAATATTATTTTTTAAATGTTTTAATTAATTTCTAAAAACTAATATTTTCGTTTAATTGTTTTTTGTTTATTATCATTTACCATACAAAAAATGTTCTTCCGCAAAAGTTTTATCTCAAATTAAACAGAGTCAAGTTTTTTTTATATTTTTTTATCAGTTTTATTTTTATTTCACACTTTTTCTACAAAGTCAACGTCATTTTTTATTACAAATAAACTGTGTTATCAGTCAGCCAACCAGGCAGAGCGAAAAAATGTCATTACCAAAAAAAATAGTTCAAAGCGGAGGGAGAAAAGAGGTTTCAGAGGTTTTTTTTCCTTAATTATCAGAAAGAAGTTTCGTAAATTTTGTTTATATTTTGCCTTTACGTCACATGTTTACTTTTAAACTTAAGTAAAATTTTCAATGAATCAATCACCCCCGCCCCCTTGTTTTTTAAGACTTACTCCTCCCTTCCCAATGGTTTTTAAGACTTATTCGCCCGTTCCCTTCTAAAACTCTTGACAATATTGTGCAAAAATGTAAAGCGTTAAATGTAAATATTAAATTGAGTTCATTATAATAAAGAAATTGCGAAAAATAGACAAAAGAAATATATTTATTAACAATTTGTTTTTTTTTTTTATAAACAAATAGTATAAAGAAGTTGTAAACAAATGGTTTTTTTTTCATGTAGCAGGTTGTTAAACGTTTTTTTTAACACCTGTTCAAAAAATGTTTTTTTCTTTTCAAATAAATTGAAATATAAATAATAAATAACGTTAAAAAGTCAGAGATTGACCCCTTATTTTTTCCAAAATGAATTAAAAACGAGGGCGGTATCATTAAAGTGGACTTCAAATAAATTAAAATCTTATAATAAATAATTTTAATTAAAGTCATGAATTTCGACCTCTTTTTCGATGTCATGAATGAAAAAGTTTTTCGTTGTAATTTTTTTGGGGGGGGGGGGGGGCTAAGCAGGCCTTTCTACACCTTGCGTTTTTAATATATCAAATCATGACCGTCTATCCGCCTAAGCCCCTATGAAACTACATTTTTTATTCATTAATTGATATAGAATTGATAGAAAGAAACAGTAAATGCTAGAAAGAGAAAACTATAAAAAATGTGAACAAAGTTTTTTAGTTTTTTTTTCTCTTGTTATGGTTTTGTTTCAGGGATGGCGTTGAGAATTTTTAAAATTGTACCAAAAACCTTTACAAATTGTATTTGTTTATCCTTATTGTACTAAAAGATTTTTTTAGATGAACTTTTTTTTTATTTGTGTTCTTAAAAAACACCACTAAATGGTATTATAAATCTTAGTTTAAAAAGTATCAAAAAAGTACAATTGAAACAACTTAGCCATCCCTGTTCTGTTAATTGAATTTAATGTTGCCAACTACTTATTTGTTTATGAGAAACCTTAAAACAAAAAGCGGTAAATCGCTGAATTTGCTCATTAACCGCTGATTCAGCAACATTTTTAATATTTCAAGTTTGAAATGTAAATTTTAAGTTGTACAATTTAAGATTTTTTTTTGACATAACTTCATTTTTTATCGATAACTTTAGTAAAATTTTTGACAGTTTGCCATTTATCTTAAAACAGCTGAACCCTTCGCACTTGGTCCACTTTTCTATTACTTTATATTTGCACTGTTCACCAAAACTTGTACAATGCATTAAAAATGTAGTGTCATTAGTGCTTTAACAAAAAAAAAAAAAAAAAAGTAATGAAAATCCAAAATTTTTGTTTATTTTTGAGTTACTTTAATACCTATTTAGCAGAAGATAAAAGCTTAAGGATTTTCGACATTAAGTCCATTTTGATGGCTTTTTTAGGTTAATGGAAACGTCATGACTAAAAATTTTTACAGGCAAATACATATAAAGAAAAAGTTTGTGGGGCGGATAAGAAAGCTGCAACCTTTGGCTACAAAATGTTTTAAATTTTTGTTTTCCTAAGCATGAAAATTCAATTAAAGTCAAGACTATCTAATTAAATAAACCTTTAAATTCCTCTTAGTACTTTGAACCATTTTTTGTCTTCTAGATGAAGGAAGATTAAAAAGAAAATTTTAAATAACAAAAATTTTTATTTACTGTAAAAATACAAATTTTTTGCTTTAAAATTTTTAAAGCCTTTTCTTTTTATCCAATCATTAAAATATACGCAGCAAAACATATGTCTGTATATTGTATGTATATCAGTGATGAAAAATTCAGTACTATGGTACTAATTTCAGTACTTTTTCCTTTCAAAAATACCACGGTACCCCCACATCCGTTTTAGTACTGTTTTTGGTATGATTCTTTGTTCAGAAATTTTGCGTTGATTTTTTTTTAACATTCACCGCTATTATGAAAGTCGTCGTCGACATTAATTTTAAATTGTTGTCACATCAAGTCGACGACTACACCAATTCGACGTTAATTTGGTATTATATAAGAGTGTTGTGTCGACGTCGACTAGTTATCGAAAATTTGACAAAAAAAAATTCCATCTCCAATTATTTTTTTATTATTTTTGTTCTTCACTCACCTTTTAACGCTATTTATGCTATTTCCGACATATTTTTTAACCGATTTAGCTTTTTAAAATAAAGTGTAGAGTTTGTTTCCAATTTTCAATTTTATTTCGCAAATTTCGCCATGTTTTTGATAAGAGATATTTTTACTGTAAGTTTTCTGATTCTTTATAGCTTTAACGTTTATTAATAAATATAAGACTTTTCTATCATGTCGCTGTTTGCAAATTTTTGCGAATTTCCGTTAATTGAGCAATTTTCACCGAATTTTTGACATTCCTTATAGTAAAATGGACTTTTAATCAATTTGATGGCTTGTTTGAAATATTAAAAATGTTCGCGAATTTTCGCTATTTTTGCATAATTTTTTTTTGTTATTTCCCGACATTTAGTTTTTTTTAGCCGATTAAGCGATTTCAAATCAATTTAAGGGTTTGGTTCCAAGTTTGCCATTTTCGCGAATTTTAGCCATGTTCGCGAGCGATTTTTTTACTATAAATTTTCTGATTCTTTACATTTTTAACGATTTTTAATAAATATTAGACTTTGCTATCATGTCGCTGTTAGCAATTTTTTGTAATTTTTCGCTAATTTTGCAATTTTTAGCAAAGTTTTGCCATTTCTTATGGCTTTAGGGACTTTTAATCAATTTTATGGTTTTTTTGATATATTAAAAACGTTTGCGAATTTTCGCTTTTTTTGCAACCTTTTCGGCCCCAACTGCTTTTAAATTTGAATTTTTTATTTTAATAAATATGTTTACATTTCATTTAAAATTTTTTAACTTTCATTTGAGTCGTCGCAAAATTTCCTGTCGACTAAAACAGGGACAATACTACTCGACGTCGACTTAAAAGCGCCTTAGAAAATATCAATTGACTGTCAATAGTAATCGATTATTGCCAATAACGACTCACAAAATACCATTACTGTTCAGGTGCCGTCGACTTGTGTCGACGTCGACTTTCATAATAGGGGTGATTGATTCGTTACCAAAAAGTACTAACTCCGACTTCAACCGCTGAAATTCCAACTCCGACTCCTAATCTAAGCTTAATGCTTAATATACATATATGAGACTCGTCGTTATTTTACTTTAAACTCTTTTTTTAATGCAGTTATGGTTAAATATAGCAAGAAAAGGATTCAGTTAAAATTTCGAATCAATATTTTTAATATTGCATCGCCATTTTCGAAGTAGGTATTTTTATTTTAAAAATGATTAGAATATTTTTTTAAATTTTATATGCCGAAAAATTTTGAAGTCGGATTCGCGAATTTTTTTTGTGGGTACTACGACTCTGACTCCGGTTCAAAAACATTAACTCTGACTCTTCAACTCCAATTCCACTGCCCTGTTTACAACATTGCCTACACAAAATTTATTATTATAAAAAGGTTTGGCAAAACTGCTTGTTGGTTTATTTTAATGTTCGATATCCTCATCAGAATTTTGTTGTTGAAATTTGACCAGCTCGGTCCATAAATGGCTGAGATATGAGCTAAAAAAAAGTTAACTAAAAAAATTACTAAAATGTTGAAAAAAGTACTCTTTGGCTTGGTGGTCAGTACCATCTAAATATTTAAATTTTTCATCACTGATGTACCTACCAATATTTTTTTTTTTTTTATAAAAAACAACAAAAAAAGACGTTTGTTTTCTGGTTCACCTTCAACATCTAAAAAAAAAGTATAGTCACAATTACAATCACTTACAAGCAAAAAAAAAAAATAACCAGAGCCAGAATCAGCAGCAACATTCTACGCGGACGCTGCCATGTTGTTTGTAGTATTTCAATTACAAATCGTGCTGGAAATCAAGTTTTCTTTCTCACTCTTTTTCTACTTTTAACCGACTGACTTTATAGCGATAAAGAAGTTTTAAAAGGAGGGGGAAGAAAATTTAAATGCACAGTGGAGTAAAGTTACAAAAAAATTTGTAATAAGAAGAGACTTCTTAAGAATATTTGCATCTCATAGCTATGGACTTAAACGTTTTTATTATTTCAATTAGATAAAGCAAAATGGGGACGCGAAAAGCACAAAAAAAAACTTAATAAATTGCCATTTAAAGCAGATAAACGTGTTTCTTAACAAGTTCACACTCTAAGGTAGTGGGTTGTGGCCTGCTGGTACTTTTCCGTGGACTGTTAATTTTTAAATATTTTTTTTTAAATTAAAATGAACAATTTGATAGCATTTTACTTAAGACTAGTTTACAATATTATACTTTGTTTTAATACATTTCAAAAACTCAAGTAATATGTAAAAGTCTGATAATGTGAATGCATGTGTGATGAAAATGACAAGTATTATGAAAAAAACGTTTGACATCGCATACGACTTCATCGTTTTTTGAAAAATTTTAAACAATAATACTTTTCTTTAGATCAGGGTTGCATTTTATTTCATGTGTGAGTGTTTATACTTTGTGTGGTGGTGTAAATACAAACTGTCATGTTGAATTAGAGTTTTTGACAGTCGCAAGAAAACTGATTAGATTTCTGTATCATAAAGTATTATGGAATACGATAAAATTGTGAGATCCTGTGGGAAAATTTATTTCCGGTTTATATAATGGAAATCCCAGAATTTTAAAAAAAAAATCTTCTAAAATATAAAAAACTTGTTCTGTTTATCCAAGTGTCCAATTTGCTCCAGAAACTTTCTTAAATTCTTTTCTGGAACTGCCTTCGTGTCTTTCAAATTTCATTTTTGCTTTGCAGCACTAAGTCTTTCTTCTGCTTTCTCTCCATAACAAACTAACAAAAACTGCTTGTACACGAAATCAAAGTATACTTTTAATTTTTCTTATGATTTTTACCATGTAACTCAAAATTTTTGCAGCAAATTTTTCATAAACAATAAACGACACAAACATAATATAACAAAAAAGCGAAAAAGATTGTAAAAAAGGCAAGAGGTTTGTACAAACGTAAATGTAAGTGTTTGTCAAGCTGTTTGTGTAGATTATTTGGTCTTTTATATATACTTGTCGAAATTTTTATTATTAATCAGGCGTAAGTTCGTCAAATTTAATTTTCATTAAATTATTTAAAGAAGAAAGGAATTTTACAACATGAAATGAATTAATATTTTTATTGACAATTTTTCATTCTTG
Organism: Pollenia labialis; assembly: GCA_949318255.1. Lineage (NCBI taxonomy): Eukaryota > Metazoa > Arthropoda > Insecta > Diptera > Polleniidae > Pollenia > Pollenia labialis. The sequence goes on along the minus strand of OX439143.1, from coordinate 129,681,188 downwards.
ACTACCGCGGGAATCGAACCCACGTTCACGGAGAGGTTGATTGGACATTGTTTTGATAGTAACCACACTATCTCTTCAGAAATCTTTGCCGTTTAAAATTAAAATTAAAATTTGTTGTTGTGAATGAATATCTATGATAAAATTATTATTAAATTAAAGTAAAATCGCTTTACATATAATAAAGTTGTAAGTCTTGAAAGAAGTTAACGCTCTTGGTTTGGTATGGCATATCATTGCAAATGCTTAGCAAAAGAAAACGTTCCGCCTTCCGCTCTTGTTAAGGTACGGCTGTTAAACATTCCAAGATTGAAAACCGAAATTGTCAGAAAATGTAATGTTTTATTCAGATTTTGGTGACTGAAAAAAATTATCACTTTTTAGAAAAAAATCAGCAAATCAGCAAATCGGCACTTTGCTAATTTCTCAATACATACATACATTTGATTAACATTAAAGCTTCAGAAGCACATTCGAAATCTTTAAATATTAAAATATTTCATAGGTAATAATTGTGTTCAAATATTTTTTTTATTCCACTGTGCAATTTTAAAACAAAGTCTAAAGCCATATGTTGCCAAGTTGTTTATAGCACTAGCAGCAACAAGAAATAGCACGTTTTTTACAACAGCAACAATAAAAAATATGCATAAAACTTGACGATTTTATTAAAAAAATCTTTTTTTCTATGCTTATTATTAAGTTTCTTTAACATTTATGCAACGTTTTACATTTTTATATGTCTCTCTTTTTTTTTTTTTAACAAAATACCCTACATTTAACGTTTTAGGGATCTTGTGTTTGCTCCTAAAGTTTTGTTTTATATTATTGTATTTTTTTTATTTTAATTTTGTTTCCCTGTCGTTTCATGTTTCCCCAAAAGTCTTTAAGATAAGGAAAAAAATAATTTTTCTTTTTCAAAAATAACAACAAATCAAGTTAGCTTATAACTGCATTTGAAGGCACCACGCTTTAAGACGTAACAACAAAATTTATAAAAAAAATGCAAAAAAAACTAATAAAAATAACCATATAAAGTAAATTTCGCTGACCTACTTAGTTAATATAGCTACACAAACAAACATATAAATATTCCCATACACTCACACTCTCAAACAGGTACACTTCTCAAACAATTTTTTGAATGCAGTTTTTTCTTCACCCTCCCAACAGCTCCTCGTTTCCAAGTCATTCTTAAAAAAAAAAAACTAACGACATCAAATATCTCCCAATAACAAAAACCGTTAAACAAGAAATATTCGGCTGTGTCGAATCTTATACACCCTTTACTATCATGAATCAACAAACACAGATGTCGCATTCCTCTTCTCTTATACTGCCAATAACATCGTGCAAGACCAAACTGTTTGAAATTTTACTCTCACGACAAAGCACAAGGGTCTTTGTCTACGTCACACAAAACATGAATGCGTAATATTGTTTATTTGATTTATGCTTTACAGTAGTAATAAAAAGCGCATTGATTCCTAGCTCTCATATGTGGTATGGGCGCGCTATCGTTTCAAAATCCACTTACCCAGAACGTACATATTTGTATGGAATCCATATGTCTATTTCGGATGTCTCGAAAAAAAATCGTCAAATTGTCATACATACTTAAATCGTCATTGTAACAACCAGGGTTTAAAAAACTGCAGTCGAAACCAAAAAAAGTCAAAAAAAAAATTAAAATTTGAATGCAACTTTTCGATTTTTGAGTTGGTTTGACAGCGACTGTTTAAATTTAATAAATCAGAAGTAAAATCTACAGTTTTTTTTGGCCCATGACAAATGAAAAAGTGGAAGAAATTTCAGTATTTATACTTTGACTGCAGTTTTTCAAACGCTGAAAGTAACACTAAATTTTGTTAGATTGTCCTGTTCGCTTTTACCATCGCGAAATTAATAGACAGCCATAAATTATTTGTTTTTTTTTCGCTCTTTTTCGCTTTGACGAAGACGAACATTATTTAACAGGGATTGATATTAAAGTTACATTGGTGTGAAACAATTTATATGAACATTACGATGTCCTAGAGCAGGACCATATAACCCAGCTTTGGATTATAAAGGAGTTGTCATAAACCTACTCCATGGTATACTTTCAACTGAGTCGAGTTGTAATTTCTTAATTTTTGTACCTATTAGCGTTTACAACTTTGCTATATTGCTGTGAACAAAAACATAACAAAAATTACAACTGATCACAACCAGTTGTCTTAATTACAACTCAACTGAGTTGAGTTGTAAACCGTAATAAGGGCAATACTTTGCAAGATCTAAGATCAACAATGTAGAAATTACAAACGGAATGACAAACTTATATACATACATACATATGTATACCCTTTTCACCTGCGGTGAAGGGTAAAAAATAACGTTTGTTTTTAAAGTGGGTTGTTCTTGTTGCTTTCATACATAAAAACAATGCAATTCATGTAGGTATTATTTGTTTTGTTCTCATTTTTATGTCTCCTTAATTTGTGTTTGATCTTAAGAGAGAGAGAGAGAGAGACAGAGAAATTATTTATATGTAATCGTTTGCTCTTTATTTAAAATCAATTTATTGATTAAACTGAGTGAATAAAAAAGAGTCAGAGTAAGCTAAAATAACTGTTCTCAAAGCCATTTACAATTTTTTTTCCTTTTTTGGGTTTTAATGATTTTTTTCAAAGCTACATATGAAAGTGCAGATTTTTTTTGTAAAGTTGAAGTTGTTTTTATCTACATTCGTATTATGCAAGTACGTATTTATGTATGTAAATAGGTATGTATGAAAAACAAAAAGAAAAATTTTATATATGTAGGTACTTAAGTAAATATTAAAACAAATATCTACATACCTATGTACATATGTATGTAGCCTACATAAGAATAAATTACTTTATCAAACATTTATGTTTAAAAACAAAACTCTAAATTATTCAAGAAATTGAAAAAGAACAACTTGTGATAGATAATTTACAGCTTTTATTAAATTGGTAGACTGTAATAAAACAATCTGATTTGCTGTAAATTTCAAGTACAGTTTTGTTAAAAATGTTTTGAGCCATTTTTAAACTTTATTTATTCCAGTGTTGCCATTTTGGAAATAAATAAATGCGTCAAGTGTATTGTAAAACGGATAAAAAGGGTACAAAATTATGTAAAAAGGGTTAAAACCGACAAGAAAAAATGGGAATTTGAACAAAAACTTTTTGGCTTTGCAAAAAACACATTTAAAATGGGTAGAATTGGTGTAAAAGCCTTAAATATAAAAAACGATATTAAAATTTAAAAGTAAATAATTTATTTTATTATCAATTTTTTTTAAGTTCGAAATAAAAAAAAAATTAAAATCAAATAAATTTATTAAAAAACAAAATACAGATAACGTTTAATAGCAAAAAATTTCTTTTTGAAATAGGCGTAGGTATGCGGAATGAAATATAGACTGATTTTCAACCATCAGTGCAAAAATAAAATAAAAAAAACACGGGTGTGTTCTACAATCCGAATCCACTCGAAAGTGGATTACTTCAGCATTTTTGGTGTTCTTCATTTCCCATCCACATGTTTTTATTCGTTTTCAATTAAAGAAGTAAGGGGTTGGTAAAAGTTAAACGAATCGACTTTTATTCTAAAGCTGGGATCACACGATTGCCGCAAATGCACCAATATGACACAATTATTATTGTGCTTTATTGACGCACAATAATGAAATTGCCCCAACCAAATTTTCTGAAATCACACGATTGCCCTGTTTTATACAAATTTAATTGCCGCTAGTTGGTACAAAGCGAAATGGTTACAACAATTGCCGCAGAACAGTCACACGATTGTTCTTACTTATGTATATTAACTGCGAAAACAGCTATTGTGGTAGCTATTTTATTTGTTTGAAAGTTCTTGTTGGATTGTTCATTGAAAAAAATTAAATGATAAATGATACAAATCATATACTTAAACAAATTATTGTTGAATAGTTTTATTTAATTTTTTAAGATATTCCAAAAATGAACAGTCTGTTTAACAATTTCGTATGTTTAGGTTCGAATAGAAATATCTTTAATAAAAATATTCGCACAGAACAGCTCAATATGCTTGTGAACATACATACTTAAAATAATTAATTAAAAAATTTAAATGCAAAATAAATAAATACATACATATTTATTTTCATTACCTACTAAAAGAAACACAAAAAAGTAAATCTAATAAAAAAGGCAAATATTGGCGCGTATTGTGTTGTTTGATTGCCGCACAAGAACACAATAAATATTGGTGCATTTTTGTCATTTTTATTGACGCGCGGTTGCATAGCAAACAGTCACACGATTGCCGCACCAGGGTTGCATTTGATTGGTAAAAGTAAGCACAATATTGTCCTCGATTGGTACAAGAGCCATTTGGTTGTGCAGTCACACGATTGGGGTATTAAAAAGTGTGAAAATTGGTGCATTGCGGCAATCGTGTGATCCCAGCTTAATATGTGATAACATTATAAACATAAAAAAAACACATTTTTGGAGTTGACAAAAAATCAACCAATTGTAGTCGGGACTCTAAGAAAAGATAAACTCACTGTTTATTGTTCTTGTTTTTGTTTAAGCTTTGATATTGCTACAAGTAAAACTGGGGTTTATAATTCTTATTTGCTTAACAGTTTTATTTGTATAATCTCTTTAGTTTTTTTAAAATCTTTGGATGAAGTTTCCTGATGATCTGGCCTAAGCAACCAGTGTAATGTGCATAGGAATAGCTTATCCCATTAACAACACAAATTTCATTTTATCAATACATGATATCAAATGGGAATTTAGCACATTTAAACGAAACCTTGTTAATTAAATTTTTTTTTTAGTTTAAAATGTTCTTTATCCAATTTAATTAAAAATATATCGTTAACTAAAAATCAAAAGGCCCTAACTAACCCAACATTTAAAATCGACTTTTTCATTGATTTAGATGTAATTATGGTTCATTTTTAACGCTTTTTTTTATTTTCTGACAATTTGTTTTTTTTTTATCGATTTAGCGATCTTAAATTAATTTTTGGGTTTGTCTCAAATTTTGCAATTTTCGCAAATTTTAGCCATGTTTGCGATAAAAGCGATTTGTTCCTGTAAGTTTTCTGATTATTTACAGCTTTAACAATTTATAATAAATAGTAGACTTTGCTATATAAAAATGGTTTTATTTTCATACGATAAAGAGATAATTTATTCCAAAAATTTTGCAAAAATTCCCAATAGTTTTGCATCAGGTCTGAAAGGGTTAACATTGATTTTTTAATAACTGGGGCCTGATTCTGGCAGTCGTAATCGAGTACTTTCTCAATTTGAAAGCAATTTAGTATCTAATTATTTCAATCAATACTGAACGAAGCGGAATTATTTTTTCATTGTTGTAAAGCATTAATTTAAGTTTCACTATACTGAAAAAATTATTTGGATTCATTCAGTATCAACTTAAAGAATTAGAAATAAAATTACTTTCTAATCGAGAAAGTACTCGATCACGACTGCCAGAATTAGGCCCTAGGGGCCTCATACGTTATCTGTTAGATAGTCGTCAGCATAGGGCCACAAAACGGCTTGAATGCAATATATTTTATAGTCGCGATTCATACGTTCCATACGTCTTGTCTTATTGATAAACTTATCACATTTTCTTCTTTAAAACAGCTTAGGCGTTCACACAATGCTTTTCTTATTGTTGAAATTTTTTGTGTATGAGGTACACACATATGTAGGTGAGCGTTTTTTACATTACGAATGAGAAAACAAAACGTATATACTGAGTACCTTAAGCTGGGCACTTGTTTCTTTTCACCTCGTGTCTCTCGCCCATAAAGTAGCAAGCTTAAGCCCTTATGACACTACATTTTTAATGCATTGTTCAAGTTTTGGTGAACAGTGCAAATATAAAGTAATAGAAAAATTTACCAAAGTAATAGAAAAATTTACCAAGTGCGAAGGGTTCAGCTGTATTAAGATAAATGGCAAACTGTCAAACATTTTACATTTATCGATAAAAAATGAAGTTATGTCAAAAAAAAATGTAAAATTGTTCAAATTAAAATTGACATTTCAAGCTTGAAATATTAAAAGTGTTGCTGCATCAGCGGTTTATGGGCAAATTTAGCGATTAACCGCTTTTTGTTTTTAGGTTTCTCATAAACAAAAAGTTGGCAACATTTAATACAACTAACAGAACAGGGATGGCTAAGTTGTTTCAATTGTACTTTTTTGTTGATACTTTTTAAACTAAGATTTATAATACCTTTTTGTGGTGTTTTTTAAGAACATAAATAAAATTAATTTCAACTAAAAAAATCTTTTAGTACAATTAGGGTAAAACAATAAAAATTTTTAAAGGTTGTTGGAACAATTTTAAAAATTCTCAACGCCATCCCTGAAACAAAACCATAACAAGAGATAAAAAAAACTAAAAAACTTTGTTTACAATTTTATAGTTTGCTCTTTCTAGCATTTACTGTTTCTTTCTATCAATTCTATATCAATTAATGAATAAAAAATGTAGTATCATAAGGGCTTTATCAATAAGACTTGCATCGTATGAATTGGGACTAATGGCGTTTTCTTTTCTAAAAAAAGTGTAAGATAAGTATTACATGGGATCTGGCAACATTTTTAAAAGTTAACCTGATTTTTAAGAAGTGTTGTATATTTTAAGTTTACAAAAGAACACAAGTTTCCGCATAAAACAATAAAGTACAATCATCGTTAAAAATTTGGAGCCTTTTATACCGCTCATTTCTAAGTAAAAAAAATACAAGAGACGAACTAAAAAATAATTTATTTTTGATGATAAAATACCAAAACCAGCTGTTAATCTAGTGCAACACTCATGCCCCTTTCTAGGTTTAAACTTGTTTAAATTCTAGCATTTAACCCGCTACTTTAGTATAACCAAAAAGCTAAAGAAAAATATCAAATTTCCCGTATTTCCTTTTTTGGTACTATATTTTCCCCCATTAAAGTATCAAAAATTTCATTATTGTAGTGGCATCCCATAATTTAGTACGAATATGTCAATGAATGGAGGTAAATGATTTGGAAAATAGTTACGATTTTCGCCCCTTAAATGGTTGGATTTGAATTAATTTCTAGGCAATTTGTAATTGTAAATTGCAACAAAAAACTTTTTCTTGTATTAGATCGTATACCTATAATATGCAATAATAAATTCGCATTTGAGTAAGAAAACGAAAGTATATCGTCACCTAAAACTCTAAAGCCTCTATCTAACATTTTATCGATAATTTGATAAATCGCTTTAAACCGTTTATACCAGTTGTTTTTACAATTGACAATGTTGCATATTATGGAAATGGTAAGTTAGGGTTTTTTTTAGTGTTCATCATATAATCATTTGCAGATAGGGCCGTTTGTTTCTTGTAAATAAAATTACAAATTTCGGTCGGAAGATTCCAAAATTTTTTTGTGGGAATTTGTGTTGATACAATGCATCAGAATCAGTGATAAAGTCGATTTTTTTAATTTTTATGTTAGTTAGGGCTTTTTGCGTTTTAGGTAACTATATTAAGATGGTAAGTATTTTGTTTAACACGAAAATTTCTTAACGCAGTTAATAAACGAAATAAAGAAAAACCATTTTTGTATTTTTTTTTCTTCAAAATTTATTTTAGTTTCTTTTATTTTATATTCTTGAAATTCCAACGTTAATTCAAGCAGCAAGAAAAAATATTATTGTAAATTTTTTTTATATTCCAATCACGCCCTTTTTTGATGTTTAACTGTCTAACGAGCTTTTTTTTCTATTAAATTTGTAAACTTTAACTCATTCAAACTGACGTAAGAAATGTGTACTCGTATTAGGTATAAACCTTTCCTAGCCGTATAAGTATTTATTAAATACTTTTTTTTTTGTTCAAATGGTAAAAGGGGGGCATGAATGCTACCATAGCAAGTACTTGGCTTATACATATCTATTTTTTTTGTTTTACTTTCAAACTCTATTTTTTTTCTTTTTGTATCTTTTTCTTATCTGTTTCTGTCTGTTAGTTTATGTTTTCTCTAGTAGAATTTTTTATTGGGGTTTCTATTACAATTACGAATTGTTTCTATTTTAAAATTGTTTTCATTAGCCGTTTTTTTTATTTCTTTTTCGTGAATTATGTGTCATAAGAACTTTGTACAATTGAAGTTATTCCTCTCTACGTAATTACGACACATAAAACATATAAAAAAATTTAATAACATTTCTTTTTAATTAATCATAAAGTAGCTGAAGCTTAAACTTAGAACGTACTTTAGAAAATGGGTTCAAAAATTCAACTAAAACAAGGGGAAAGGAAAGAAGGTGAAAATGCATGCGGTTAATAGGTTAAATTATACGAGTCTTCTTAGTTTTTGTATGTTTTTCTAAAATTATAACAATTTATAAAGGTATAAAGAACTTAACTTTCCCATAAAAAAGTTATTAAGAACTTAACTGTTCTGTGTAGCTTAACTTTTCTATACAAAAGATACCGATAAATTAACTTATCTATAGAAAAGTTACCGATAATTTAAGTTTTCTATAGAAAAGATATCGATAACTTAACTTTTCTATAAACAAAATTGCCGATAACTTTTTTATACAAAAGTTGTTGATAGCTTAACTTTTCTATAAAAAAGTTACTGATCTATAGAAACGTTTTCGATAACTCAACTTTTCTGTTGATAAGTGTACTTTTTTTAGAAAAATTATCGATAACTTAACGATCACTTAAAGCTTTCATTCACCCTTATCGTGGTTGGCGTATTTAAAATACGCCTGCGACTGTTTCGTAATAGATTAAAGAGAAGGTGAACTTATTTTCTTTAATCTATTACCAAACAGTCGTAGGCGTATTTTAAATACGCCAACCACGATAAGGGTGATTATGTTACCATTATTTAAGTTACTAATTTAAATTTGTAAAATTATTCCTGTTTGTTAATATATTTTTAAAAAACCTCAACAATTTTTAATTGTATTTTTTTTTTAATTTTTACATTTTGAGTCTCATATTTATATTTTATTTTTTCTATTTTAGGTAAGTTTTCCTGCCTCTTAATATGTTTTAATAAAGATAACTTTTGTTGTAAGTATGTGAAGTTTTATACCTATTCATGCAGATCAAAAATCTTGAAAAAGCTTATCGATATCTTTATTTTTTTTTGATAAAACTTTAATTTTCTAAATAAAAGTTTTTGATAACTCAGCTTTTGTTAAAACGGTGTTTTTTTTTCTCATTGAAAGGAAGGTAGTCGAAAATTAAAGGTTTTGCATGAGGAGTAAAGAAAAAACTTATAATCGATAACAGAATATTTTTTAAAACCGTTTTGAAGCGATGTTTATTATGAGATGCTAAGCAGAATGTGTAAAAATTTAAAATTATAAATATTTTAACTTTTCTAAAGATAAGTAATGTTATCGATAACTTTATTTCAACTTATTTTGAAAAAACTTATCGATAATTTTGTAATCCAAATAATAGTTGACCATTGCAAACTTGATTTTAATTAGGAAAAATTTAATATAATCCATAGTTTTTATAGAATAATCTTCGATAACTTTTCTTAGGAAAAATTATTCGATAACATAAATGTTTTTGTAAAAAGCAATTAGAAAGTATTAATACTGCGTTTAAATTGGTTCTTTTTAAAGGCGAATGCGGCCATATGTTCCGAAGTATACAAAAAAAATTTGTATATTCAGTTGATCCTCCTTTTTAAAGCTAAATGCGTATTGTGTATTTTAAAAAATCTTTCTTTTTCACTCTTTGACTCTAAAAATTTGTTTGGGCGTTTGTAAAAAAAACTGAGGGAAAAGCATGGAAACATTTTAATATTGCGTGTGCTTTTTACCCTGCAGCCTAATTTGTTATTTGTAAGGTTTTCGGACTAGTTTATTATTAGTTGCTACAAGTATACCAATGAGTGAGAGTTCTTACAAAACAAAGAGGAATTGAAAAACAGCAAGTAGAATACCTGAAGCCAATACTCACTGCTGCTCTGCTATGGCTTAAAAAGCAAAAAGTACGAACAAATATTGAGGGAAATAGTCAGGTTTAATTTTGCTTTTAAAATTTATACTATAAGTAAAGCCACTAGTTTTAAACTATTTTAAAAGTGCATCAAAACAAAACAGTTGGGCTCCTATGACAAACCAACGTTAAATACGATAGTTTGATATACCTACATGTTTATGAAGAAATTCAAAAGCGCAACTACCCTGCAAATAATATTGGACCACCTCATCCATTTTGATAAAATGGACTACTTTATGGACTGGTCCGATGTAATGCAAGCATGGACCATGTCATTGTTAAAAAGTGTTTGTAGTGAGACGACATGTCTTCGTTTTTTAACGACGTGCTTTCGTTTTTAAACGACTTCAAAACTAATCCTCTTGAGTATACCATGGAGTAGTTTTAAAACTACTCTTTTGTAGTCCAAAACTGGGTTATATGGTCCTGCCCTAGGACATTGTAATGTTAAATAGACCATTTTTTTTCCATACGTTTGGGTTACTTTTGGACTAGTCCTAGTCCCTTGTGGGCTACACTTTACACGCGTGTTTGGACTGGTCCTATCATTTGCAGGGTATTTTAAAGTAAATACAAACTTGTATATTTCTAAGTACATGTTAGTTACTTAGTCTGCAGGGTATACACTTGTGTGTACCGGTGTAAGTGCCTGCTGTTCGTTCGTTTGTTAAGTCGAGTTTGAAGATCGTAACATCGCGTGTTTAATATAAAATGCACATTTTAATGATGATTGTCGTCGTCATTGTGATAATTATGTTTTTTTTGTTTGTTTTCCTTTCTTACGATGTGTGTTTGTTGTATGATTGTTGTTGTTCTTGTTTATGTGCATGGATGAGTCGTCGTTGCGTTTGGCCAAATGTGCTTCTTCTTTGTGTTAGTATTCTTGTTATTTTTTTAAATGTTTGCTTGAGTTAAAACGACGACGATGGTGATTTGACCTAATTTTAAAATCTCCCCACAACAACAAAGACAAGAATCAAAATGCAAAGAAGTAAACAAAAGAAACAAGGAAGAATTATTTTTTTGGGGAAAATTTTTGCACATAAACAAACACACTGGCTCCCACCACACACAAGAAGCCAACAAACACGTACACTTTCAAATTGAATTTTGGGTATTAGGGAGTAAACGGGAATATTTGCAAAAAAAAAAAAGAGTGGACGTCGTGATAAGCAAAAGAAAAGAAATGTATACACTTTTCGAAATAAAAAAAAAATATTGTAAAAACCTAACAGTTTTCTATCAGTGTATTGCAAAATTGCAATGATAAAGGGGGGAGGATGGAGTTTTAACAAAACTTGTTTTATTTTTTTGATATTCCCTTAGGATATTTAATTTAAATGTATGTAGGCAGTCCAAGACAGGCCTGGATGGTTATGCCGTTTTATTGTGTTTAAGTATAAGTGCGCACTTACAATTTTTTTTTTATTATATAATTTACTTATATTTTTTTTTCTTGTTCTTTGAAGACAAAAATGTTTGTGCATGTGGTTTTTTGTTGTTTTTAAATTGCATAAAAATAAAATTTGAACAATAAATGCAGATGTCAACAAAAACTTCCAAATGTCGTTCAACTTTTGGGAAAAAAGAATACAAAAAAACGATAAAAAAATAATGCCAAAAGTGCAGAGTTGGAATTAAAATAGGTATATTTTTTTGTTATTAATATGAACATAGTATGTACATACGTATGTATGTATGTAGTCAATTACTTAATAAGCAAAGGAAATATAGCTAATCTTAAAAAAGTTATCGATAACTTAACTAATAAAAAACAATAAAATTAATTAGGTTTTAGGTACATACTTTATTTTTGAAAAAAGTTATCGATAACTTTAATAATTTTTACAAAAGTTATCGATATTTTTAGTTTAGTTAACTAAAGAAAAGTTATGAATGACTACGCCAATTAAAAAAAAGTTATCTATAACTTTTCTATCTAATGAAAATCGATAACCTTACGAGACTAAAACACTTAAATTTGACTATTAAACTTAAGGACAATTATCGATAACTTTTCTTTTTGTAAGAAAAATTATCGATAACATTACTTTATTCCAGTAAGTTATCGTTAGCGTAATTATTCAATGCAAATTTACTTAATTAAAGTAAAGAAATGTAATCGAAAACTTCTCTTTTTTAACTTTACTCTTTGTAAGAAAACATACCGATAACTTTAGTTTTTCTTTAAAAGTAATCGGCAACATTGCTTGTTTTAATAGTATTAATCGATATCTTAACTTTTCCTAAAAAAACTCATGTAAAATATAATCCTTTTTCTTCGACCTTTTTTATTAAGTACAATTCTTTTATAAGCTTAAAAAATTTATAAAAGAATAATATCTAAAAAAACTTACTAATGACTACTTTTTTTATAAATAGTTATCGATAGTTTTAGTTTTTTGACAAGTAGTTATTGTTAGCTTTACTTATCTTTAAAAAGGTTGTTGGTATCTTAATTTTCCTAAGTTTTTGATAGCTTAATTTTCTTAGAAATAGTAATCGATAAATTACCATTTCTTAGGAAAAGCTATCGATAATCATATTGTTCTAAAGAAAAGTTATGAATGGTTTCCTTTTTTTTTATGAAAAGTTATCGATAACCTTACTTTTAGCAATAAAAATGATCGATAACTTTACCTATTTTAAGTAAATTATCGTTAACTTTTCAAAAATATAAAGAAAAGTAACCGACTGATTTACTTTTCGTAAGAAAGGATACTGATAACTTTAGTTTTTCTTAAGGAAAGCTACACGACTTTATTTTTTTAAAAGTAAAAGTCGATAACAATACTTTAATTAAGGAAAGTTATTAATGGCTATATCTACGAAAAGTAATATATGATTTTACTTCCCTATCGATATGATATCATTAATGGTGTTTTCTTTTCTACAAAAAAATGTGCCTTTTTTTTTAAAAAATGCAATTTGGTGTCTGTTTCTTAAAAATTTTGCTCTCGGAAAGAGCATGATTTTTTTAGAATAAAACAAGCCACCCTTTTGGGAGCAAAATTTTTAAGAAAAAGACACCAAATTGAATTTTTTTTAAAAAAAAGGCACATTTTTTTGTAGAAAAGAAAACACCATAAGTGTACTTTTCTTTAGAAAAGTTGTTGATAACTTAAGAAAAGTTGTCACTAGTTTACTATAATTAATGGCCGGTTTGTCGATAACGAATGAAGGCTTCGTTCGCTTAATTTACATGTAAAACAAAAACAATATTTTATAATTTGTCAGTCCCTACGTTTAATCCCTATACAAATTTCGACGTAAAGGCCTTAAATTAGCAGTAAAAAAGCAATCCATACCACCTGCCATTCTTATTGTTTGTATTCATTGCTGTAATTCAGCGCGAATTAATAATAACAAGTAAAAAACTGTATGTGTATAGCTGATGTTACATGTCTTCATAGCTGTATTTTAAATAATAATAATAATTTCGATAATTTTCTTATCGATATTTCCCAGCACTAATGGGAATTAAGCACATTTAAACGAAATCTTGTTAATTAATTTTTTGACTCCCAAGAAAAACTTTAATAAAACAAAATTCCGTGTCGACATATTGGTTTAAATAAATTTAATATTTTTTTTATTAAAAAAGGAGACCTCAGCTTAATTAAATAATAACAAATAAAACATTTTGTTTTAAATATTTCTCTCTTTTAAAGTTTATACTTCTAATGGTTTCAACAATTTAATCAACAATAATTTTTCATTTTACAGCATTTTTTGTTGCTATTTTTGTGTTTTCGTTGTTGTTGTTTTCTATTTGTTTTATCTATTTGCTAAATTTTATGCGTAATTAAGTTTTTTAGCCGTGTTCGTGTATTTGGATTGTATTTTTGTTATCGATATTTGCTTTTTATACGGTCGGTAAAACACGCCAGCTAAGTCAGCCAACAGCAGCAACCTCCATTAAAAATTTTCTGACTTTTTTTCCAACTCCACTCCCCCCTATAAAACACTTCTATCTACGTTGTGGTGACTAAATTGAAAACTATTAGCGAGCGATTATTATTATTTCAAAGTTCTGTATTTAATTACCGGACTGACTTGTTGTTGTTCTTTATTACTATGAATATTTGTTTTAGTTTTGTAATTTGTAAAGAAAAAAAATTAAACTGCAATTGTTTTTATAAAACAAATTATATCGATTGCATTTGACTGATAGAACTTGTTTTTTACATTTGGAACTCGATAGTTAGACAGAAGAGTGGGAAGAGCAGGAAGTGCTTGTATTTCACAGTCTAAAGTTGCATGTTTTTTAGATTTGTAAAGAATAAAAAGATTTGAATCCATTTAATCCACTGAGTGCAGAATGACTGATCGATGACTAGATTTTGTAATTGACTTTATCAGGTTTTTTTTGTTATTGAAATAGTTTTGAAAATAATTAAACTTTAGTTGTGGAAATAAAGTCATTAATTCAAAATGTGTAAGCAAACAATTTGTTTGTAACCATTTATCGATATCATTTTTAAAACGAAGGTAATTTATCGATAACTTTTCTGAAGAAAAGTTGACAAATAAATAACTTTTCTGAAATAAGTTAAAGTTAAATAAATTTTTTTAAGAAAATATAAGTTATCGGTAACTGTAAGCAAAAGTATTTATTTATAACTAACCTTATCAAAAGCTTAATTATCGATATTTTTTCTAAAGAATAGTTCGGTAATTCGGTAATCGGTAATCGGTAATTTTTCTTAAAAAAAATTTAGATATAGATATCAATTCAGTTAGCATGCAATAGCAATTATTTATTGTAAAGTTATAATTATAGTTATCGATTACTTTTCTTAAGAAAACTTTTCTTAAGTTTAGCTATCGATTAGTTTTCTTAAAAAAAGTTAAGCTATCGATAACTTTTCTCAGAAAAGTTTAGTCACCAATAACTTAAGATAAGTTTAGTTATCGATTACTTCTCATAAGTAAATTCAAATTGAATTTTTTAAGACAAGTGATAGACAACAATTATTTTTTTTTAAATTGTATAGTTATCAAAAAATTTCGATATTTAACTAGGCTTAAAATCATTAACTTAAATGAAGAGCTTTAGCCTAATTAAATATCGAAATTTGGATTAAAAACCATAGAACAGTTCAACAAAATAACCACAATACTAGTTATCGATAAATTTTGTAATGAAAAGTATAGATAAGTTGTTGCAAAAGTGAAGTTATTAATAACCTACCTTAAAAAAAAAGCTAATTTATCAATAACTTACTTTAAGCAAATTGAAGTTATCGATAACTATTTAAAGAGGTTAAGTTATCGATGCCAATTTACAAAACGACGAAATGTTAAGTTATCGATAACAAATAGCAAACGTACCGTTATCTATATCTTCACGAAAATTAAATATTTTCTAAAAAAAATATTATTTTGTCGATTACTTTTCTTACGAAAAATTTTGGTGTCGATAACTTCTCTTCACGAAAGTTTATTTATTGATAGTTTTTCTTAAGAATGGCTTAGTTATCGACAACACTTCTTGCAAAGAGCTTAGATATCGATAGCTTTTCTTTTAATAAATATGTTAAGCATTTCATCTCTATTGTTTGATTTAACTAAATCAGATTTAAATTTTCTAAATATTTTATCCTGCTGTTGACAATCCATTGTTGACAACGAAAATTGTATACATACCTTTTTATTGTAATTTTTCTCCTGATTATTTTAAGTTTGTTTATCGAAGTAACGAAGCAGTTTGTTTGGTTTCATATTCCAATATACATATATTTTTATATTTAGTTTCTATTTTTTATGTGTTTCTAGAGAAATATTTATTTAAAGCGATTTTTATTACAAACGTACCCACGTCGACCAATCGACTGTTTTCCCTGCTGTAACACATCCCATTGATTTGTTGTTTATTTAAAATTTTGTTAAAAATAAGAGCGAAACAATTAAATGAAAAACATTTATTTAATAAAGAACTAAAATTAATTTAATCAAATAGACCGTTTGATTTTTTTAAGTCTTACATCTTTTGCAGCTACAGATTTTTTGAGGATTCGATTAATTAAATAATTTTTAATATAAATTTATTATTGGGAACTTGAAAAATATTAAAGGAAATATGATTTAAAACTTAAAAAAACGCGATATCAAATATTATTAAAGCCATTGTTCAAAAAACAAGCTAAACTCTTCTTTATCAAAAATGTTTCTTAATTTTCTTAAAGTAAATTCATTGTAAGAAAAATGTAAGTTATCGGTAACTTTTCTTCAGAAAAATGAAGTTATCAATAACTTGTCTCCGGAAAAGTTCAGCTAAATAAACTTTTTTTTTAAAAAATAACCTTTTCTAAAAAAATAAAATTTTCGATAACTTTTGTAAGAAAAATAATGTTAATAAATTTGCTTAAGAAAAGTTAAGTTATCGATAACTTTCCTTAGGAAAAGTCAAGCTATCGATAACTTTTCTTTAGAAAAAGTCAAGTAATCGATAACTTTCTAAGAAAATTGAAGTTATCGATAATTTTTCTTAAGAAAACTAATCTTATCGATTACTGTTCTTAAATGAAGTGAAGTTTTCAATAACTTTACAAAGAAAAGTTAAGTTTTTAATAACTTATTTAAGTAAAGTAAAGTTATCGATATCTTTTCGTTAGATAAAGAAAAGTAAAGTTTCCTTTGCTAAGAAAAGTAAAATTATCAATAACTTCATAAAAGAAATGATGTCGGTAATTTTTCTTAAAAAAATTAAAATTGTTGACATTTTTGTTAACTTTTCTCTAGAAATGCTAAGGTTATCGATAACTTTTACTTAGTATAGTATATTTATTGAGTCCATACATGCATGTAAAATATAGCCCATAAGAGAATTAGACAAGTCCAAAGGTTACTCAAATGTATTGAAAAAACACGATCTATTTAACATTACGATGTCCTAGGGCTGGACCATATAACCCAGTGGATAAGTTTTCAAACTACTCCATGGTATACTCTAGAGGATTAGTTTTGAAATCTTATAAAAACGAAGACATGTTGTTTAAAAATGGAAACATGTCGTTTAACCACAATCTCTTTTTTGACAATGACATGGCCCATGATCGGTGTTGCCAAAACTTGGAGACCAAAAATGGCTAAATTTACGGAAAAAAATGGCTAAAAATGGGTGAAAAAACGGCTAAAAGCTGTTTTAAATAAAAACACATTAAATTTCAATAACAAAACATAAATAATTCATTTAAAGTTGTTTACGATGAAATTGTAAGTTAAGATCAATTTCTAAAATAAGAATAAACGTTATTTAATATTTTAAAAGATATTCAATAAAATAAAAATTATTCTTTTAAAAGAAAAACTGCAAGAAAAATTTAATGGCTAAACAAGTTGAAAAATGGCTAAAAAAAATGGCTAAATGCATTTTTTAATGGCTAAACAGGGTGAAAAATGGCTTAATCTAACCACTAAATGGCTAAATTGGCAACACTGCCCATGATTGCATTACATTGGACTATGTAGTAAGAAGTCCATTTTATCTAAACTGGATCAAGTAGTCCAATATTATTTGCAGGATAGTATAAAAAAGATATCGAAATTTTTTTTTCTTTAGTGTAAGCAAAGTAATTTATATCTGTTTTTAATTTAGTAAAGTTATCGATAATATAATATGTATTTCATTTGACCTATATTCTGTTAATGTTTAATTCAATTTTCGAGCTTGAGTTCGAAAATAGAATTTTAAATTATTATGAGTTATCGATAATTTTTCCCTTGAATAGGTAAGTTATCGATAGTAAAAAAATATTTTTTTTTAAATTTTATGAAAAATTATAAATTTAACTAGTTTTCTTAAAAATTATATTAGTATTGTTTTGTTATTTTTTTTTTTTGCTTTAACACAATGGGACCATTTTTATTTAAATTTTATAAATTTGTCATCACTGTATTTAACCGCCAGGATCACGATGTCGATAAATAATAAAAACCTAAAATTTGTTTTTGTTTTCAATACAAATATACGAAAGAACTGTTCTTGTCGACATCGTGGGCCTGACCGTTGATATAATTTTTTTTTTTTATTTACATGTATTTTATTTTATAAATTTAGTCTAAAATTGATATTATCCCTGATATTATTTTATCATTTAATTTGATGTACTTGGGTTTTTTTAAACCTTTAAATAAAAATGGGCGTCATATTTTTCACTTTATATTTTAAATATTTATTTTAATAATCGCTTTGTTTTTTTATGATTTTTCGATTAATTAAATTTTGATATTTTTTAACACGTTGCTTTTTTTTTAATTTAACTATTGTTTTTTGTAATATTTGTTTCAATTAATTGATTTTTATCAGTTTTGCTTGTGAGAATGTAAATTTTAACGTTAAGCAAACATTTTAATTAAAATATTATTGGTGTATTTTGCAAAGTTTCATTTACAACTTTTAAATTTGGTGTTAGTGTTTTTTTTTTGTTGAGATAAGCACGTAAATTTGAATTACAGCACGTTTGATTTGAGAATATTTTTTTTTATGTTTAGTGTAAATATCAAAACAATTTTTTTTTTTAAATTCACTATGTACTCTGGGAATAACTTAAAGAAAATTGATCGCTTAAGTATTTTCTAAGTTTTTAGTCAACGTTTATTTCATTAAAACTTTAAAACTGTTTTTTAGGTTACAAAATTACTTTAAAACCAAAATGGCAACTTGTTTTCCCAATTTGATAAACCATTGCTTTAAGGCATTATATCTTTTAAAAACGATCGAAAAACTTCAATATATATTTTTTAAAAGTATGTACATATTTTTTCTTTGCTTTTATTTTATTAAATTGATTAAAAGTTTTTCACCTAAAATTTTTTTGTTTAAAATTTCTTAATTTTTTTTTTATTTTACTGAATTAAACGAATTTTTATATAAATATTTTCATAACTAAATTTCATTAACATAATTCCTTATTAATCATCCAATGACGTAGTTGTTCGAATTTTGTTCGGTTTTCATATTTTTATGAATAATTTAGAAAAAAAACGTGTTGCTAAACAAAATTTCTACTTTTTTTTCTTGTCTATTTTGTTTGTTGCGTTAAAGGAAAAAATATAAAAATACACACAAAAAAAAAAACAAAACGAAAAATTGATATCTATCAATAGCAAATCAATGTTTCAAAAGAAAAAACAGTAAAAGTGATTTTTATGAATGTAATTTACAAACTAAAACTCTTAACACCTTGTAGAGTATTTTGGGTTTTGAAATTCTATATGTTGAAAAAATTAATTGAAAAATTCTCTTTTTTTTTTAAATTTGAAATATACCATTTGATTTTCATCAAAAAAAAAAAATATTTTTCGAAAAATCAAGCACGAATTCCTTATTTCTTTCAATTGTGTCTTCATAATGTTCTAGAAACAAAAACCACTACTTTTCATTTTCGTCAAAAATAAAATCGATGTCAGAAAAAACAAAATCACTGAATAGAACGAGAGTAAGTTGCTGGCCACCAAATTTGAAGAAAAGCCCCTTTAGTATTTCAATAATTGAAAAATAATCTTTATCTAGCTGTCATTATTATAGTTTACATTAAGTATTTAAGAAGTAAAAAATAAAAATGAATTTTTTTTTGAAAAAAATTCGGAAAAGTTTGTGTTGATTGCATTAATTTCTTTAAATCTTTTATAAATGTTAAAATAAAGCTTATTTTTAAACAAAAATCTTAAATCCCTCTAAAGTGACGAATTGTCATTCATAATAAAAAGATCGCTTATATTCGTATTTCATTAATTAATGTCACTTGCCTTACCATCTGTCACTTAATGTGACTGTTGTAACGTCTGAAAACACATTGATTTTTCGGTAATAGACGTTACTTTCTGTGACAAATGTCACATTCTTTAACCACTGTTCATGTTTTCTTTTTTTAAAAATTCAAATCAAAATAATAAAGAGCTATAACTTTTGCTTTAAACTTTACATATTTTTGACAACTTTGGCTTTCTGAGCCAACTGTCATTTGCTGTTAAAACTGGCATAATATCTGACAACTGTCGTTTAATGTGATAGGTAATATTTTTTATTAAATTAATAATTAAATAAATAATGTCACTTTATGTTCTAGCTGTCACTTTCTGTAAAAAATGTCACATTCTGTAACCACTGTGATTCAGACAGTCTTAATAAAAACTTGTTTAAAGTTCATGTTTTCTGTTTCAAAAATGTTAAAATCAAAATAATTAAGAGCTTTAGCTTCAAATTTTACATATTTTTGATAACTTTGGCTTTTTGAGACAACTGTCATTTGGTGCTAAAATTGACATATAACGTGACAACTGTCATTTAATGTGATAGCTAAAATTTTCATAAAATAAATAAAAATAGAAACTGGGAATTATTTCCTTCCGAAGGTTACTTTATATTATATTCAACATTTTTATTTTTCGAATTTATTCTATGAGTTAATTTTCAGTTATGTATTTTATAAAGCTTTTTTGTAATAGTCCTATTCCTTCACTTTTTGTGCTAGCTGTCACTTGCCGTGACAATTGTCACTTTTTAAAAAATGATTTTCGGCAACAAACGTTGCTTTCACTGTCACTTTCTTGACTGGATGTCACGCTTACTATGACAGCTTGATTTTCGGTTACAAACGTTGCTTTCCGTGACTGACAACACTTTCACACTCTGTAACCACTGTCGCATTCTAAAACATTGGCAGTTTTCTGTGACAACTGAAACTTTCTTTAACACCTGAAACTATCTGCGTCACCTCTTAATTTACATCAATTATTAAGGACAGTGAAATCCTTTAACAAAATCTGATTAAGAAAGTGTGTCATCAGCTGTTATTACTTCTAACTGTTTGCCATAACTTGTAACATCTTGCAACTTAATGAATTGTTTGAATTTGCTTGTGATTTGTTAGTAATTCGCTCTTACCATCTTTTATACTAAGCATGTTTGTCAACAGCTATGACAAGTTTTTAATACTTGTCATTGTTTGTCATCACCTGTGACAACATGTCAATACATACCTTTTTTTTACTTTGTTCGTATTTATCAAGTTTAAACCTTAGTTTTAGCTTTTATAAGTATATTTTAATGTATTTTTTTTCTATTTTGTCTTATTTTGTCATTTTTACTGTTAAGCCTTTTATATGTCATTACCCTGTTGAACAAAAATACAAACTTTTTTAAATTCTTTTAATTCCTATCAAAGGTTTTCTTGAGGGTTAAAAAAATTTCCTTAATAATTTCTAAAAACAAACACATGTACCCTTTTCGTATAACATGGCAAACTTGTGTCACAATCTTACAAAGTTTTATCGAAAGATAGAACAGAAGCCGGTGGGCAATAGTAGGGTGTGCTGTGTATGGTCTGCTAGTGCAAGTGTAAAATTATATAGAAATTAACATAAAAACACGACCACTAATTGGATCACAAAACAGCAAAATCAGCTGAAAATAACAATAATAAAATTAAAGATAAAAAAAAGAAAAACTGCATTACAAGTGAAATTTTTGTATACATTTGACAAATCACATAGTGCTTAAGGCAATGGGAGAAAATTTCATATCCTAAACTTATTTTCAAATAGTTTGCGTTGGATTTTCTTTCTTTTTCTGTATGCATTTTTTTTTTTATTTATTTGTAAGCTGTTAAGGCAAATAAAAATCATTTGTTTTTTTTTCTTTAGTGACTGTTAATTTTTGTCATATAAATTATAAAGGGCAGCAACAAATGTTGTTGCTGGTTTATCGTAATAAACACAGAGAGGGGACGGATGGGCGTATGTACGGACCATGGCATAGACAATTTTTTTAAATCATTTTAAATATAGGAAAAACATGTAAAAGTACTTGCAAGAAGAAAAAAAATATATAAAAAACATATAAAATGCGTGTTTAAATTGCATTGACTGCCAGCCGTGGCTGACTGTCTGAATTGTTGCTGGTCTGACTGCGTAAATAATTTTTGCATAGATCTTTCTCTTGGCACATGTTGTTTTGTAGAAAGTTTTATTTTCAGTATGGTGGCTTTATAGAAATTTTGTTGAAACCAAAATGGCAACAAGACGATTTGTTGTTTTTGTTTTTTTTTTCTTTTTTTTTCATTAAATTGACATGAAAACATCAAGTAAATGTTTTTTATGTTTCCAAATTTATTTCAAGTAAAATTCTAAAAACAAATTGCATTTAAAAGATCGAGATTACTTTAAAATTAAATTAAAGTGGGGTAAAAATGAAAAGTATTTTAGAAAAAAATTAAATAATGTGTATTAAAGTGATTTATAATAGCATTGTAATGTGTTAAATGTTTATAACAGTAAATTATCGTGTTCTAGCAGTATAATAACATTATAATGAATTATAGAAGCTTTATACAATTATTATTATATGGTTAAATATATTATAACATCATTTAAATGTTATAAAAGGCGTTGTTACAACAAAATAAGTGTTATAATGAATTATAACAATATCATAACCCATTACTACAACATTGTAATGTGTTTTAACGTATTATAACACCATTATTATGTATTATAACGCATTATAACATCATTGTAATTTGTTATAACGCATTATAACAGCATTGTAATGTGTTATAACGCATTATAGCACCATTGTAATGTGTTATAACGCATTATAGCACCATTGTAATGTGTTACAACGCATTTTAACACCATTGTAATGTGTTATAATGCATCATGACACCATTGTAATTTCTTATAACTCATTATAACAGCATTGTAACTGATTTTAACACCATTAAATTGTTTTATAATTAATTATAAAACCATTATAATATTGTACAAAAAATTGTAACCATATTTTTTTTTTTGTTTTTTATTTCATTTTATTTGCAATTCCTCACATTATAACTACATTATGATGTGTTTTACCACATTATAACACCATTATAATCTGTCATACAACATTATAACACAATAAAAATGTATTGTTGTGCTTATAACACCATTGTTAAAAGTATTCACTTACCTTTTAAAAACTTGCAAATATTTTCAGGACCTTTTAACAACTTGCAAACAATTTCAGAACTTGCCATTTTCCCTACCTAACAATCACCTAAAAGATCTGAACCCTTCAATAAATGTCTAGGAAATTTTCTGTCTTCTAGTTTCTCTTTCGATTTTTTTTCATTCTACTGAAAACAAGAAAATTAAATCGCCAACTAACATAAAAATCAGCCAAAACATTCATTACGACAAACTATATATTTTCTGTTCGAAAAATTAAATTGAAAATACAGAAAAAAACCAAAAATATCTACTTGTCTAAATAATTTCGCTTAACGGCAAAGAAAGCAATTCATCTTCTTTTCAGTAGCGTTCAAGTTG
Source organism: Pollenia labialis (assembly GCA_949318255.1). NCBI lineage: Eukaryota > Metazoa > Arthropoda > Insecta > Diptera > Polleniidae > Pollenia > Pollenia labialis. The sequence continues at coordinate 129,657,835 of OX439143.1, read as the reverse complement.
AGTGAAATGTAGGCATTTTGGTAAAAAGTTTTTAGATGTCTTTTCATTTAAATGACTGACTGCCTGAATACAATTAAACAGCAACAAAAATGTTTGATTATACTCTAGTTTTATTATTATTTTATATGAAATTAATGAAATCGAGAAAATAAAATTTGTTAAAGCTATTTATTTCAAAATATTTCTCAATTATTTATGACTTTAGAAAAACTTTTGAATAAATTTTTGTCTGGCATTTTATTTTTGTTAGTATTTTTTATTATAATTCGCAAAAAAAACACAAATTTAAATGTTTATAGTGAATTAACAACATTGTTGTACTTAATGTAAACTATTTTTTAAGCATTATAATATATTGTAACTTATAACTCTTTTATAATGCCTTCTAACACGTTATAATTTTGTAATAATGCATTATAATGTATTATAACACTTTATAATAGTGTAATAATGCATTATAACACATTATAAATGTAATAATGAATTATAATGTTTTATAATTTTGCATTATAATGTATTTAAATTTAGTAATAATACCTTATAATATATTATAATTCTGTTATAATGCAATATAACGTATTAAATTCTCTTATAATGCCCTATAACACATTATAATTTTGTAATAATGCATTTTAACACATTATAATTTTGTTATAATGAATTATAATGTATTATATTTTTGTAATAATGAACTATAATTTTGTATTAATGTATTATAATGTATTTAAATTATGTATTAATGCATTATAATGTATTATAATTTTGTAATAATGCATTTTAATGTATTAAATTCTCCTATAATGCCTTATAACACATTATAATTTTGTAATAATGCATTTTAACGCATTATAAAATTGTAATAATGAATTATAATATATTATAATTTTATTATATTGGGTTATAACACCTTTTAAATCTTTTGTAACACAATATTTATAAATTATAACATAATTTATATATTATAATTCTTTTATAGTGCTTTATAACATACATATACGATAATATTTTTTGTTATCGTAGTCGACAGCAGTAGTTTTTAAAAATTTGTATTATAATTATAGTAAACGATATGCATAAAACAAACTTTCTAATTGTTTAACATGTTCGATTTCGTAAATTTAAAATGATATTGACTAAAATTTTAAAAGACTACATGACTACAACTCTCGTTATAAGGCTAATCATTATATTATTACAAAGTTTTTAATGCATTTTAACTTCATTGTCATGTATTTAAAGAAAGTGCAAAACTTTGCAGCACTATTGTAATGTAATGTAATAAATTACAATGCGTTGTAACGCTTTATAGAGCACTTTTACATTATTAATATACATATGCTACAATCTTTTGTAACATAATACTAAGACGAAAGCCGAGACAGCCAGTTCATAATTTTATAATTATTTATAAATTTAATTAAGATGTTAATAAATAAATATAACATAATAATTATAATGTACTTTTAAGCATTTTAAAGAAATAACATTGTATTATAACAACATTATAGTTTGTTTAAAGTAATTATAACACCATTAAAATGTATATCTTAACTCTTAATGCCCTTATTGATAAGTTGTAACACAATTATGTTTTAAAAACTAAACTTTTTTGTCTCTAAAACGAAGTACTGCCTTAAATATGTATTTAAATATTTTTCTTTATTTATTTTTCTTTATTCGTTAAATTTAATTGGATTTTTATAATTTTGTAATGCAAAGTTGAGTTTTATTATGTACATACATACTTGACTATTTCCTGGCGGTTTTTTTTTACTTTTTATAACAATTTTCCAAATCAAAATAATTTTCGTGGGAATACAAAATTTAATTTAAATGATTTTGTTATTCCCAATTTTTATTATTTGATAAAAACACTGAAATTTATTGTTGATGGGATAAGCTATTCCTATGCGCATTTCACTGGTTGCTTATGCCAGATCATCAGGAAACTTCATCCATAAAGATTTTAGAAAAACTAAAGATATTAAACCAAATAAAACTGTTAAGCGTATAAGAATTACAGCAACAGTTCTACTTGTAACAATATCAAGGTAAAATAAACAACATTAACGGTACAACGCATTCAGTCCAAGATAAAAAAATTCAGAACTGGTACAAGTATCCTAAAAGATTTCTTTATATATATAGTAATTTTCTTTTAAAGGGGAAAACAATTGTTCCCGGTCTTGTATTGTAACAATGAATCTTGTGGACAAAATAACAAAAAAAAAATTAAATAAAACGTTCTAAATAAAAATTTTGTCATATAAATTTTCATATTATTCGAATGTGTATGATGTATTATAAATAAGAATATGAAAATGTATGTAATAAATGTTACTCACCATGACAAAAAAATTCCCAGATTCTATTTGTTGAAAATTTTGTCTATAGGTATAAAATGTTGTATAAACTACAGTAAAATAATGTTATGATGATTTACGTTTTATAAATTGTATTATAAAGTGCTATCATAACTATCATAACGAACTTTTACATCATTAAGAGCCACTATAACGCAATTATAAGGCACTATAACACCATTATAAGACACTATTATTTTCCATTACAGGTAACCCTCCTACAACACGATAGATCGGTTCCTAGAAAACGCGGCGTTGTAGGAAAACGTGTAATATGAGGCAAGCAGACAGTGTAAAATATAAATTTGTTTAAATTAAATATTTTCTTAAATTCATTGTTTTTATTAGAAATATGTACATACATACAAAAAATACATAGACAAAAATAAACAAAAGTTAAATTTTTATTCAAATCTAACTAAATCGTAACAGGGATGCAAAAATTAGTTCTTTTGTACTATTTTGGTACAATATTAACAATTCAATCATGATAAAGTTGCAATTCCATTTTATCGTGTTAGAATGAAACCGTTTTGTAGATGAGGAGATTTCCGCAATTTTTCTTTCGTGTAAGATCGAAATCGTTTTGTAGGAAGCCGTCTTGTAGGAGGGTTACCTGTATTACACTATTATAATACTTTATAACACTAATAGAATGTATATTAACCATATTTACGTATTAAAATCCATTATAATAACATATAATATACAATATATATTATAAAGTATGTGGATATCATAATTAAGTATTATAATGATTATAATATCGAATTCATTATCATACTATTTTAATTTGTATTAATGCATGCAGTATATTTTAATTTATTAAACAAAATTTTAAAATACTACAGCACCATTATAATGTACTTGAATATACCCGCTACTTCGTTATCGTCTCCTTTTTCTTCGTGGAGATATTCTTATGACAAAGTTTATTTTTCTAGGTTTAAAACTCTTTTAATTCTAGCATTTAACCCGCTACTTTAGAAGAACCAAAAAGCTAAAGAAAAATATAAAATTTCCCGTACTTCCCATTTTGGTACTATTTTTTCCCCCCCATTAAAGTATCAAAAATTGCAGTATTGTAGTGGGGGCCCATAATTTAGTACGAATATGTCAATGAATGGAGAAAAATGTTTTGTAAAAAAGTACTACAATAGTACCGATTTTCACCCCTTAGACGTTCGAATTTCGAAAAAGTACCAAAATTATATTTTTGTGTTATTTTGTTAAGTTTCGAATGTGGAATGAACTTTATTTCTAGGATTATTACTTCAAAGGATAGATGGGGTGACAAAAAAGTACTAAAATTCAGGTTTTACCCATTTTCTCCCTAATAAACCGAATTTTTATAAAGAACAACGATAAGTATTACAGTTTTTTTGTGTATCTCTTTTAGTTTTATAGATATAAGATTATCCCATTTACCCGTTTTTACCCTTTTTCACCCTCTAAACAAACGAATTTCCAAAGTCCCGTCTTAGTGGATCGATTTGGGGAGAGACCCACCACATAATAATATATTATAAAAAATTTATGTATAATGTATTGTAAAAACATTATAATGTATTCGGATGCCGTATGACACCATTTAATTATTTTTTTTTATGTCTTGAAACGAATTATACACCACATAGTATTAGCATAATTATTTATAATGCATTATAACACTAATATAATGTAGCAATCATTATAACGTATTGAAATGTAATTATAACATATTACAACACAATTAAAATGTATTATAATAGATTATAAAATCCAAAAAATATATTATAGTGCAACATAAGACTATAACAGTGCATTGTAGGGCTTTAAAACACCATTATAATGCACTTCAGCATATTTTAAACCATTTTAGATCTGCTATGGCATATACAAACTCATTATAACAATGTTATAATGTAATATAATGCATTCTAACATAATTGTTATAAATTGCCATGCATTTAATACTGTTATAAAATATTATAATGCCTTAGAATACTATAATAACAACTTAAAATAATTTTAGTTTATTTTACTCAGAAATTTAACAAATTTTGTTTATATCTTTTATTGTTAAAAATGTTGAACTGATATTTTTTTTTTTTTTTGCTTTTTATAGACCCTCAAATTATTTTCTTTTTCTGAAATTTCATTTACTACATATAAAAAAACAAACTGTGTTTTTCTAATGAAAATAAACAAATTGGCCATTTTTATTAATAAAAACATAAATTTGTACAATTTGTAAAAAAAGGAAATAAAAGAAAATTTATGGTCCAATATTTTCTTTTGAAAGCCGACCGCTAAGACTAAAAGGCCTTAAAACATTTTTCACATGATTTGTGGAGACAACAACGACAAGATACTCATAAATCCATAAAATAACCGCAGCCAATCCCTCAAATTATTAAAAGTCATGTTCACCCCCATGGCCCGCTACAAATTTCGTTTGTCTGTCCACCCGTCCGTCCGTCTGTCTGTCCGTTTGTTCATTTATAACAATTTTCGTAGAGGAAAAAAAATTTGTGTGTGTGTAGTCCCTCTTTCCAACTGACAACGTCATCATCAAACACATGTTTTACTCGCTGTAGTTTTAGGGAGCAGAACACGATGATAATTTCGAGTGGGTGGGTTTTTTTCTACTTTTCCTTTGCTTTAGGAAAAGTGTTGTTTATTTTTTTTTTGTTGACTAAGTGCGTTTGGTTCCATGAATTTGTGCGAGTATGTGATTTGTTTTTTGGCTTAATGACGTTCGGATCCGCTTGTCAGTCAGTTTGTTGTTATGTCAGTCTTTTTGGATGCCTGTCATTATGTTTTCTGCCATGTTGATTTAGGTTTCTGTTTTTTTTTTACAAATAATTAAAAAAAAAACTAATGAACATTTATTTGCACAGTGGGTTGTTTTAAAGCTAAAAAAACTTGCACTGTTTATAAAAACTCTGCTCTCTTCCTGTGTTAGTCTCTCCCCTCACATTCCTATTATCGTTTTTATTATTAATAATAATTTTATTTTGAAAATGCGTGTGAGGCTGATTTTTTCTACACTGATCACTTTTGACAGCGCGGTAAGCGTTTTAGCTGTTCACTAATAATTTATGGCAAAAACGTTTTTCTTCAATCAATTTCTCACCGCCACAGAAGAGCGAAGGAGAGAGAGAGGGGGCAAATTAATTTATATTTTTGTGACTGTGTTGTTGGGCTAAAAACGCAAAAATATTTGAAAAATTTTGATTGGCGTAAACTAAAATTTGTGTGTTTGAATTTCATTTTAAATATTATTTAATTTGTGTGGCTTTATGACGGTAGTTTTTCTTCTTAATGTTTTTTTTTAATGTCTGGCTGATGTGTAAAATTAATGCGGTATCAAGTGGATTTTGAATTGAAGAATTTCAATAGTTTTTCTGTTGTTTGTTTGTAAACATACCACAAAACAAATATTAAAATTTTTCTTTTCTTAAATAGCAAGAACGAAAACACAATTAATTAATTGGAGATGAAAATGTTTTTAATTTAGTAGCAAAGGGAGATAAGTTAAGCGTTTTAAAATGTTTTAATTAAAAGAAAAAATTAAATGTGTTAGGAAAATATTGGAGTCAAACGGGGGGCAAGTGGTACCTTTTAAGGTAGGAAAGGCAAACAATTTTTGGAATTCTTATTTTGCTACATGTGGCACATGTCGTGATAGAACATGCCGGCTTTATGTCTGGTCGCTTTTCTGACCCGTTTTCAGTACAGGTCACCTGTAATTGTCTGCTCTGATTTAAGCGGCTGATTAATAGTTGTAACCCTTTTTTTTTTTTTTTTTTTTTGCTAAATAGTGATTTGCTGTTACTGCTACTTGTGATAAAAGGTACTTTTTGTATTATAAACGTACAGTAGAATCTTATAAAAGTTTACTCGCGTAAAAGTTAAACACGCGGATAAGTTAACAGTTTTTTGTTATCAACGTGCAGCTCTAAAAAGTTAACTTTTTAGAGCGTGAAGTGAAGTTTAGTACCCAGTACAAATTAAGCCTAAGTTTCTTATTTGTAATAATGAAAACTATTTAACCCTTTTAATAATAAATAATAAAAAACATAACATTTTGCATCTAAAAAAAGTTGTGTATTACATTTAAAATTTATTACATACTCACCCCTATCGTGAATAATTTTTCCCTCGTAATTTTTCCCCTTTTCACATATTTGCGATCATGAAAAACTCTCATGAAAAAAAAGGTCATTCAAAAGAGAATAATAACGTGAAAAATTTTCACGTGAAAAAATTCCCCTTATCGTGAAAAGTTTTTTCCCCCGTAATTTGTTCACATTTCCCTTAGATTTGCTCACTTTATTTTTGCTAGGGAACAGAACATGTATGTAAGTAGTTTCTCCTATAAATCGAATATTCAGGTTTATTTCCGTTAATAAGGCACCAACCGATATATTGGTCAACAAAATGCAAAACAAGAGGTTGATTGCCGGCGAATTTGTAAAGCTTTCGAAAGACGTGGTGGCAGAATTTTGGGAAATATTTTACTACATAAAATTTTTAAAATGCAAAAAACTAACGTTGCAATCAACCTGTCCCGTCCCTCCAATACTAATCATTTAGCTTTATTATTTTCACTTTTCTTTAAAATATATACATACGTAAATATTTTTGAACATAAATTTCATTGATTTTTAATATTTCCTAATCTTTCTTCTTTTTTGTTACATTCACTGAAACTGATAGCGTGAAAAATTTTTCACATGAGATTCATGATTGCTTTTTTCCCTTCGAGGGGAATGAAAATTTCATGGGAACAAAAATTCCACTTGTTATTCACGATAGGGGTGAATTTATTTATTCCTTTTTTTCGACTAAAAAAACGCGCTTAGAAAAGTTAAAAGTTCAGAAAAGTTAATACCCCTTGGGACATTTTGGTTAACTTTTTTAAGATTCTACTGTACTTTTTGTAATATTAAGGTACTTTTTGTAATAGAAAGCTACTTTTTGTAATAAAAAGCAACTTTATTAATAAAAATGTACATTTTGTAATAAACAGGTACTTTTTGGTAATAAAAACGTACTTTTTGTAATAAAAAGTTACTAATTTCTTTAAAAAGTACTTTTTTGTAAAATTAATACCTTTGTCTTGTTCACCCTGTGAAAGTTTTCTTTCAAAAAGTCTAGAAGGGTTTTTGGTTCTTAACTTTACTGCTATTCAAGGAAAGGTACTTTTTTTTTCCTTCAATACAAATTGTACCTTTAGTTTTAAAAAGGTAATTTAAAGTCAGGGGTGTTTGGTTCTTTACTACATTTCTTTAAAAGGCAAGAAGGTACTGTTCTCGTTAATCTAGTTGTCGTAATGAAATCATTTTTGAGTGCCAGAATATAAATCGACGAAAACTAATTTCTTTTCGACTGATGTTTAATTGGCATTTCGGACATTAAAATTCATCATCTGGATTTAACTTCTGTCCTGCCCAATGTCCTTACTTTTGGATGAGTTTTTGGTGCTTGAAAGTTTTTCGTGAGCAAGACAATAATCTTAATGGAGTTTTAGGCGATCTTTGCCTTGTCAAAAAATATACCGCCTCTGAACCGTTCGAACTATTTTTAGCATGTTGAAATCGATAAAAACATTCAAGAAAAGCTTTGGTGACAAATCGATTAGTTTTAGCTGCTGCTTTTTTAAAAATTAGTTTTACTTTGAAGGAATATGAACTTTCTTTACAGGCTTGGTTTCAAATATATTTCAATTCGATTTATAGAACATGCTCGTTTATTCTGTGCTGTATGAAGTTCTTTCAAAATATAATTTCGCGTTCAAATCGACAAGATTGTGGAATTAAGAACGATAACACCAATTTACAAGAGATCCATAAACCTTCAATGTATTCCGAAAATTTAACTGTTTGGTGTGAATTTTGGGCTTTAGTCAGTCGATGCTTGACAACTTCTTCTGGTCGAAATTGGATCCATGGATGCTTTACGACAACCGTTGGAGCAATAATTTAAAAGCCTCATTTGAAATAATAATAATTATAATTTAAACCAGCCAAATCAAAGCCAAAGCCGAATATCCATAGTGCCAAAGTAAAGCTCTATATTTGGTGGTACCAGAAGGGTTCCATCTGTTATAAGCTGCTGAAAAACTTTAACATGACATCTCTACGTGACCCACAGCTTATGTCGCATTTGACATTCTTCTTGACCGATTCAGAGTATGGTCAACTTAAGTGGAGAGGTGATGTGATCGAGCCATAGAGATCGTTCGTTTTGTCCCCGTTTGACATTTTCTTGTGGGGGTTTTCTTAGTCGTTCACAGAAAAAAAAATTTAATTCATTTCAATTTAAAAATTTCTGATATGAGATAAAAAATTTAATTAAAATTGCACCATTAAAGAAAGAAATAGTATTAATTAAACGTTTAATGCACTTGATCAAACGTTGAATTTACTTGGTTAAACGTTTAATTCACTTGATTTTTTATTTAAACTGATTTTTTTTTGATAAACTTTTTAATTGGTGAACACAATTTTGTAGATTTTTTTCTGTGTAGGCTGCTTATGCGATTAAGCCACAAACGACAACGATAATTTTAACGGAATTTGCGATAATTTTTCCGGATTCAATAATTTTTTTTTGTACATTTTCTTATTATAATTACTTTACATCACGTACTTGAAGTATTTATGCTTATTTTGTCATTTAAAATTAACATGTTTGTCTGCCTGTCTGTCTGCCCTTCCGTCTGTCCGTTATAAATTTAGGTGAATAGTTTCTATTTTAAATCTGAATATATAACGTTATATTCTCATGCATAAAGGCCCTAACTCACAAAATTGCAACTTTACCTTAAGAAAACTTAAGGTATACAAATTAACAATTGCTTTTAAAACCATTATTTAAGCTATTATTGCATTTAATTTTTGTGACGAGGTGTATTTGTATGAAATGTAAAACTTTATTTCGAAAAAAATAAACGAGTTGGGGCTTTTCTATATGAGCCCAACGATAAGTTTATTTGTTTGTCTGCCCCTGTGGCTTGTGTCTACCCGTTTGTCTTTCAAAACGTTGCACGTATAAATTTACACTTTAAGAATTTCAAATGAATTATTTGTGGTCGACTGAACTCTTTGTCTATTTTTTCTTCTTTCTTTTTTTTTTTAATTTTGTTTAAAAATGTGCAGGCCTTTTTTTCTTTCTTCATTTTTCTAATTTTTATTTTCTTTTTTAATTTTTGTTAAAGTAAAACACACAAAAAATTCTGAAAAGCCCCCTTGGCTAAAATGTGTGTTTACATGAGAAATCTAATGAAAAGAATATATACTAGAGCGGCGTCTATTCAATAGTTGTTGTTTTTATAAAGAAACTATAGAAAAATCTTTTCAGCTCGAGAAAAAAAACACTTGTATTTTTTCATCATCTTAGATTCAATTTTGCAATTTAATATAAAATTACAATCTTTTAAATATACAATATAAAATTGCTTAGAATTTCATTTACTATTTTAAAAAAAGCCACAAAAAAAACGTTTAAATATTTGATATTTATAAAAAGATTTTATTTGAAAAGAAAAAAGAAAAAATCGAAATAATAGAATAAACCAATAAACTCCACTTTGAGGACTAGATTATGAACTTAACTGTAGACTAAACTTAGATTATCAGAAAAGTTCTAAAAATCGAATTCACGTAAAAATTAAAGCGAACAAATTTTGAAAACTATCCTCTGTTTAAAGTTTATAAAAATATTTCCTTTTATATACCGCATTATTTGAGGACTACTTAACATATCTAGTCTTAAAAACAGAAAAAATTTATGGCAGTTTAAAAAAAATTAATTTTGATGGGTAAACATAAGAGGATAGCACAAAGACCTTCCAGATAATTTCTTATTACTCAATAAAGATTGTTGTCAAACTCAAGACGAACCTGCAAAATCATTGGAAGCCACACAGGCAGCAGTCTCAAAACGTTTGCAAGCAATAGAAGACATTTAAAAAAAAAAGGAAATTGGGAACCACACGAGTTAACACCGGAGAAACAGAATTAAAGATATTGTATATACTTCTTTTGTTAGGACCAGCACTCAGGGGATGCATTGTTTTGTGTTAAAACTAGGTGACAATAGGCTATGGTAAGGAGGAGAGACGACTCCCTGCGAGTTAACATTCGACTTGAACTTATTAATGTTAAAAGTAAGACGGGAGACTTTAGCAGGAAGGTTATTCCCCAAGCGAGCGGTCCGGTCAAAACATTAATTTTCCCCGTAACGCGTCGTACGATGCACCGGCCAGTCGATGTTAAAAGGATGGGCTTTTTAGGAAAGGCGTCTATTACAGACAAACATACGGGTTTCGGCAACTATTTCACACATTGCGACGGTGCTCAAATAAGTCAATCGAATTGGATACCCTAGTGTCACCAATGAGAACCTACTCCCTCTCCTGCACGCGGTCGAGAAGCTCCAATTAAGACTTTGAACCACCGGCCCACACATGGGAGTTTTATTCCGTTCACGGCCGAATATATCCAAAATGCTGCTTGAATGCCGTAAAAGGTAGCCATTTAGCATTAAATCGTTGTTGAAAAATGTCAAGAAATCGAATTTATAACTGGGCCAAGTAGCTGAATCAACGTTTAAGCTGAATATTAATGGCGCCGAGGTAATGCTTTATATTTGGTTGGACCAGGTCACAAAACAAGTTCGAAAATGTTGAGTTGTAGACTTTACTTTCTAATGATATAATATGTGCATGCAGCAGGATTCACCCAAAAACAATGAACTTGATACTACACGATTTACAGACGAGAGACATTGAAAAACGATTTTTCATGAACGAAATGCTACTTGATCGTCAGAAATGGAAGTAATTTTGCACTTAATCTTTACTGGCGATGAAAAACCGACCCGTTTCTGTAACTTGGAGTTCGGAATATCAAATGTAAAGCTCGGCCAATTAGCCGAATTAAATGCAAAGACTGGATATCAATGGAGTCCCTATTCTATTTTGATCTGCTAAATTGGACCAGACGATCACCTTTATCAAACAAAGTTAATTCGTTTGAAACTAGAATTGGCCGAAAAACGTCGGGAATATGCGACCAGACGCTCTGCCTAATATTCTATTACATATTGCAAACTTCGTCCGTATACATACATATATATATATATAGTCCAGCTCTGGTCTCGTTCGATTTCTATTTCTTAGAATACAGATAACACTTTGCTAACTAAACTGTAACCTATTTCAATCTATAGTCTAAACGAAACTTAAATAAAGTCATGACTTAACTAAATTGTCTAGACTTAACCTAATTGTCTGGACTAAACTAAATTGTCTAAGCTAAACTACAGTCAGGACTAAACTATGTATAGTCTAATGAAGTCTAGACTAAACTTTATTCGAGACTAAACAAAAGTCTAGACTAAACAATAGAATAACTAGTCTTGATGATACTTTAAAAAAGTCTGGACTGTCAACAAAACCCCTTAGATTTTCGAAGAAAATTCGTAATATAAACCTTTTTTTATTTATTGAGAATAAGCCCGTAAATATTTTACTATTGTGAATATGTAAATATATTTTATTTTTCCCTCGGACAATGCTCTGCTACTCCATTTACTACTTTTGATGTGTCTTTTCGCTATTGGCATTGAAAATTTCTTTTCTATTTTATATTTCTTCTTTAAATCCAGTTAAATCTCTCTCTCTCGCTCTCTGCTTGACTAAATAGTAAATAATGGAAAAATGTCTGGCCCGAACAAGACTCAGGCCATTTTATTTAATTATTTTGCAAAATTCAATTCTGTCTGTTTTGTTTTTGGCTTTTGATTTTGCTGCAAATGCGCTTTTGTGTTCGTTGGATGTCTTTGGTTTATCTTAATTTATTATTTATACAAATTGTCTCAAAAGACAATTTAATTAAGATCTTGGTTTTCTTGGGCAGTGTTGCCAGAAATAGGGGGGAAATATCCCCAAAGTAGGTTGATGATTAACGAAATATATTTTAATTATTAATTGCTTTCGCGCCGTTTAGGTGGGCATAGTGCCGTACAAAATTTCCTTAATTAATGACGTTCCTTAGCTAAGCTTTTGTGCTGCGTCCAGCTTAGTTCTTCATCAACAGACCTTGCCCCATTTAACAGGCTTCTTCACCATGTCCATTTTGGTAGGCCTTCGCTACGTGCTCCCTGCGGATTTCAGTCAAGTGTAGTTTTGTGATATTGCATGACGGGTTGCGCAATGTGTGTCCAATCCATTGCAATTTTCGTAATATCATCTTTGTAGCAATGAGCGTTTGTTGGTGCCCATATTTATATGAAATTCGGAAAGGGGCAGCCAAAACTAAAACACGAAAGGGTTCTTGTTGCCAGATCTTTCTGGAATTACAGCTGTTCAGAGTTCCTTATCTGACAAAACGCAAGATTGAGGACAGGAAGATGTTAAAAAATCGGCGGCTTTGCTAGCTAATTTTTCACACATTGCGTAGAAGTTCAGTCTCCTGGTGGATCTCCATAAGTGCTGTTGCTCATTAAGCGAAGCTTATGTGTTTCAGCATAGGACCTAAAAAAGCCACTGTGACTTGAGTCCCAGTTAACTATTAGTTAAGGTCCCTTCGGAGATCACGTAGGGGTTGTAGTCCCAGGAGGAGATATCTTTAAAAGTTTGCTTCAAGGGCTGATTTTTGATCACTGGAAGGGAAGTTGGGCCTCCCAAGGGGCTGTTGCTATTTAACAGAGGGTTTCGCTTACACTCAGGGGCTTTTGGCAAACGTATCAATTGCCAACTAGTGGTTAAGATCAATATTAGACAAGGCACACCCGGCAGGTTTTCTTAAAAATATTTTCCTTATCAGTTTTGCGGATATGCTGGCAACACTGAGGTTTTGTTCTTAAATAATAAAGAAAAAAATTTAAATAAAACAAAAAGAAAAAAAAAGAACTCCAATTAGATTTTAATTGTTAAAATCGTTGCACTAACTAAAACTGAACTACCAAAATATAAAGAAAATAGTACGGGAAGTTGAGTTTTTTTTTCTTTTTTTCAAGATTTTGTGTGTGGCACAGTAGTTGAAATGTGGCATGTTGCATACGGTTTGTGGTGGGCGTATGTTTTCTAATTACAAACCCCATAAACAGACTGCATTTGGTAAAACTCTTTAAGAAAACATTAAAATTGATTAGGAACGGGGAAAGAGCAGAAGGGCATATGTGTAAATGCTTTTCAACAGAAGTTCTTGAGCTAATTTTTAAAATCGTCTTGCATTTTATTTATTTAATGGCTTTTAAACACTACATCATTTAGCTAAAAACCTTGAACTAATTTTCTTAAACAAGCAGAAGTTTTCCTTATATTCTTTTTTTTATTCCGATCTAATTTTTGTTCCCACCAAAGCAAAATATCTCTTGTTTTAAGACTGTCGACATAATATAAAGCATTTTTGACAGCTTTTGAACAAACATTTGCTGCTACTAATTAACGCAAAATTTAAAATTTTTATCTGAAATTAGCTGGCGTACAAGATGAAAATTCAACATGCTCTTATTATGTCCAAAACATAACAGACATTTTAATTAGAACGCATTTTCATGCTTTAAGGCCAAACGATAACGGACAACAACAAGATGTTGTCTTTTGTAGAATTTTCTGTTTAAATTTCATTAAGACCTGTTTCTGTGACACCTTAAATGCTAATTAGAGAAGAGCATACATTAAAAATTGTTTAAGCTTATTGACAACAACGTGTCAAAGGGAATATAATTTTCTTTGTTAATTGCAGCAGCATATTGCAAATGCTGTGTGTTAATAACAGTGAAATTGCGTTGGCAAATTATGCGACAAACTGTTTAAATATAACCGAAGATTGCACGGTGGTGTGGCATGTTTTCAAATATATGTATGCTTGTGGGATATCCACTCGATGAACAAAAGTCCAGACAATAAAAACTCTATAATCTAAATTATTTGGTGTTTAACTTATAAATATATTTTATTTAAACAAATTTTGAATTGTATTGCCTGAGATTACTTACCTAACTATTGACTGCAGTTAAAGCTTCGAATATAAATTGGCTTAAAGACTGTTAATTATTCTGAAATCCAAACAATAGCCCAGACTTTTATAGTCTCAATTTTGGCTCTAGCTTAATCCAATTTTAATGCGCCTCTAACAAATTTTCTTCATTTAGTTTATCCATATCCGCTTTTAATAACAATTATCCAAGACAATTACTTTATTCTTCTAATGATGATTAAGATGATTAACGGAAGTTAATTAAATGATTTTATTTTGTTAAGAAAAGAAAAACACAAAAAAGTACACAAAACATCATTTAAGTTTTTTCTTTGTAATTTTTAATAGACTTTGGCTAAATTTGTACATAAATTTTAACATTTTCATCATTGTAATTATCAAATTTCTTGTTATTACAATTTTTCGTCATTAAAATAATTAAAGTTTCAGTTTTATTTCATTTTTTTTTTTTTTAACAATCCGAGTGTTAAGTTTTTGATGACCACTTGTGTCTAAATAATTATGTTTTTCGTTGTCATCATTCTTTGAGACTATTCACAAGGGAAGGAGACAAAGTAAAAAAAAAGAAACAGGTACTAAATATAATTATTAAACATAATTATTAGCTTTTCAGCTTTAAAGCAAAGACAAATATTTAGCATTTTCTCTTTTAGCTCATAAAATCAGCAAAGGTTTTTTTTTAGAGACAAGACACTCTTTATTTTTTTTTAATTTATTGCTTGAAGTATAGAAATTTAGACTGAACTATAGCCTGGACAAAAGACAAAACTGTACCCTAGACAAAGGACTGCAATAGTCCTCGACTATAGACTAAACTCTAGACTAGACTATAGACTGAAATATAGCCTAGACTATAGACTAAATTTAAGCCTAGACTCTAGACTTAACTACAGCCTAGTCTACAGACTAAAATATAGCCTAGACAATAGACTAAAATATAGCCTAAATTATGGCCTATAGACTAAACTATAGCCTAGAATACAAACAAAACTATAGCTTATACTCTAGACTAAATAATGCCCTAGACTATAGACCAAAATATAGCCTAGACTATAGACTATGGCCCCTATTACGGTTCACAACTCAACTCAGTTGGGTTGCAATTTATACCAGTACTAGTTCTCAACTGTAAACTTTTCTATACCATCTTGGTGCTCAAATTAGCATTGAGTGTGCTTGGAATATCACTAGTACTATTGGGTCTAGACGTATACTAGTACACTGGGACCACATTGGGTGCTTTTTGAATTTTAAAATTTTTGCCATAAATAAATGATTCAAGATAGAAATATGTATAGGAATTGTAGTTTTGTTACAAAAAATTCCATCAGTCTACAAGTAGTGCCCTTGTACTACATCAAGTACTGGGGTCTAATCACCGCATACGATATCGAGCAAAATTCATCGAAATTATTTATCGAATGAAATGTATTGAATTTGAAATAATCACCCCTATTATGAAAGTCGACGTCGACACAAGTCGACGGCACCTGAACAGTAATGGTATTTTGTGAGTCGTTATTGGCAATAATCGATTACTATTGACAGTCAATTGATATTTTCTAAGGCGCTTTTAAGTCGACGTTGAGTAGTATTGTCCCTGTTTTAGACGACAGGAAATTTTGCGACGACTCAAATGAAAGTTACACATTTTAAGACTTTCTTAGTTACAAGATTTATAAGCGATTCATAATGATTCATTTGAAATGAAAGTTAAAATATTTTAAATGAAATATAAACATATTTATTAAAATAAAAAAATTCAAATTTAAAAGCAGTTAGGGCACAAATTTTATTAGTAAATTTAACGCTAAAATTTATAAAAATTTGCTAAAATAGCGAAAATGTTTCATTTAAGACGAACGCCTGAAAGAGCCAAAATTGTGAAAATTCCGAAAAGGTTGCAAAAATAGCGAAAATTTGCAAACGGTTTTAATATACCAAAAAAGCCATAAAATTGATTAAAAGTCCCTAAAGCTATAAGAAATGGCAAAACTTTGCTAAAAATTGCAAAATTAGCGGAAAATTACAAAAAATTGCTAACAGCGACATGATGCAAAGTGTAATATTTATTATAAATCGTTAAAAATGTAAAGAATCAGAAAATTTATAGTAAAAAAATCGCTCGCGAACATGGCTAAAATTCGCGAAAATGGCAAACTTGGAACTAAACCCTTAAATTGATTTAAATCGGCTAAAAAAAAACTAAATGTCGGGAAATAACAAAAAAAAAATTATGCAATAATAGCGAAAATTCGCGAACATTTTTAATATTTCAAACAAGCCATCAAATTGATTAAAAGTCCATTTTACTATAAGGAATTTCAAAAATTCGGTGAAAATTGCTCAATTAACGGAAATTCGCAAAAATTTGCAAACAGCAGCCTGATAGAAAAGTCTTATATTTATTAATAAACGTTAAAGCTATAACGAATCAGAAAACTTACAGTAAAAATATCTCTTATCAAAAACATGGCAACAAACTCTACACTTTATTTTAAGGAGCTAAATCGGTTAAAAAAATATGTCGGAAATAGCATAAATAGCGTTAAAAGGTGAGTGAAGAACAAAAATAATAAAAAAATAATTGGAGATGGGATTTTTTTTTTTGTAAAATTTTCGATAACTAGTCGACGTCGACACAACACTCTTATATAATACCAAATTAACGTCGAAGTGGTGTAGTCGTCGACTTGATGTGACAACAATTTAAAATGAATGTCGACGTCGACGACGACGATCATAATAGGGGTGAATAGCATTCGACATCGAGTAACTCGACATTACATTTATCGAGTTTTCATTCGATACGCCAGTGTCTATCGTATGCAAAAAAATTCAATAGTTTATTCGATACGATAGTATCGAATGCGGTGATTAGACCCCTGGTACTCATAAGCACTAGTAGTTTTATATAAAAACTCTAACTCCGTTAGCACAAGTACTTCTTGTTCTAATAATAAGTGGCATTTTGACAATTAACTCCTACTCTTCTGCAGGCAAGCTACGGTCACACTTATTAAATATTTGACCAAATAAGCTCTTGTTAATAGTTAGTGATATCACAAAATAAACTAATTATATGCTAGACATGGCAAAAAACTGTTTTTGTGGTATTATAATCAAAATAAATATTGGAATTAAAGGAAATGTTTATTTAGTTTGCTTGTTGGTCCCACTTTTTTCGTCAAATATTTGTCAAGTGTGACCGTAGCTTTAGACTATAGATTTAACTTTATCCTAGATCCTAGAGCCTAGCCCTCTACTATAGACTAGACAAGCCTTAATTTAAGACTGAACTATAGACTTATTTTAGTCCAGTTAATAATTAACTATACATATTCTAAGCCTAGACAAATGCTACATTATAGCCTTGACTTTCGACAAAAGTATAGCCTAGACAAAAGACAACAATATAGCGTAGACTATAGATTAACCCATAGTCGAGACTAAATACTGAAATATAGATTAAAATTAAGACTTAACTTTTGGCCAGGCCATAGATTAATCTGTAGTCAAGCCTTTAACAACTATTTTCATCCGTTCTCATTTTAAATTTGCTAAAATTTATGAGACCAAAAACAAATAACTTAATTTTTGTTTAACTCCAAGAGCCAAAGTTGTCATAAAATCAGACATTTAAACGTTGACTAATTAATGCAATAATTCGTCTGTTATACAAAAATAAAAAAAAAAAAATAAAAAACGTAAAAAGATGGAGAAAAAAGGGTGAAATATAATCAACCTCAAGACTCTTAAAAAAAGTTGAAATGATTTTTTTTTAAGGTGGCGCAATGGGAGTCTGAGTTTTGACTTGATTTTATTTCCACTTTAAGAATCTTTTTTTCTTGTTATAATTGTTGTAAATTTTTGATTTATGCTTGGAGTGTGTATTTTAGTTTTTCAAACACATTTATTAGTTACAATTTTCTACTATTTTTTACCCCCTTTTTTTTTTTTTTTGCACAAGTGCTTCTGTTTTTGCTTTCCTTTTTGCTGCATTCGTTTTGCTCTATAATAAATAATTCTTTAGTCTGTGGTTAATTAGCTGGTATTCTTTTATTTGTTTTTTTTTTATTTCTTTTATTTTGCGGCATAATGAAAGTTGCACTAATGTTGTATTAAGTTAATTACAATTTGTAAGTTTTCAAACAATAAATTGCAAAAGTTTTTGTAATTTCACGATTTGGGAAACTTTTGATTTAAATTAATCTGTTGTTTAGTTTTTTTTTTTTTTTTTTTTAGTTTTACTTGTTAATCAATTCTGAGAAATTATAGTCGCTTAATCAATTTCAATATGTCAAAAGTTATTTTAAGAACAAAACAGAAATAAAAATGATAGTATAAAGGAAATGGGAAAAAATCATTAAGGATTTGGAAAAATCAGAAAATATGCCAGAAAGTTTAAATGATCCTTCGAAAGCATTGAGATAAATTAAACATTTTAGAAGCTTTTAGGTTTAATTGAATATTCTTAAAGCTTTTTATATTTAATAATATATAATTCATCTTGTTGTTAATCTATTAACTTATAATTAAATTCAGAATTTTTCTTTACAGGCCGCCCCACAGCAAAGTCAACAGCAGCCCTTGTTGAATAAATCGAATGATGATTTAAGACGAAAACGCCCAGAATCAGCCAGGCCAAATCATATTTTGTTATTCACCATAATAAATCCATTCTACCCTATAACAGTTGTAAGTATTAAACTTTTAAAAATATAATTAAAAAAAAAAAAAAATAAAAATTGAGAAATGTAATGCATGGTCCTACGAACTATGCTTTTCTGTTGCTATGGTCCTTCGAAAGCCTTTCGAATTTTACATTATAAACTAAACTGTAACCTAGTCTTTCAGCTAAGCCAAAGCTTAGACTATAGACTACAGGCTTGCAAATTATGGTCCTACGAACTATGTATTGCTGTTGCTATGATCCTTCGAAAGGACGTTCGCATTTTAAAAATCCTTAATTGATGCAATTTCTTAATCCTGGAATTCAATTACATTTGGAATGCATTTAAGACTATAGACTGATCTTTAGTTTTGACAAAAAAAAAAAATATTTTATCGCCTAGTTTTTTTTATTTATTCAGTGTATTTTGCCAAATTTTTAGGATATATTATGAAACATTGATGCAATATAAATTTATTTAAAGTTGAAAGTATTGTTCATCGTTAGCTTTTGGTTCCTCTCAATCTTTCTGGGAACTTGTGTATTCTGCGTCACTCAAGTAATATGTAAAAGTGTGAATGCATATGTGAAGAAAATGGCAAGTATTATGAAAAAAAGTTTGACATCCCATACGACTTCATCGTTTTTTTAAAACTTTCTAAACAATAATACTTTTCATTGGATCAGGGTTGCATTTCACTTTATGTGTGAATGTGTGATGGTGTGAACACAAACTGTTATGTTACATTCGATTTTTTGATAGTCGCAACAAAACTCAATAGAATTCTATCTCACAAAGTATTATGGAAAACGTAAGACTTGAGAGAAAGTGTAAACTAGCTTTAAGCAAAAAAACGAATCAAGCCAATTAAGGATATCCTGTTCTGAAGTCAAGCACAGTCCAGCAAGAAAAGCATTCTAAGGGACAGCTTAGACTATATTTTGGATTTAATTATAGACTGAACTCTAACCCTAGACTATATACAGAACTTGACCGAGACAACAGATAAAACTACAGCCTCGAGTTTAAAACTATGGCTTCTTTTAGAAATTTGTTTCTATTCTATTTCTATTTCGTTTTTATTCTTTTGTTTATCAATTCTCTTTTTGTTCTAAATAGAATGCACATCCTGGTCTTGGGTTTTAGTTTTATTCCATAGTTAACTGTGTGAAAAGTTAAAATTGCTGGAAAAAACACTTTACATTTTTTTGTTTCCTCTAGGATTTTATTTCGTTCGTATTCATTTTAAATTGTTTTTGTAGTCGTCGAGCTACAAATGTTTATCCATAAGTAATACAAACACTTGGGTATTTGTTTTGTGAAATCCCTCAGGTTCCTTTTTCATCTCCTTAAAAAAATTCTCAAAAGACAATAAACTTTGTTAAACTAAAGGAAAAACACAAATTGTTGCAACTAAAATCCTTAAAACAAGAACAACAAAAGATTTTGTAGTAAATGACTTTTTTTCTTTGTTGTAGTTTGTAGTTGTTGGTTACTTTCAAACAAAACAATTTTTCTAAGCGTTTTAAACAACAGGATTCCTTTTAGGCCTACTGCAAACTAGAGAGGAAGATGATGACGACGACGACGATGATGATGTCCTTAGAACACTTAAGTACTTAAAGTCTAGTGTTAAAAGGGTGTATGAATGACTAAGTTTGTCAAATGCAACAGCCATCATATATGAATGTTTTATAGAAAAAAAAGAAAAAAAGGAAAACAATTATGTAGGCTAGTGTAGTGCTACACAGTTGTATTTTAATGGATGACTAACCAAAATAAAAGCCTGCCTTTCAGCCTGCCCTCACGTATTTTAATGTTTTAAGAAAAATGTTTGTCTTTTTGTTGCAGACACTAGTTTGCTTCCTGTCTTAGAACTATTAAAGGATTAAGTTTAAGAAACTTAAACAAATTTAGATTGAAAAGATTTTACTGTTCGAGGATCGAAGGACCAATTTTGGGGGGTTTTTTTTTTTTTTTTTAACAATAATTGAGTATTATGAAAGTCAAAAAAAACCTTTGAATGATTAAGGAAAAGTGTTGATTTTTTTTGCAGAAAAATCAGGAAAGGCTTAAATTTCAGGTTCGAAGGACTAATTTTTGTTTCAATAGAAAACTGACAAACATTAAACTTTAACAGCTTGGTCTACTCACTTTAAAGATTAGTTATTGTTTCATCAGAAAATACCAACTTATAAAGACCTCCAGTTTACATGTTCGAAGGACTATTTTTTATTTTCAATTTACTTTTAATAAATAATCAGCTGCCAGGCTAAAGGAGTTTTAATGTAATTTTTATATTAG
This sequence comes from Pollenia labialis, assembly GCA_949318255.1. Lineage (NCBI taxonomy): Eukaryota > Metazoa > Arthropoda > Insecta > Diptera > Polleniidae > Pollenia > Pollenia labialis. The sequence goes on along the minus strand of OX439143.1, from coordinate 129,636,496 downwards.
CCACGCATGTTTAAATATAAAATAAATTTTTATTTTTTGTATATTTTAACTTGATTTCGCTGCTGGCAACTTCAGTTGTGTTGCCATCCGTAATCGACTCATAAGTCCCATGTTCCAAGGACCAAATTATTTTCATAAATAATTGAGCAAATTTAAAATCGATATTTAGTTTACTCAGTAAATTATAAATAAAATAAAAATAAACCTCATTTCATTCGAAATATGTTACGCTCAATGCTTTTAGGCCAAATCTGTGATGTTTGTCAAATTTTAATTTTTTACGAATTTTTAAAGAACAATAAATTTGTTTTATCTTTCAAAAATTCAACGATATCTCTAAATTTACCGGACAAATTTTTAAACAATATTAGCACGGCTTAAAGATAATTTTGTTGACAAGTTTTTTAACTGAATATGTTCAACCGTTTTCAAGTTATTCCAATATGTATATGTATGTAGTGAAAGTGTCTTCATTTTGGACATAACGGTATGTTTGGAAAATTAGAGCTGATAGAGAAAAATGGAGATACGATTTGAAATCAGCGACCTTAAATTAGTAAAAATTTCCAATCAAATTTTTTATACTTTTTTCAAGAGAAAGCAATTGATAAAAGTTTAAAGAAATCTTAAAAACAAACGTCAATAACAAGTTTCTTTAAATAATTATGCAATTTTTTCTTATTTATTTTTAAATAATTACTTTTTTCGTTAATTTTATTTTATAAAATCCATTTACTTGTAATACGATATGGTATGAATTGTTATTTTTATTCATGTAGAATAAATATATTTTTTTGTACTTTTTCAATTTAACGAACAGGGCTGACAATAAATTGTTTGTTAAATTTGTATTATTTTCGCTTTAAAACCTTCTTCGTTGTCAGCACTAAAATAGCAGCTTTTTTTGTATTTTATTCTTTATCATTTACTGCTGTATAAAAGGTCTCTAATTGAAGCGCTCGATTATGCGGGTTTTCTCTTAAGTGCTTCAAAAACCCGAATTTTTTGCAACAGATCAACAGTGGACTGATTCTGGCAGTCGTGATCGAGTAATTTCCCGATTCGAAAGCAATTTATAATCTTATTATTTCAGTCAATACTGAACGAATCGGAATTATTTTTTCAGTGTTAAAAGCATTAATTTGAGTTTCACAATACTGAAAAAATAATTTTGATTTGTTAAGTATCGACTGAAATAAAATTACTTTTGAATCGAGAAAGTCCTCGATCACGACTGCCAGAATTAGGCCCCAGATGTTTTTTCCCTTGCATAATTAGTACATATTTACGTCTCGAAATGTCGACTATTTATTAATAAAACAATCAGCCTTATTCCGGTTGTCGTTGTCGTAATCGATCAAGCCGTTTTTTTGTAAGAGATTAAAGAACACTGGTTGTGTTCAAAGGATCATTATTTTCAATTCTTAGCCGTTTGGGTTTGAAAGACCAATTACTAAATTAAAAAGAAACAACGTAACAAATCAAAGTTAAGGAAATTAGTAAAAATAAAAAAAGTAATTTAAACCAATCAATGTTTGTTATCCAATATCTGACTCATAATTTTAAAACAAAAAAATTAAAAACAAAAAACCGCCGCTAAAAAAAAACTGTGGTTGGTTTTGAATTATAAACTAATCATAAATTTCTATTTTAATTTAAATACCTTTATTTGTTAGAAATTTAACACTTTTGACATTGATCTTCTTCCCCTTGTTAAGTTTTGTATAGCATTTCCCAACACTTTATTTAAGAGTGTCGAGTTAATTAAACTGAAATTAAGTTTCTTTCATGAAAATTATCATCTTTAAAAAAAAAAAAATGGGTGTTAAAACACAATTTAAAATCAAATGAATTTGCCGTATTTTTTTTTCTTGTGCTCAGATTGTTTCTTTTTATCTCTATTTCTATATGTATTTGATTCTTAAGGTTCTTTGAGTTTTTTTTTTATATTTGAAAAACTTAAATATCCAATAAAAAGTAAATAGAAAAGATATAAAAAAAAACTGAAATTGTATGCAAATAAATACGAATATTTGGATTTAAATGCAACACATGTTTTTTTCTTCTTCATATGCTGACATTAACAATAATGTAATGTGACACATTTTTCTAAATACATGATTTTTTTTTTTTGCTCTTCTTCAATTTTTTCTTGATTCTTTTGTTTGGATTAAAAGAAAAACAAAATTGCCATGATGATATTTTGAAAGAATGATATTGAAATGTATAAGAATCGGAAAGAAGAATCTGAACATTGAAATTAAAGTAGAAATTAACTGGAATTTAAGTAGAAATGAGAACTTGAATGGAATAAGAGCAGAACTAGAAAGAAATTAGAAATTAACTAGAATAGAATTCGAAATTAATAATTATAAAAAGAAAACAGAACTATAAAAGAACTAAATTAAAGCTAAACTCGAATTTAACCAGAATCAAATTGGAGGTGAATGTGATACGAATTGAAACATAACTAGAAATGAAAGAGAATTTAAATAGAACTAAACAAAATCAAACTAAATGCCTGTTTAACGATTTCGAACATAATTCTAAAATTTGTATTTGTTTTAAATGTAACAGCGTTAACGTTCGAAATCGACTGTTAAATTCTTTGCGAATGTTTACGTTCGAAATCGATAAACAGGCTGTAAAACTGAACTAAAATTGGACTAGATATGAATTTAAACTAAGCTAGAAGTCTATTTAACAACAGATCAAAAAATAATTAGAACTAAACTAGTCCTATATTCAGAACTGAATATAAACCGAACTTAAAATTAACTAAAACTAAACTTAAACTGGACTTAAACTACTCTAACCCCCAATTTTACAAAGTTAAGTTAAATTTAACTATCAGTTATAACTGTCAAAACATTTTGCTTACTGTATGTTAAATTGCTAGTTTTAACTGAATTTAACTAAACAAGACATGGACTGTACCTGGACTAGATTTAATTTAAACTAGAATTAAATTAAACTAGAATTAAATTAAACTAGAATTAAATTAAACTAGAATTAAAATACACTAGATAAGAACTAGATTTATTGATAAAGAATTGAAAACGTGCACCAACCAATGCCTAAGACATACATATAATCGGCATATCGTGATCCAGTCGTAAAAGCAACATAGACCTATGGACCCGAACTAATCAAAAGCCAGCACCAATAGAAATCAAAAAGCGGAAATGGTACGTTGGATAGATTATAAACATATACTTCAAAGACCTTGTTAGAATACAGCACGACAAGCATTAATATGGAATCAACAAGGTAAGTAGGCGTCCTGTTGCGTCTTCTGATTGGGGTGGCATCGTCCGAGAAGCCATTAACATAGATAGATACAGAAGAATAGTAGAGGCCCTATGCCCTAGTAAAAGAGAAGGAGAAGTAACCGCCGAACTGGTTTTCCCGCTAAAGCCTAATACTCTGTTCAAATTTGTGGAAAATGTTGAGCAACATTAATTATTTCACATGAACATTTTGACATGTATCAATGTTATCTATCTTGCGAGTTTGTACAACTTGACGTTTTTATTCCTGCAAAGTATGCGACATTGTTTGGCATATGTTAACAGACCCCCCACATGTATTTAACTAAAAATTATTTTTTTTAATAAAAAATGAAATATAAGAAAGTAAATATGGGTAAAGAACTATTACCGGTTGTGTTATTTCAATTTTTCATTTCTTATTTAATAATCAGTTCATACTTTGTTGATTTTGCTTAAAATTCCACGTGAAATAAGTGCAGCTTACATTATTTCGCAGTTGTAAAAAATTGTTTCCAGAAACATATCGGAACTTGTTCACAAAATGAACTGAGTGCAACACTATCAACATTATTTCATCGATAATCCGCACAAGCTTTTTTTTCATATGCGTTTTGACAGCATTTCACGTGAAATGTTGAACAGAGTACCAGGCTTAAGACCTTGAGAAGAACCATTGATGATGAGCTGACTTCAGTAAACTATAATTGGTGTGGCATGTAACCAATCACCAATAACAGAGTTGATACAGAAGAATAGTAGAGGCCTTATGCTCTAATAAGAAAGAAGAATGACGGAAGAACTTAATTTAACAGGAACAAAATTATGTAAACTAAAACTATTGAACTAGAGCTGTAACAGATTTTGATTAGAATTGAAATCGAACTGAACTCAATCTAAAATAAAACCAAACTCGCTCTAAAGTAAAACAAAAGTAAAACTCGAACTGTAGATGTTCGCTTGAAGTGAAGGAAAACGGAACTAGAAGTGATCTTAAATTGAACTAGAAGTGATCTAAAACTGAAATAGAACTGAAGTAGAAGTGAATTTAAACTGAACTAATACTGGGGTCAAATTACGGCATTCGATATTGGTCGAAATTTAAATTGTATCTCGATCGATATCGAATGCCGTCATTTGGCCCCTGATGTAGATCTGAACTTTAACTAGAACTAAGCTAGAACTAAACTAGAATTGAACTAGAATTGAACTAGAAATGAACTAGAATTGAACTAGAATTGTTCTAGAACTGCACTAGAACTGAAGTTGAAGTGAACTAGAACCCAACTAGAACTGAAGTTGAAGTGAATTAGAACCCAACTAGAACTAAACTAGAATTGAACTAGAACTCAGCTAGAACTGAAGTTAATGTGAACTAGAACTGAAGTTGAACTGAAGTTAAGTGAACTAAAGCTGAACTAGAACTAAACTACAAAAAAAATTTAATTTTCCATCTAAAACTTTGCCAACCCTTCTTACAGACTTTTTCTTATCTTAAGGTTTTTTTCTCTCCCCTACTAAAAGCATCTTGTCCTATTTATTACAATTTGAATATGTTGTATTTACTACAAATTTTTTTTTTATATTATTTTTTTTTCTATAAATATTTCCAAACTATATGTCAGGGATTATAGCAAAAAAAAAAAAAAAAAGTTTTGTAACAAGTAAATCCAACTACGTAAGAAAATCTGAAAAAAATGGAGAAAGAACTAGAAAAAAAGATAAATGCCATTTTATTTGTTGTCCTACAAAAATTTAGTGTGAGGGCGTGTAAATGCCTTTTTGCTCTACATACACTTAATGGACAAGGACAATCCCAAAATGCATCTATTCATCCATTCATTCATGCATCTTGCTGTTTGTCTTATATTGATAAATATGTGTTTTATAAAAGATGAAAAAAAACAAATTTTTAAAAAATAAATCCTTAAATTTAGATATATAAGAGAGGGGAGATGGATAATATTGCGACAGTTTTTTTTCGTTTTAGTAAATTGCTATTGTTTGTGGGGGATAAAACACGTTGCTTCATATGGTGCACAGAATAAATAGAAAATCGACTTCAATTAAACAATTCGTTCAGACAATTAAATATTTAACTAATTTTGCCCTTGCAAAGGAATTGATCATATCAATTAACGGATTTGTATTTTCGAGTCAGGACACAAATTTAGTCAATTAAAAAATTAATTGTATAAACAAAAAATACACCACAAATACCCAAACATTTAATTTTATGGGTTTTGATTAAAAAAATTAATTGCAGCAAACAAAAAATAAATTGAATAATTTATGTACACCAATTAATTATTTAATTGAATAATTTTTTGCAAAAATTTTTTCTGTGTGCTGAACTACTTAGTTTTATTATTGTGTCTAGGTTAACGTGTCTAGGCTAAGTTTAGTTTAGACACGTTAAGCGTAATAATAATTTTTTTTTTTTTTTTTTTTTAGAAAAATCGTTTTGTAGGCAGCAATTTTCAAGTTCTTTTTTTTGTACTTTTAAGAATAATAAAATAAATGTTTGGAATTATTAAAAAAAATTTAAAATATGGTTGTATGGCGTATATTTGGTGAGGCTTTAAGGCTTTACATTGGTATAATACAGATTTGTTTAAAGTATAAGCCATCTTTAGTATGACCATTTCCCACCTTTCTGACAATACACCGATTTTGCTGATTTTTTTTAAGTTCAACAACGAATTAAGAGAATTTCGGATACCATGTTCTGAATGTCCATGTATTCTAGTGGGAGCGTGTTACATAGCTCGAAACAAATCTTCAGACGTGCCAAGATCTGGACTTTACCCTGTTTCATGCAATGACTAAGTAAGAATAAATGACAGATATTTACCCTTCCAAATGTGATAGTAGATATTAAGGACACAAACCATGTGTAAAACATACGCTATCTGCAGTCAATCTCTCCCTCCCTCATTTTTCAGTTATAGAAATATTCCCTAAATTTTAAACATTTTTTAAAGAGTTAACTTTAATAAAATAACCTTTGAATTTTCGTTACCATCATAATTACTAAAGGAATAATATCGTCACAGCCATTTATTATCTATTATCGCTTGGAAGGACAAAAAAAAATTTCAACTAAATATGCTGAATTTGCGACATTTGTTTAAATATAAAACAGATAAAAAATTAAGCAAAAAAAAAAAAAAAATCTTATAAATTTCAGATACTCAGCCAACAGGAAACAATGCCAAAAATCATGAATGAACAACTCTCCAGGATACTAGACAAAGTCAACTCTCATACAAACATTTCGTATTTTACTTTTAGCAACAACTAAAACCAACTACTGCAGCCATTAATGTTGCAACTGGTATTATAAATGGATTTGCTTTTTTTCCTTCTCAAAAATGAAGTGTTTCTAAAAACAAAATTTATCAATCCCCAATATGTAAAAGATTTTTTCCCTTATAATTTTTCTCTGGCTTAAAGTCTTGTTTTTAATAATATCGAATAATGCTTTATTAAGTTTTGTGTTTGACAAATAAAAAAAAAAAAAAATAGAAAAGACTAACGAACCGAAATCTCCTGCCAATATTTTTTTATATAAAATTTTTGCATATAGAACGTTCCGCATTCAAGTCACCAGTCTGAAATAGTCATTAGAGAAGGGAGAAAGAATGTGCAAGAGTGGCTGAAATGTTAAAAAAAATTTTAAGTTATCTAATCAATATTAATAATATTTGGTATTTAAATTTATGTAAATGAGAGTTTGGAAGTTGCATGAGAAAGATTTTTAAGGCAAATAATAATAAATTGTGACATTTCATACTTTTAAATAGAGATATTGATGAATTTCTTAAACAAAATTTTTTAAATTTTTTTTTCTATTAATATCCATCTTAGTTTTAGTTTAGGGGGAAATAAAAGCATTCGATATCGATCGAAAATACAATACAATTCGTATGGAAATTTCGAGAGAAATCAAATGCGGTAATTTACATTTGATGAAACGTTGGTCGTAAGAATTTTCTGATTCATATATCACTTAACTTCTATATACGTCTCTGGTTCGCACTATTCCGGAATATGGATCAATTGTTTCGGATCCTTACTTTAATACATATACCAACAGCATTGAATCTGTACAGAAACAGTTCCTTTTATTTTGTTTAAGAGGTCTTTGATGGAATTCGCTTGTATTACCTTCTTATGAAAGCAGACTTGCTGTTATTAAATTACCGACGTTAAAAAGTCGAAGAACAATGAGTAGTATTTCGTTTTTAATGGGTCTAATACGCGGTGATGTCGATTCCAAATTTTTGGTGAGTAAAATTAGCTTAAATGTTCCAGCTTGACCTACACGAACTAGAAGAAAAATTATTGTTTTTTTAAAATAATTAATAAAATAATTCTTTATTTATTGTACTCTACACTGATAGAAAAGGCGTCATAACGCTGATAACATCACTTGGCCAAAGTGGCATCAGGGTAAAAATGAAATTATGTCATTAATGGTGAGACACATCGGCATCACAGAAATTACGAACATGTCCTCAGTGCGATGACAAAGTAACATCGGAGGAAGGACAGAAGCATTTATTTAATGTCAGTTTGCCATTAAGTCAAAGTCATTGGAATTGACTTGAGTCAAAGTGAGAGAATATTATTATTTACTAACCCGTTACTTTTGTGTGTTTCACGTTTCTTGAATTACGACCTTTGCTTACAGCAAAACTCTCAATGATAAGACACCAGCACCATGTCCCAAATGGTTTTCGTAAGCAATCTACTTTAAAAATTTGATGTATTTAATGAAATAATTTAAAAAAATAGAATATAGGATCATGAAAAAATTGTTAATAATATACAAAATGTCGCATCGAATAAATGTCACTATAGTCATAAAATAGATGACACGTGAAAAATGACAAAATTGTACGAAGACGTTAATCATTGGATTGATGTTAGTTTTTGAATCATTGATGTCATTTGTAGTAACATTGATGTCACAATTCTGATGTTAGGGCATCATCAATATGAAGATGCATTTTTCTATCAGTGTAATATTAGCACTTATGTCTGTAAGGATTGTTTAATCTATAGACTGAAATAAATAAAATAAAAATCGCTGCAGATTAGTTCCAGTTAAGTTTAGTTTTAGTTTAGTTTTAGTTTAGTTCTGGCTTCGTTCTAGTATAATTCTAGTTAAGGGGCTTAATTCTGGCAGTCGTGATCGAGTACTACTTTCTTGATTCGAAAGCAATTTTATTTCTAATTCTTTCCGTCCATACTGAACGAATCGAAATTATTTTTTCAGTATTGTGAAACTCAAATTAATGCTTTACAACACTGAAAAAATAACTCTGATTCGTTCAGTTTTGACTGAAATAATTAGATATTAATTTGCTTTCGAATCGAGAAAGTAGTCAATCACGACTGCCAGAATCAGGCCCCAGTTCTAGCTAAATTGTTGCTCAGTTCTAGTTTAATTTTTATTCAGTTCTAGTTCAAAGCAAACTAAACAAAGTGCAACTACCAGCTTTTAAATGGGTGCTCAAATAAAGCAGTGATGCTGCCTCAACGTCGTGACACTATAAAAACACCCTTTTTCTGTGCCCTGGTACCCATCCTGATATTAAACTGCTCCGCCATCCCGTTTAGAGAAGAGCAACAGTAAAGGGCTCTGCTCTTGCTCTAAAGCAGGGTCCGCCAAACACATACATTAACATTTCTATTTTCTCTTGGTTATTTATTTTTGAGCGTAATTGTTTTTGTTTGTTCAGTGTTTTCTAGTAAAGATATAAACTATTTTCTCATGCTCTCTTTATTAGTGTCAGAGCATTCGAACATGTGCGGTGCTTTTAAAACCTCTGCTCTAAAGGAAGGGAAATCGAAGTTAATATGAACGGTACGTACGTACGTCTATCAGTATGTCCACATTAATATCCACAGTAAACGTTCAGATATCAGATAATCAGAGGCAGTTTACAGCTTCCTTAAACGCAAGTATTTCTGTCTGGAAAACACTACATTACTCGAAAAGTCTCTCTACAGTAAACCCCTGAGCACACATTTTCTCGAGATTAAGAACCATCTGTGTTGTTTAGTTCCAACTGGGGTTTAATATAGTCGTTGTTTACTTCTCGGTCCATTCCATATCGGTTCAATTTTAGTTCCACTTGAGTTTTAAAACAGTTTAATTTACTTCCTAGCTTGGTTTAAGTTTTTTTAAACAATTAAACTATTTAAATTCGGTTTTAGTTCAGTTCCAGCTTTGTTCGAACTGCTCTCTTTCTTCTCTCGCTCTCTCTTTATCCACATTTTTCAATCTTAATCATATTAGATATTTATTTCTATGAGTACAATGAATGTCATTGATATGTGTGGGGTACTGTGACTCTATGCACTTTTGATTATCGAGTGTTTCATGTCAAAGAACAAAAAAAATTTTAAAATACAATAAATAGAATAAAGGAAAAAAGTAATGCATGATTGTCAGATAGTCGTCTGGTCATCTAACATTCTACATTCTCTGTTGTTAATAGACACCATCAGTACTAAAGATAAACGAGTTGTGGCTTATTCTTGGAAGGAGGAGAGTGTGTGGTGTTGTCAATGTGTAGTAAATGTTTGGCCTGCTTCTTGGATGAGGTCCCTTTTTGCTGCAGTTAATTTATTGATGTGGTATGTTGTGTTGGCTTTTTGCATACATGTATGTATGTGTGTTAGTTAGGTTGGTTTTGTGTATATATTTGCTTTGGCAGCTGTGTGTGTGTATGTAATATGTCTTCATTTGTCATGTGTATGATATTTTTGACATTTTGTTGATTTTTCCAGTTGCTTGGCAGCACTAAACAAACCACCTCTTTCACTTATTATCAGTACGAGCACCATCATCATCATCACCAACCACTTGTCTAAGGTTTATTAAGTTTTTTTTCTATACACTCCCACTCCCACTCTCTTTCTATTTCTCTATTTATTGGAAATTGTTTGTATTATGTGCAAAATACACTTCTCTAGTGACGTTTGTGTGTGTGTGGGTGTGTTTGTATGTATATAGATTTTAAAGTGTATGCAAGTGTATTAATTTCAAAAGGACGAAAATAAATACATATTTATCTTATTTTTTTAGTTTTTCTTGTTTATTATTTATTTTGTTTTTCATCCATCATTTGAAAAGTATGTTTGTATCAGTTTGAACAACAAGAAATTGCTTAAGTGTTTAATTGTATACAAAAACCTTTTCATCTGTATTCCTTTTTGTTTTTGTTATTGCAGTAGTTTTTGTCTTTTACTACTCAATTATGATGGTTATATTTCAAAAGAGAAGAAGAATGCAATAAAAAATATCTACGATTTATTTATTTTACTTCATAAAACACTTTAGTCGTGTTCAGTGGAAACAAATCATTTTAAAAAGCTGTCAGGTCAGGACAGTGGGGAAGTTGTAAACTTTAATTTCATTTATGTGTCTATGGTAATTAAGTTTTGGGTTTTGAAGTTCTTATGTAGTTCCACTTCGATTCTAGTACAAAATTAAGGCAGCTGCAGTGTTGGCCTAATCTCAAGGTGGTCTTAGCTGCTGGGTGAATAGACAATTAGTTTACCATCCACCCCTGGGCATGAGAACAATCCAGCGTTAAAGAAACTGCAGTCAAAGAAGAATAAAGCCCATTTCTACCACCTCTTTATATGTCATTGGGTCATTGGCAAAAAAAAAAAACTTAATTTTACTTTTGATTCATTAATGGCCGTTTTCTCATTATACGATTAACTTTTTTCCCAACGAAAAACTGCACATTAAAGAAATTTGGTTTTCTCAATGTCTCATTTGCTTCTATTCAGTCGTAAAACTAACCGGTACTCATCTGCCGATTATTTATTTTCGTTTTATTTGCCGTACACATAAATTCAATCAGCTGACTCCCAACTTTTACATGTATTTTGAGAGGTGTTGCCAACTTAAAACCATGTTTTTTGTCGGTATATTGAGAAACCCAAAATTGTTAACAGACAGTTTATCGGTCTAATAAATTTATGTTGACATTTAGTAACAGGCAGTTTGACGGTACTTTGAGAAAATGGCCATAAATCTGTCAAATTAACTTAAAAATCGAAAAGTTGTACACAAATTTTCGTTTTTTGTTCGACAGTTGTTAGTTTCGACTGCATTTTCGGAGTTTTCAAACTTCCGCTGCACTAGAATAGACGGCAGCATCTGTTGGATAGCAACAGCCCCTAGGGTCCTCGCAATCTGAGTTTTCCCAAAAGTAAGACAACCTTGCAGGCTATTTCAGGATCTCTTCCTTAGTTGTAGGACTTAAACCACAGCCCAGAAAGTATTCTTTCGGATGGGAAGTACCTCTTTGTGAAAGAGTATTATTTTTATTTTTTTTTGTAAAAAGTACATTCTATTGAGACTGGTCTTCGCCCTATTTCTTTATCCTATATCTTTAATAATATATTTTGCAGAGGATGTGAAATATCCTTAAAATGCTCCTGCCTTTTTTTAGTTAAAGCTTCCAGAAACTTCTTGTATCGCTCCAATCCCACTGTTTATGACATAAAACATAAATCCTTACTTTGTCTATCTTATTTCTTTCTACTTTTTTGTTTCATTTGAGTATTTATTTTGTAGCTGAAAGGATACTGTGGATTTAATAGAGTTGTAGTTTTTTATTTATTCATTTTGTAGTTATTGCTGTAGTTTTACTAATAAAATAAAAATAAACGTTGGCAAACAACGAAATATGAAGTGAATATTTTATGTAATTTTTTTTGCAGTTTTATTTATATAAACAAACTTACTTTATGAATTTATTTGCATATTGTACATAAAAAAAAATAATGAAAACCTCCATACCTGCCATGGCAACAATGTTGATAAAAATTCTTATGGAAGTGGAATGTTTTTTATACCATTCCGATGTGGAAGCTTCGTTTTTTTTATTATTTTGTTTACTGCGGTCTAAAAGTGTATATAACTGTTTAAAACTATGTTGGATTATTGTTGGTTTAACTGTTAAAAAATAGGGGAAACATTTGTTGGGGGTAAAGGGTTCCCAATAGGAAGACAACGTTTTAGTAGACATGCATATTTTAAAGGCCGTAAAGAAAATTATTTTTCACTCTTTATGTTCTAAAAGCAAAAATTTGTGTGACAAAAAGAATGACACGATTTCATATGTTTTAAAGCTAAGTTAAGATTATTTCTCAGAATTTTTAAGAAAATAATTTTTTCCCTTTTTAGGTTTTAAAAGCAAAAATTGTCATATTGTGTGACAAACAAATTACAAGTTTTTATATGTTTTAAAACTAAGTTTAGTTTTTTTTTCTCAGAATTTTTAAGAAAATTTTTTTTCTCTTTTTTAGGTTCTAAAAGCAAAAATTGTCATATTGTGTGACAAAAAAGTTTTCATATGTTTTAAAGCTAAGTTTAGTTTATTTCTCAGAATTTTTAAGAAAATTTTTTTTTCTTTTTATGTTCTAAAAGCAAAAAAATGACAATTGTGTGACAAAAAACGAATGACAAGATTACATATGTTTTAAAGATAAGTTTAGTTTATTTCTCAGAATTTTTAGGAAATTACTGAGTCAAGTTAAAATATCAAATAGAAAAAATGTTCAACAAACGTGCCACAATTGTCTATTTATGACAAATTTTTCAGTTCTCGCAACCTTTAAAAAAGTATAGACTTATAAAAAAGTATTAAATTATAACTGCCATATTCATAAAAAATTAAAATAGAATTGAAATGTATTTTAAGAAAAATTTGTATGAAAATGTTGCCTAAAAACACATTTCAAACTTGTTTAATTTTTTATGAATACGGCAGTAATTATATATACCTTAAAGGTAAATTTTTACTTCAAATGAAAAAATCGTGCATTTGAGATAATTGACAAAAATTTAATTTTGTCACAAACTTTAAAAGTGTAGAGTTGTAATAAAGTTTAAATGTTTGATATACTTGAAATGCATAAATTCTTCAAGAAGTGGCAAAGTTGGCATTTTGTGACAATTTTTTTTATTTCAACATAAACTTAAAGAAAGTGTATACAATTTTTTGTAAGTAAATTTCAACATAAAATGTGAAAAATCATAAATTTAAACAAATTTACAATTTGTTACAAACATGTCATTATGTGACGAAACTCTTTACTTCAACAAAAAGCTTTAAGAAAGTGTAGAACTTTTTTTTTATTTTTTTATAATTTTTTGCAAGTAAATTTGAACTTAAAATGTTAAAAATCATAAATTTAAAAAAAGTGACAAACTAGTGATTTTGTGACAAACTTTCTTTGTCAACACAAGCTTTCAGCAAGTAAAGAATTAAAATAAAATTATATTTTTTTTTATATTTTTGTAAGAAAATTTCATCTTTAAATGTTAAAAATCATTCGTTATGAAAGAAGTCACAAACTTGTGCTTTTGTAACAAACTTTCTTTGTCTACATAAACTTTCAGAAATTACAGAGTTTCAATAAAATTATAATATTCTTATCAAAAAAAAATTATTTTTTTTGCCAAACTAATTTTTTTTTAATTTAATAGTGACTATTTTTAAACATTAAACTTTAAAATAATATAGTCCAGTATTTTTGTGACAAGTTGAAATTTTAGAAGTATTCAATTGATTTATTAATATTCCTTTCTTTTTGGCTAATATTTTTATATTTTTTTTTAACTATTTTTTAAATTTGCCAAAGTTAAATCACAAGATTTAGGTTAAATGAATAACATTGTAACGGTGTGACCAGTTGTCATATTTTTTGTATTAAAATTTATGACAAATTTTCATTTTGTGACAATAGTGCACAATTTATTTTGGCAAATGCCTTAATTTAAAGTAGAAAATAAAAATGTTTAATAAATCTTTTACAAATCTAAACTATTTTTTATGTGTGTATAGGAGGGTGAATCTTTATGTCCTTAATATTTTTTTTTAATGTTCATATACATACAACTTTTTTATTATTCAACCACAATTTTTCTTTTATGCCATTTTATTAATGCATATTTGCATATTTTATATGCTTTATTAAAAATATGTAGATGAAAGAATAGCAACATTTGCTAACGTTTTTTTTTCTCTTATAACAATTTTCCATTGAAATAAACAAACAACCTACACAATAGTAAAAATCCAGTAAAATTAATTTAAATTTTATATAATATGAGCACATTTTACAGTTTATTATAGATAATAAAACCTTAATAAAACTTAATATAAATCCATATTATTGAAATGGTTTCCATGAAGTGCGTATGGAAATTGGGGTTTGTTTTCTCTCTATTGTAATTGTAAACTAAGAAGTCTATTTATTTAATACTAAACCAAATAAAATCTACTGACACCAATCGTAGAAATTCAATTGACAAACAAACAGACAGACCAAATACAAGAGCAGTTCAACCAACAACTAACGAACGAATCAACAATTCTCTAGCCAGCATTTTTCGTTTGTTATTTGTTTTATCGATAAAATATTTAAGGCTGGAAATCTATTTGAATATTTGCTAAATAAATTTAAATAATTGAATTAATTGGGGGTGACTAAACGGGCTGGTTTTTAAAAGAAATGTTTATAAAATTCCTGGTAATACTGGTAGAAAATTCAGACATTCAAATGTTTTTTTTTTTAATTTAGTTTTATTTCTAGAAAGAAAATTAAACCAATTAGCTATTTATATTGCATTGCAAATAAAATACTTGCTAAAAATACATGAAATTAAAATAATTAGTCCAATCAAATTTGTCATTTAAAAATTTCTGTCACAAAAGTCGATTAAAAATGACATTAAACTGAAATATTTTTGTTTCTTTAAGTAATCATTTTTATTGTGAATGCGCATTTAAGTTTTCAGACCACTACTAGAGTAAAGTAGTGCACTGGATGCTGCCTTTGACCGGTAAATATTAACTTATGTAATCTTTTCACCTTTATTATAATAATTAATACATTTAGCCATATTACTGGCAAATCAAGTCATGTCATTGGATGACACGTTGATGATAAATAAACAAAACTTGTAACTTTTATGTGAAAACTTCATTGTGGCAAAATTAAGAAAAAAAGAATAACAAAGTTTTTAAACTTAACTTAACTGGTTAATATTCGTGTCATTTGTGTGACACTTTGATAAGACATAAAAAAATTATCACTTTGATGACAAAAGTAGTACTTTAAGCGGTTTTTGCTGCAAAATTTCTGGTCATTTCAATGACACATTAATGACAATTTAGGAATGTTTGTCACAGAAAAGTCACATTGATGACAAAAATCTAAAAAGTAATTTTTTTTCTGGACTTTTATTGTTTAAGTATGACTTTTTGAGAACAAATAAAAAAAAATGCTACTTTCAAGACAAATTGTCATGCCATCTGAATGACTGATCTGGATGACAAAACAGGAACGAATTATTACTTCAATTTACAGAGTAAGCAACTCTGTTCTTATTAGGTTATTAGTATGACAAAAGTAAAAATATAATTCTCTTACCAGTTTTGTCTTTGAACTTGTCATGTCATTTGTATAAAACATTGATCATAAACCAAAAGAAAAAAATTGTGATTGTAACGGCAAAAGTAAGCAATTCATAGTGTAAAGGGCCAAATACACGTGTCAAATGCTTATCCAGCCGGCGAATTTAACGTGTACGTGTGCTGGACGTAGTATTCGCCGTCATATCAAAATTTTTTGAGTTTTCATCAAGCGTTGTCGGTGTCACACATACAAACACATTTTCACTAATACTACCACAATGCTTGATGAGTACTTTGATCAGTGTATTTGGGCCTTAAGAACATGCTGCTGACTAATTATCATGCCATTAGTTTAACACATTCATGACAATTCAAGAATACTTGTTACAACAAAGTCACATTGATGACAAATCAAAAATTAAAATATCTTTTAACTTTCTTTTAACTTATAACCGGTAATTTCTCGTATATCTAAGTTATTTTAATTACAAATCTAGAAGGAACCAAACATTGCACTACGTGTAAGTGACATATGACAAATTAGTGTTTGTAGTCTGAAATTATGTAGAGATTTTAATTTAATACCCCTTTCTAAACAATAATAATGTCTCTTGGATTTCTTTGTCATCTGATCATCAAGCTGTCTTTATAAATAATGGCATTAAATGTTTTTTTTTGTTTTTCATACTTTTCAAAAATCATTATAATTCATAGAAAATCATCATAATTATCCAGTTGTATCTTAAAATACCACAATTGTCTTTTAAGTAAATTAAAAACAATTTCAATCTCAAATAGCAGCAAACACTACTGACACACAAACGTTCACAGTAATCACTTCTATATACATGTCAATTATGTGGTAATGCTGTCTGCATTATTTTACAGTGTGTGAACATAATAATAGACACATTATATGTACAATGTGTCTTAAATTTAGATGCAAAACAATACAACAAACAATTAAATGACAAGAGTAACGCACACAAACTATTAAAAAAACAGAGTGATTTAAAAGATATTCATAGAGAAACTTTTAATTTTTTCGAACATTATTTAATTTTGTTTTTCGCTTAACAATATTACAGTATAAAGAAAAAAAAATTTGAAATAATGGAAGAATGAATTTCAAAACGTTTATATCTTTAAATGATGGGGAACAAACAGAAAAACGAATTTATGGCATTTTTTAACGCTTCGTTAAAAAACTGGCTTACATAATGAGAGCTTTGCATAGATTTATATACTGTGATTATATTATGTGTTATCTGTGTGTACAAAACGAGTTTCCAAAATCACTTTAAACTGAAGAAACTGTGCAAAATTACACCGCAATTAGATTTTTTTCAGAATCTATAATTTTTGTTTTCGGAAGTTTAAATTTAAATTAGATAACAAATGGCAGATACGTGAATTGAAAAAAAATCTTTAAAACACGTTTTCCTCCTTTTTTATATAAAAAATTTGTTAACAATTTTCGTTCTTGTCATTAAAGTGTACGAAAAATGACAGGAAATTTGGTTTCAAGTTTCGAAATTGCATAAGGCTTCATTTGTTTTTTATAACCTAATCGTAAATGTGACGAAACAAAAATGACATGACAGACATATTTAGGCCGATTTATTGGTACCAAAGAAACTTTCAAAAATGTTCTCTTCTAGTCATTCTATTCTTCGAAGTTTTGCCTTGAATGTGGTGGCAAAACAATGACAAGGAAATTTATCTAAAATTTATATAAATATTTATATTTAAAACGTTTTAAAGCTATTTATTTTAGCATTGTCACAAATGTGACAGCAAAAGGGTATTCATTCGATTAACCGTTAATCGGGTTTTTGTAGTATTAAACCATATTATTTGTTTTTGTGCAATGTAGAATTTTACAATATTATCTGTTCCAAGGTTCACCAAAAAACTTACTAAAGTGCGTCAAAAAAGTTGCTTTTAGATATATTTTTCCATACAAAAGGTGTATTCTTGAAATACAGTACAAAAACAGAAATTAAGGAATTCGGGAAAAAACTTTTTTGCAGAATATTAAAATATTTAACATGTTACGAAAGTTTTGTGCATTTATCCCATTCATCACAAATAAAAAGTTTTAATAAAAAGTCCAATTTATGACAAAAAGACAATTTCGTCATTGGTATGTCATAAGTAGTTCGCATTGATGACTAGATTTAAAATTTCCTGTTCATGCTACTTAACCGACAAATTGTGATGTCACCATTAGTTTACGTTAATAAAAATGAAAGCATTTTCGTAACGAAGTTATTTTAAATGACGAAATTAAAATAATAATAATTTTTTTGTTTGACTAAACAAATTTTTTTTGTAATTTTTATGACGTATTTTTAACAAATATGTAATTTTCAAATCTCAATCAAGAATTTAAAAAAATAGTCTACTTTTTTGTTACATTTAATTGACAAATTCATCCAGCCTGGAAGGAACCAATGTATGCACTACTTGTCATGACAAATGTCACATAAATGTTTGTGTTTTTAATATAATGCAATTTTTTAATTTAAGTACAGGTTGTTTTCTTTTACGCTGGTGCTATTTATATCAAAAATTTGCTTTAAAACTTAAAACGACAAAGTCCTTTGCTATTTAAAACAATTTTAAAGCAATTTTTTTTAAGAAAAATCACCAATAAAAGACAACATTGTGTTAAACAACACCTGACTGGTTTTCAAACTGAGTATAAAAAAAGAAAGGCAAAAAATAGAGGGGGTACTTTTATATTTTCCAGATGTGGGAAAAAAGGAGTTTAGTGGTGGGATGTTTATGAAATCAAATCATAAAAAAAGTTGTGTGGCACAACACACACATGAATTTTTATGGCACATTTTTGTTTTGCCTCATGTAGCAGCCATAAAAAATGTAGTTTAAGCCTGTTGATGAGATAAATGTGGCATTTTTGAGGGTTTATGTAAAGTGCGAGCAACATTGCTGTAACCCCCCGTTGCCACAACAAAAAATTACCACAATTTTTTTTTACCACTTTTTTTTGGGCTGGATTTTGGTTTTTTGTTTAAAACAACAAAAAAAAAACTTCTTTGGTTTTTTTCTTTCCGCCTCCTGGCTTTTGAATATTTGTTTTTTCTAAAGAACCAAAAAATGTGGCATAAAAGTTTTTTTCTAGCCAAAATTTTAAATTCTTCTAATTCTTTTCTCTAAAATTGTTCATGATTTTTTTCAATTTAAATGGTTTTCAAATTTATTTCTGTTCTTTTGGTTTTGTTTTTAATTTTTTTTTTGTTCATTCTCTTTTAGGCAACAATTAGAGTGGAAATATTTTGTTTAAACTGTTTTTATCCAAAAAAAAAAAAAAAAAACAAAAAAAAAATTGTTTTGCTTTAATAAAAAAAAAATATTTTTGTGTCTAAATCAAACCTTCAACTAAATGTGGCAACAAAAATGGTGTAATTAAAAATCATTAATTTGATAACATGAAAAAAAGTTAACAGCTAACAACAATTTAACAATTTTAAATTACAAAAAATTTAAGAGTTGCCCTTTAACAAGTAGAAAAAAAATTTAAAAAAAATTTTTTTTTTAAATAAATTTTTCACGAACAATTTTTTAAGGATTTGAAAAAAGTTAAGAAAAGCCTGGAAAAACTGGATTTCATTATAAATCTTGTTTTTGCCAGCGTGCCTACCGATCGTCCAATGACCCGTTAACACAATTATCAATCTCGAGATGAAAAGGCGCCCTAACGCTGATGTATTTTAATTGTAAAGTCGGCCTTATTATCACTTGGCGAAATTGTCATCAGGTAAAATTATGTCATCAATGGGTTGACACATATGCATGACGAATCGGAGTCAGTTTAATACAAATGTAAAGAGTGCCATGACTCAGTAACATTGGAAAAATAACTCATTAGACTCAATTTAATGGCAGTTTGTCATTAGGAGTTAAGTCAATTACAGAATATTATTACTTACTTTCCCGTTACACAAGTTTGTTTCACATTTATTGTATTCCGCCCTTTGGTTCTCGATGATATTTTACTTCAGAAACTTTCTTCAATTCTCCTTTGAAACCTCATTCGTGTCCATACAATAAAACATTTGCTTTGTTGCATTTTGTGTCCCTTCTCTCTTTCCTTCAATAACAAACTAACAAAAACTGCTTGTACACGAAACAAAGCCCACTTTTCTTGTCGTCTTTCTCCTTTCATCATCAAACTCAAAAGTTTCGTAGCAAATGCATCATAAATTGGACGACGACTTGTTTCAAGAAGGAATTTCAATTATAAGACCACAGCTGCAGGCCCGACATTTTCAATAAATATTTTAGTCTTTGAATTTTTTTTTTTTACAAAATTTTTAATTTAATAGAAAATTTTGATAAAAAAAACATTTTAAATAAAATTTTAATAGAAATTTTATAAAGATTTTATTAAAAATTCAAGTTTCTTTTTGTTTTTCTTAACAAA
Source organism: Pollenia labialis (assembly GCA_949318255.1). NCBI lineage: Eukaryota > Metazoa > Arthropoda > Insecta > Diptera > Polleniidae > Pollenia > Pollenia labialis. The sequence goes on along the minus strand of OX439143.1, from coordinate 129,616,319 downwards.
TTAATTTATTAAATTTTCAAATCTTTTTATGTTATTTTTTTTTAATTTTTTCTTGAAAGAACTGTTAGCCGATTCACCAGTTTTCGTTATTTAATGTTTCTATTTATTTTTGTGGTTTTTTTTTACAATATGTGTTTAAAATATTTTGACACTTGATGACATTTGATTCGCAATATGTTGCCCTGACACATGGCGCGAGGGGGTAGGGTAGGGTGTTGTTAGAAGTCTTGTAATAATAAAAGTTTACAAATAAAACATTTTAATAATTGCAAAATGAAAAAGAAAACTATTTAGTGGAAAATCTGCACAATATGTCGTAATAGACAGAAAAGAAAAAAAATCTAAACATTTTAAATTGTTCGTTTTTCCATCAGTTCAGCCAGTCATTCACTCAGTCAGTCATATTTCTTATGTGTCATCATTTTCAATATGAATGCGTGCTATTTTCTTTAATGTAGATTTAGTGATTTTTGTTTTGTTGTTGTTTTATTTTATTAGAATGTTTTTTCTCTAAATGTCATGTTGATGTCAAAAAACATGGCGTTGACTTAAAGTTGACAAGTTAATGAATGGGAGAGAGGATGGGCAAAGAGATTTACTTGGTTTTTCTTTTCAAAAAAACATTTTTAAATAAATTGCTTTGTCCTTTTGATATGTAGAAATATAATCATTTAAATAAAATTTCGTTCATAATTGCTTTTAAGTTAAAAAAAAATCTAATAAGATTTTGGTAGTTTGAGTCAAAATTATTTTAGTTTTTGTACAAAATTTATTGCGAAACTTTAAAATCCACTAAATGTTTTTGTATATGCATATTATAGTTTTTTCTTTGTATTTTTTTTTGTCCAGGATTTAGTTCAATTCTATAAAAATATTTTCTGTTTTTTTTAACAACATCAAAATCATGTTTAAAATTTTATGAGAAAAGTTTCAAATGCTCTCAATTTTATATATTAAAAATAAAAAAAAGGGAACTAGTCGGGCTCTTATCCCCCTCTAGTAACAATAACCACCACTGTATGGCTTACAGGCACAAAAACATTTTCCTAAAACTAAATTGGCAATAGAAATAAAAAGGAAACTAAAAATAATAAGAGCAAAAAAAAGGAGTAGAAAAAAATAATACAAAGTTAAACCAACTTTAAGTGGATATTTGCGCCCAAACTCTAGGCCACATGTACAACTTCTGGTTTCCCTCTTCTCCCCACTATTGGATATCCTGCCTTAGTTTTCCAGCCAATATAGTTTTAAAGGCAGTCTTTTTTTCCATGAAAAGTTCTTTTGCAATGGCTATAAAAGCAAAATAAATAGTTTGAACTTGGTTGTTAACAATAAGGCTATGAATTTGGTTTTAATAACTGTTAAAATAAAAAGGCATTATTTAAAAAAGCAAACATAGTTGTAGACATTTTTGGGTTTTTCAAAAAAGTACCTCTTTACAAACGGTAGGTACCTTTTTTATTGTAAAAAGTACAATTTCGTTTAAAAAAGTTGCAAAGTATTTTTAAAATTAAATAATAAATATAATGTATTTTAAAAAAGTTACTTTTTACAAAAAGTACTATTTTATTCCAAAAAGTATCGTTTAATTGCAAAATAGCCTTTGCTTATTTAAAGTAGTAGTTTGTTAAACAAGGTGCTATTTTGGTTTAAATGAAATATACATTTTTTACACAAAGTACTTTTTTTGCTTCTTGTAAAAAGGACTTCCTCCAAAAATATGCTTTTTAAAAAAGGGATTTTTTTAAGAGAAGTTTTCTGACAAAAAAGGATTTTAATTCAGTAAGGTACTGATCTAATAAAATATTGATTCCCAGAAAAAACTTCTTGTAAAAAGAGCTCTTTTTTATTGTTTTCTAAAAAAAGGTACTTTTCTTAAAAAAAGGTATTGCAAGAAGATCCTGCATATACAAAATGTTATCCTGTTTTTAGAAACTAGAAAAACTTAATTTTTATTATTTTTCTATTTTATGGTATAAATGGTACTTATTTACAAAAATGTACCTTTTTGTCTATAAAAAGTACTTTTCTTTAAAAGGGCTTTCTTTTAAATATAGTAGTTTTCTTCAGAAAGGTCCTTTTTTGTAAACAGATTTTCTACAAATAGATCCTGTTCATACAAAATATGACAAATTTTGTAGATTTTTTCAGCAAAAATGTACGTTTTTTAGTATAAAATTGTGCTATTTTTACAATAAATGTACTTTTCTCAACAAAAGAAAAATAAATGGGTTTCTCCAAAACAAAATTGTTCATTTCAAGGGTTAAATAGTACTGTAAACAGTACTTTTTTGCAAAGTGGTACCTTTTTTAAATCATTTTTTCTGTACTTTTTCAATAAAATGCGAGTCTTGTTTATAGAAGCTGTATTGAATAGTACTTTAAACAGTACTATTTTGCTAAGAGGAACTTTTTTAAAGCGTTTTTCTGTACTTTTTCAATAAAATGCCAGTCTTGTTTATGAAAGCTTTATTATTTGTTAAAAAATAAATTTAATAAATTAAATAGTACTTTAATAGAAAAAATACTTCTTTTTTACAAAGAGCTCCTTTTTAAAAATTCTTTTATCCTCTTCTAATTAAACGCGATTTTGCTTAAAAAATGCTGTCTAATTCCCATTATTTATTTTCTCAAATTGGTACTTTCAATAAATTGGTACTTTTTAGTGCTTATCATAAAGAGCAAAGATGATACTTATTTTGACAACATATTTTTTTTTACTTTTTTAACAGAGTCTTCTTAAAAGATGAATTCCAGATTACAAAGTTTTTTTAACTTTTCCAATAATACACGAGTCCTAGAAAAAAAGATGCTTAGTTAGCAAAATTTATTTCATCAAATTATTACATTCTGGATAAATAATACTTTTCTCGCAAAAAAGTACTTTTTGACAAGTGTTTTTATACTTTATCTGTACTTTTTTTTATATAAAACGCGTCTCTTCTTAAATCAATGTGTCTAGTTTACAAATATTATTTTCTAAAAATGGTTCTTTTCTCAAATTAGTACTTCTTATGCAAAAATGTACTTTTTAAAAAATGATTTTTTTTTTAAATAAACTGCCAGATTTATTTTTTCAAATACTTCCTAGTTTACAAAGAATATTTTATTTAAACGGTACTTTGAACAAGTTGGTATAGTTTTAGGCAAATGATACTTTTTTGTAGAAAGAACTTTTTTTAAAATGTTTTTTATGTTTAACCGTTATTACATCAAAAGCTGTTAAAAAAGAGACTATAAATCGTTCAAACCAATTAAACCACAATTATAAATCGTTTGTAAATGTTTTTTTCTATGATTTTGGTTCAAATGTTTCTTTTAAGCCAATTACCACAGAATTAAAGAAATAAAATGTAAAAAAAACGTGTGTGCAATGAACTGAAAAAAGTTCCCTTAAAAATCAAAAAAACCCCTTAATGGGGACTCCCAACCTTAACCAAAGAAAATTGTTCATATAAAACCCATTAAAGTACTGATATGCAAATCGTTAACTAGAAAAGGACTAAACGAAATAGTACTAAAAGAAAAGAAAGGGGAAGAGAGTAGTAAAGAACATTTTTTAACAAGAAAAGCTACTACGTATTACAATTGGTTTTATTTTTTTGGAATACATGAATATAAATCAAGCCACATTCTAGGAATTGCAAAATAATAGTTGAGGTTCGTTTTTTTTTTAAGAGAAGGCAGCAGGAAACTAAAATTTGCAAATTCAGCTCATGAGAAAAGAAGAAAAGCAAAAGCAAAAAAAATGTAAATTTCTTTGCTGGGGAAAAAGCAACTAAAACTTAACTAACCCAGACAAATTACTCTAAACAAATAGAAAGGAGTCCCTCTATTTTTTCTTCTTACACTACTTTCCAACTTAATACAATTTTCGCAAAATGTTGATATCCTTTGGAAATGGTTAGTTTTGCATATTTCTTTCTTAACTTTAGCCACCATCATGATTTGCTTTTTTTCCATTTCCATTTCAATTTCTTTCTTTCCTTTATTTTCTTCAACTTCCGTTTCCGTCATCATCAGCAGCATGTAAAGATGACTTAACAATATCAGCCATTCAGCAGCCGTTAATTCGATTTTTATTGTTTTGAAAGAAAGATTTGAAAACTTGTTTAAATTTATGTCATGTGTATAAATTAAATAGTGAACAAAGGAAAAAAAAAAACAATAAAATGGTGAACAAAGAATTAGAGTCAAAAAAGGTAGAAATAAACGTTAAGTTAAAGATTTAAAAAGGAACTATTTTAAAGGGATTTCGACCAAATGGCCTTTTCTACATAAGTACATGCAGTACATACTTTTTTCGCATTTTTGCACAAAATTTCTCGTCTTTTATCAATAAAAATCTATAGCAAATTCCTTCCCTTTTCTATAGAAAATTTTTCGCCTTATAACACAAAATTCCTGTAGAAAACTTTTTGCTTTCAAAAGCAAAATTCTTAAAAAAAACAAATTCTCAAATCGTATCAAAAATTTCTTTGTCTCCCATAACTTTAAATTCGCAACGAAATCCTCCAACAGCCTACAACGAAATCTAGAGGAATAGATTCCTAAGAAATTTTATAAATTTATTTTGCCTTTTGCGATATTCTTAAAATGATTCGCGTCATTTTCTTTATTTTTTTCAGGGCCATAAGGTCGTCCCTGCTTTAATATCCTTGCGCCTTTTATGTTTCGTCTGCATTAGTTACTGGTTTGGCGTCGCATAACAATACCGCGTTACAGTTTATCGCCGTTTAACATTAACCAATCGTTTATAAACAAACATTTTGGTTCTTGCTGGTGTGGAGTACCGCAAACAAAAAACTCATTTATAAGGGGCTGACTTCAAAAGGATCGGCCTTTTACTAAAGCTATAGGTCATTTGATATGATTGTTATGGAGGACCATCAGACGTAAGCCATCATTGGTAATAACTATATGAACATTTTGAGGCCATTTTAGTGGCTTTGCTCATGAATGGGTACCTTAAAACCAAAAGCTACCTTGTTAAAAAAAGTACATTTTTGCTTTATTTTTACGTAAAAGATTTTGATCTTAATAATTTAAATTTTTAACTTTGCGTAATTTTCTTTTTGTACTCAAAGTCACGTATTGCAATTAGTAAAATACTTTTGTTGTTTTTTTTTTTATATTTTTTCTGCAGTCTTGGCTATGTCCATTGTCATTGTGTAACATTCTAGTACATTACAAGAAACGAATTTATCTTTTTTTTTTTTTTTAACTTAAAGCACATTAGTTTCCCAAAGTATCTAACCTTTTAGGAATTAACAAATTCTGTGCCAAATTGGTTTTTCAAGCGCCATACGCTTCAAACAAAAAGTAGATAAAGTTCGTTCTTAGCAAAGGTTATTTAATAATGAGCTGACCCCTTCATACAATTTTAATTTCTTTTAAATTTTTTGTTAACATTTAATTGGATTTTTCTCTTTGCAATGGATTAGGATGTTGTTAGGTATTATGTGTAAAGATAAAGATGAGTGTAAATTTGGAAGTATTTTAAAACTTCTATTTATGACTTTTTTCGACTACAAAAGTTTAAAATTGAGAAAATAAAATAAAATTTTTAAATATCTATATAAGAATTAAGAGCTGTAATCAGAGACATTTTGTTAAGAAATCGCTCTCTAAACAGCGACAAAAGTTGTTATAACAATTTTTCGCTATAAAGCGATATTTCAAACTAAAATGGAATTTTTTTTTTTGCTATAGGCGTGATATTTTTTATGGAGTGTTTTTACTAAAAGAAAAGAGAAATTGTTTTTAAAGTAATAACGCGTTAAAAGAAATAAAACTTTTTTTAAGAAGCTTTGGTCTAAAGCGCGACACAACTTTTTCGTTAAAAGGCTAACTTTTTTTTAAACAAAAACTTTTCGCTAAAAAAATTAGCAATATTCTATACAAACCTAACACTCCAAAAACTTGAATTTCTTTGCTTTAATGTAACAATTTATTATAAAAAAGTATTCGTTAAAAGAGACAGAAAGTCTTTAAAAGAATGTTCTCCTAAAATGCGCCAAATTTTTTATAGAATTTTTTGCAGGAAAGCTAGAAATTTTCATTGGTTTTTCTTTTTTTTTTAATAAAAATTTTTTGTTAAACGCGAAAAATGTTCTACAGAATTTCGTTTCTTTAAAGGCAAGAAATTTTCTACAACAATTTCTCTCTAAACGACGATGGGGAAATTTTTTATAAAGTTTTTGCTTATAGGCGAGAAATCTTTTTTTCAAATATTTCGCTAAAAGACAAAACAATTTCTGTAGTTTTTTTTTATTAAAAGCCGAGGAATTGTGTTTGCTGAAAGTCGAGAAATGTTCCTACTAAAAAGCGAAAAAATTTCAATAAAAATTTCTAACAAAAAAGCGAATAATTTCAATAGAAATTTCAAACTATAAAGCGAAAAATTTCTATAGAAATTTCTAATTTTAATGCGAGAATACATATCCACAGAAATAAAAATTTCTCAATTAAAGACGAAAGAAGTTGGCGATAAAAATTTATCGCAGAAATGCAACAAATTTTCTATTGAAAAATGGGGTTAACACTTTTACCATTAAAATCGATAAAATGTTTATAGAAATTTTGCGCTTAAAGACAACAACTAAAACAAAACCAACATTTCTTGCATAAAAGCGAGAAAATTTTTACGAAAATTCGAAAAATGTTTTCGATTACCAGGCGAGAAATTTTCGTTTTTTCGCGAAATTTTGCATTAAAAGGCGAGAAATTTTATATTGACATTTCGAGCAAAAAGGCGAGTAATTTATAGAGAAATTTTTTACGGTCACAAGGCGAGAAATTTTATATAGAAATTTTGCACAAAGACGAAAACTGCTGTAGAAATTTTGCGTGAAAACACTAGCAATTTTGAGGTTAAAGAAACAAAAATTAACTTCTTCCATAAAAACGACAACATTTTTACGAAATTTTGAAAAACATTTTGGATTTCAAGGCGAGAAATGTGATAGAGAAATTTTGCGTTAAAAGGCGAGAAATTTCGTTCAAAGGCGAAAATGTCTAGAAATTTTGCGTTAAAAGGTGAGTAATTTAATAGAGAATTTTCTTTTAAAATATTGCGCAAAAAAAAAGACAATTTCCTTGTGTGTTTGCCGCTATAATAGGCGATATATTTCCTATAGTAATTTGCCAGTTTTAGTTTTAATTTTTTTCCCTTCCAGTATTTAAAAGATTATTTCTCCTTTTTCGTTTGGAATATTAAAGCAGGAAGTCCTTTTAAAAGCTTTTAACTTTTGTTTTTCGTTAGCATTTACTTTAAACTAAAACATTTTATTTTTCCAATATTTTAGTAAATCTTATGAGAATAAATTTTGTTTGTTTTACTTTTAAAAGCAACAAAAAAAATATTTTGACAAACTGCTGCCATAAGTAGTAACAAAACTTAAAACAAACTTGCAACACATTTTTCTTGCCACGACCAAAAAAAAAAAAAAAAAAAAAAATACACTGCCACTATTTATGCATTATTTGCTTTAGAGTTTTTCTTTTCGGTAGTTGTTATTTGTTTTTTCCCCCATAAAGTTTCCCATCATTTGTTGTTTATAAATTTGTTGCTTCATAGTTGTTGCAAGAGTTGTCTTGTTGGTATTTTTGTCTATTTTTTTTACACAGTTTGCCACTTTTAGCCTGATTTATATTCTTGACTTAAACAGTTGTTTAATATGTTTAATTTTTTTTCTAGCCACAATTGTTAAGAGTTTTACTTGGCTAAATAGCAAATGCTACATGCGACATGTAGTTTGCAACAAATAAAAAAAAAACACTTTGCAATTAAATTGTATATTTCAGCCACATCTCGTTGCAAACATGGATATGTGGACCAGACCATATTTAAAGACAATTTTATTTATTACAACACAAAATTTTTTTATTTTATTTTTTGTACTCGCAGCCTGATGACGACGGCGAGACTTGATGTAATATTTTGTTGAGTTTCTGCAGGCATATTCGGCTTTAGCCGTTGGTCTAACTGACTGTCTATCCGTCTGTCTGGCTGACACACTTTGCAGTAACTATGCGACAACTAGAAAATAAAATTTACTCTATATTTACTTTAGTTGCTGGCTTTATTTTTTTGCAATTTTTTTTCTCGTTAAACAAATTTTAAACAATTGCTGTACAAGTAAAATGCCTTGTGAAAAATAAAATTTTTTTTCTTAATTAATTTACATCAAAATGGAAATAACAATTTTGAGAAAAAAAATTAATTAAAAGCTTTAGGTTAAAAAAAAAGAATATTCTTATTTAATTATGTATTCATATAAGCTTTAACGCCTTTTACGGAAAAGGCATTTTATTTCTTTAGAAATTATCTCGCCTTTTTAAGTTTAATTTCTAAAGTCAGTTGCCTTTTTCTCTAACTAATATCAATCGTCTTTTTTCGTTATATTTCCAGTCGTTCGGATTTCTTTCTTACCTTTTCGCTTCAAATTGCTGTTAAAATGTAGTGCAAAACTTTCGAGAAAAGTTGGAAATTTTCTTACTTCATAACATTACATTTTTATAAAAAAGTTCTCGCTTTTAACTGAACAGATATTTATGCCCGTTATTTCTACAAAAAGAAATCTAGCTGTGCATAGAAATCTATGGTGTAAAAGGTGTAGGTAAAAACACGTGGGCAAAATAAACTTTGAAATAGGTAAAGATAACTATTACAAACACGAAATGCTTTTTTTTTGCAGAAATTACGGGCATTAGTGATAATTTTTCGCCTTTTAATTAGACATTTTCTGTAGAAATTATTTGGTTTAGCAACCACAAATTATGGTAAGAAATTATATCGTTTTAAGTGAGGAATTTCTATAAACAAATTTTTCGCTTTAAAGTAGAAACGTTTCTAAAAAATACATCTCTCCTTTTAGAAGTCTTCTTGGCATTTAGTTAGAAATTTTCTCGCTCTTTAGACAGAAAAACTTCTATAGATATTTTCTTTCCTTTTATTGAGAATATTCTGAAAAACAATTTCTCGCCTTCTAGTGAGAATATTCTATAAATATTTTTTTTGTCCTTTAGCGAAAAATTTCTACAGAAATGTTCTCGCTTTTTAGTGAGAATTTTCTATAGATATTTATTCGCTTTTTAGTAGAATTTTCTATAGAAAATCACTCGCTTTTTAGTAAAAATTTTCTATAGAAATTAACTTGCTTTTTAGTGAGAATTTTTTATTGACATTTATTTGCTTTTTAGTAAGAGTTTTCTATAGAAATTTACTCGCTTTTTACTGAGAATTTTCTATAGAAATTCACTCACTTTTTGATGAGAATTTTCTATAGAAAAGCACTCGCTTTTAATAAGAAGTTTCTATAGAAAATTTCTTGTTATTTCGTATTTTTCGTCACGACAAATTTTAAATTAAAATTATTTTGCTTTTAGTGAGAAATTTCGTTAGAAAGCTTATCGCCTTCTTGTTAGAATTTCTTGTATAAATATTTTTGCTTTAAAGTTATAAATTTATAGAAATCATAGTAAAAATAATGTTCTGTTCTTTAAGTCATAAAGTTTCTCGCCTTTTAGTTAGGCATTTCAGAAAAATGTTTTCGCTTAAAAGGAAGATATTTCTATTTCTAAATCTATAAAAAAATTCTATTGCCTCTTAGTAAAATAATTTCTTTAAAAAGTTTTTTATTGCTTTTAGTTAAATTTTTTTGTAGAAATATTCTCGCCTTTAAGTAAGAAATATCTTTAGAAAGTAAGAAATTTCAATAAAAATGTTTTCGCCTTTAAGTAATAATTTCCATGGGAATTTTCTCCTTTACCTAGAAAATATTATAGAAATGTTCTGGTCTTTAAGTCATAAATGTTCTCGTCCTTTATTAAAAAAGCAAAGTTTATCGCCTTTAAGTTAGACATTTCTATAAAACTGTTTTTGTTTAAATAATAAAATTTTAATAAGACATTTCTATAGACATTTTCTCGCCCCTTAGTAAACAATTTCCTTAGAAAGTTTATTATTACATTCAGTTAGAAAATTCTGTAAGAAATTTCTATAGAAACTTTTTCGTCTCATAGTACGAATTTTCTAGTGAAATTTTCTAGAGACATTTTCTCGCCTTTAAGTAGAGAAATTTTTTCTCCTCTTAATAAGAAATTTCTTTAAAAAGTTACGAAATTGTTTCTCCTCTTAATAAGAAATTTCTTTAAAAAGTTTCACGCCTTTCAGTTAGAAATTTCTCGTTATTTATAATGAAATTTCTAAAGAAGATTTTACGCCTTTTTGTATGAAATTTCTTTCGAAAATTTTCTGTTATTCAGGGGTGTTCTGGAAATCGAAAACGCAAGAACTTGGAAGGGGTTTTTAATGCACTTTAAATCACATTTCTATAAGTTTTGTTATAAAATTCTGGTTAATAGAAAACAATTATTTTTATAATATTCGTCATAAAATTTTTTTATTACAGAAGTTAAAAAACGACGTTTAAAATTCTTGCGTTTTCGATTTCCAGAACACCCCTGATTTAGTTTAGATTTTGAAAAATTTCTACAGAAATGTTAATGCTTTAAGAGACAAATTTAAATATTTTTTTTTTTACATATAATTAAAAAATTTCTATAAACTTTATCGCGTTTTTAAAGACAAAGTTTTCTTGTTTATAAGCCATAAAAATTTTAAGACATTTGCCTAACAAAATTGTAATTACAAATCTTATCATTAAATTTTGTGAACATAACTGGCTACAATATAAAATATATTTATAGCTTTGCTAATATTAGCCTTTAATATTTTTAATATCCTTAAAATATTCCATACGCCCCCCACACCGCCCAAAAACCCATAGAATTGTGTAACCTTGATATCCTTTAGTAATATCTAGTTTGTTAATACAACGAATTTTGTAAGCAGTTGTTGTTACACTTTATTCCTTCTTATCTTCTTATTGATTTTCGTTTACACCATTTTAACGGTTCGTTTTATGTCCTCTCAATAATGTGCTTATAATATTTTTCAAATTAAATTTTAATGGTTTCTAACTTCAGTTTCAATATTAAATTTAGCTTAAGAAAATATTTGAAAAAACTCATTAGTATGTTTAACATTATTTCTTTCTCTCTTTCGCTAGAAAGAGTGGGATAAAGTGATTTGTTTTAGTATGTCATCTTTCGGATATTTGTCCATTTAAAAACCATAAAATCGGCACTATTAGTTTTTTCTATTCACAAAATATTTGCTAAGGTCATTTACAGTGTAAACTTTGGCTCATTCGACGAATGTTTAGACCAGACTCTAAATGACATTCATTGTCATTATATTTTTAAAAAGCAAAAGAAAAACAAAATTTTTTGACAAAATGCCAAAATATTGTTGGTTGTATTGTTAAGTATTTTTATGCAGAAATGCTTAACGCTTATTTTTTTTTTGCCAATAAAACATGTTGCTTTTACAGTTAAACCTAGTTAAGAGAAACTTTTGGAAATGCAAACCGCAATATAAACAATTTTTTATTTTAACAGAATTGAGTACTTTTTAGGTCAAAGTCTTATATTTGCTAAGTTCTTTTTACCAAGAGTTTACTGTATTTGTAAGTTTTTTTAGTTTTTTTAGTCTACTCTTTGTTTTATAATGTTTTATGTCCTTCTAAAGTGGATAAAATAAATAGTATAACTGTTGCATATAAAACTCTTGGAAAAATTATAGAAAATTGTAATCAAATTTTAAGTGCTGCTTAAAAATATCAAGATTATTCTTCTAATATTTTTTAATTGTTTAACTTGGTTACACTGTAGCTGTTAATAGAAATAATCATAAATCAAAAGTTGTTCATAAGATTTTAGTTATGCAATTAGAGTAATTTCCAAAATTGTACAGTTTAGCAACAGTGTTGAAATATTAAGTTAACAAAAATGTTGGAAAAAGCTATAAGACAACAATATTGCTAAACAAAGTAACTAAAAATAATCGTTTAAAAAAACTATTTAAAAAAAATGAAATATTGTGACACAAAGTTTCCAAAAAAAAAAGTTTTCAACAGATTCGAATCTCAGGTCAGTCAAGAATGAATGATTATCAATAACAATTTTAAATAATTTTCATGTTGTAAAATTCCTTCCTTCATAAAAATAATTCAATGAAAATTAAATTTGATGAACTTAAGCCTGATTAAAATATTAAAAATTTGGATTAGATTCCTTAATTTTAAACTCCATGCAACGTTGTAGCTTAACAAAGTTGACAAAACTATTTATAAAAAAAAAATTCCCATCGTTTTATTTAAAAATATCGAAATATAAATTTTTTTACAGCTTGAAATAATGTAGCAAAGTTTGAAAAGAAGATGCTAAACAAAGTTGCGAAAAAAGTTACTAAAAATTTATAAACAAAGTTTCTTCTTATTTTACTAAAAAAAAATTTTAAAATTAAAATATTTTTTTGTTAACAAGATTTTGTTCGCCGTGCTTAATTAATAATTTTTTTTCTTGATAAAAACACTGAAATTTATTATTGCTGGGATAAGCTTTTCCTATGCGCATTTTACTGGTTGCTTAGGCTAGATCATACAACATTGTAGCTAAACAAAGTTCAAAAAAATTATAATTATGCTTATCATTTTGTTTATGTCAATATACATCTACAACAATTTTTACAGTTTTAAAGTTCTGCAACAATGTTGTTAAACAAAGTTGCGAAACATTGCTTAAACTAATCTTACTTAAACAAATTAACTAAGCAAAGCTCCCAAAAAAGTGCTATCGCTTAAAATATTTATTGCGTAATCGCTTTTTATACTTCCGCAACAATGTTGCTAGACAAACACCAAAAATATTTAGTTTTAGTAAAACTTAAATTTTGTTTTTTGCTTTAAAAGCAATTTTTTTTAAAAAGAGGCAATACAAAAGAAAGAACTTAGTTTTTTTTATCAATGGTGCTGCTAAACGAGGTTTCCAAGAAAACTTAATTATCAACACTTATGTAGAAATGCTGCTAACATAAGTTTTCCAAGAAGTTGCAAATGGTCGAAATAAGTTATTTTACAGCAATTTTCTTGGATAAAATTCCTAAAAAAGATATGATTTGGCAGTTGTTTGATGATGCAACAAATATGGTTTGCCTCTAATGTTGCTAAATATTGTTTATAAAATTTATATTATTTTTTAGAAATGTTGATAAGTAATGTTGAAATGATTGAGATTTACTTCATAGTCATGAAGATTTTTTTATGTTTTTGTTAAAAAAAAAAAAAAAATAATAACTAAAAGCAACTTTTCTTCAGTATATTTTTTTACTTACTTTTTCGGCAACAATGTTGTTAAGCAAAGTTTTTTTTACAGAAAACTTTAAAGATTATATTAATTTTTACAAAAGGTTTTAAATGTTTAAAATTTTGTAAAAATTTTAAAAATAAGATATTTTATGTTTTAGATACATGAGAGTTTTGGCAACATTGTTGCAGGTCATGTAAAACATTTTGCAAACCCAAATACTTTTAAAGAGTTATGTAACCAAATGCTTGACAACATTTTTATGCAGCAATATTGTTGCCTAACAAATGTAGCAACAATGTTGGTTAATCATGTTGATGCCTCCATTTTAAATTTTTTTCTTCAAACATTTTAAACAAATTTGGTTTAATTTTTCGTTTCAGCACATTTGATCTTTCTGTCTCTTACCTTTACCTAATAATAGTAACACAATTGTTCGTTGGACACTATAATCCTAGTGTTCTGTCATTACATCAATTAGCTCTTGTCTACAGCATTTGCGTTCTCTAATTCTGCCTACTTGTTCGTTTTAGAAAATTGTAAAATACTATATTTACTGCATATGGACCGATTCATTAGCATATGTAAATATCTACGCATGAAGATAAAAAAAAATTGGAAAATTGTTTAGATTTTCGCACATGCACTTCTACTTTATAGCGTGTGTAATGCATGCATTAGCCTGCCTGTAACTCAAAATTTGCTGGTATTAAATGCAGATAGAAGTTGCCTATATGGGCAATATTGTTTGTATTTTCTTTTCTCTTTAGTCCTTTTATACTTTAGCCATCTTATTGGCTTTCAGATGGAATGACAAGACCCAGCTATACACATGGACAGAACGGTTGGTTGTTTGGCTGGCTGGCTCACTGACTGTTTGCATGTCAATATTTGTAATTTTACTCGACTTTAATTGTTGTTTATGTGCGTTCAACAGAAAATATTTTGGTCACATTAATACCCAGTCAGTTAGTGTATGTTTTAGGTTGTAATCTCAGTTTCATTGTATATTTAAATATGAAGCTTTTGAGTGGTGGGAATTTGAAGCAGAAAATTTTTAAAAGGCTTCCAAAACAAAAATGATAATAAACTTTATATGGAAAATATTTTTAAAACTGAATGTTTTTCATATTTTGAAAAAAAACTAACCACAACATTTAAAAAGAAGATTTTTTGATTTTGTTCGCAAAACTCTAATAAAAAGTGTTTTACCTTTTAGCGCAAAATTTCTATTGGAAAATTCTCCAATATTTTAAGAAAACTTTTCGCTTTCTTTCGCAAAGTTTTTATAGAAAACGTCTCCTTATTGAGCATAACATTTTTCATAGATTTCTCGTCGTAAAGCGGAAATTTCCTACAGAAAACTGCAGGCTTAATAGCGATACATTTTTTTGAAATATACGCGACCTTATTCACAAAAAATAACGCCGATTTATTAAAGGCTTATGAAATGAATTTGCTGTGAAGACTTGTTTAATAAACCTTTTTTATTTTTTTTTATGAATAAGGAAGATAATATTTAAAAAGCAATGAATTTCTAGTTCAATTTTTTTTCTTATTTACAAAAAAAAACCTATAACACATTTCTCGCTTAATATCATAAAATTTGTATTGAAAATTTTTCGTTTAATAGCGATAAATGTTAAAAGAATTTTTTTTGTTAAAAGCGATATACACATATTCAAAGAATTATTTGGGTAAAAATATAAATTTTTTATTGAAAATGTTTCACTTACTAGAGGTAAATAAAAAAATTATCGCTTATTAACAATTAATAGCGAATAAAAAAAATTTTCGCTTGATAGCAAAAAAAACAAGAATATTTTTCGCTTAAAATCGATAAGTTGATTTTTTTCACTTAAATTTTGGGACAATAGCGATATTTTTTTTTTGTTTGAAACCGATAAATTTGAAAAGAATATTTTTTTTTGTTAAAACGATAAATTTTTATTGAAAATATATTTCGCCTAATGGAAAAAGTGTCTTGCAATTTTTCGCATTAACAACTTATATCTAATAAAAGTTTCTCGTTTAATAGCTATAAAAAATTTCTCGCTAATAACAAAATTAAGTTTTTATGGAATATTTTTCGCTTAAAATCTTAATGTATAGCTAGAAATGTTTTTCTATAAATTTGATATATAGCGATGCCAAATAGGCGAAAAACTTCTCGCTAAATAGCAAAAAATTCTGTTTAACTTAAAATTGTTTTCCTATAAATTTACGATAATACCAATTCACTTTTAAATGATTTTTTTGTTCAATAGCGATAAATGTTATAGTTCATACCGCTAAATTTCTATTAAAACTTTCTCTTTTAATAGAGAAAAATGCCAAATTTAAACTAAGTATTTGTTTATTAACCATAAATATCTATTAATAGTTTTTTCGTCAAAAGGACCCATTGCTATAAAAAAGATAGGGTGAGTGAGTTTAAGGTTTATTAGGTTATTAACAGAAATTTTTGTTTCTGTTTTTTTTGGCGATAATTTTTTATACAATACTTTTCGTCTACTAGAGTTCTTTTTTATTATAATTTTTTTCTGTTTGCTTTTTAACCAACACAAAATTTTCCGCTCCAAATAAATTTAATCTGCTTTTTTGTTTCTAATTGGTCAGAGATAAAACCAATAAAACCAAATATGAAAAAACCTTAAAACGAAATGGTCATTGTCAATAAATGTATAAATAAAAAAAAGAATAGTTTTTGTTACCACAACAATTTATTCAAATGTCTGTCATAAAAAAATTTTTAATTTATATTTTATTTAATTACAACCGCATTTAAATAATACGTTTTTTTTTTTGTTTAAAACTAATTTTCCATTATATTGAATTAAATTTCTATTGTTTAATATAATTTTTTTTCAGGATGTTTTACACAAGATTTGTATTACCCATGGCCAGGTTTTGCGTATTGTTATCTTCAAGAAGAATGGCGTCCAAGCCATGGTCGAATTCGATTCTTTAGATGCGGCTTCTCGTGCTAGAGAGAATTTGAATGGTGCTGATATTTATTCTGGTTGCTGTACTTTAAAAATTGATTATGCCAAGGTAAGAATTGCACAAGATCTGTAAATTTCTTTAAAAATATACTTGAATATTCTATATTTTTTTTTATATTTTTTGAAAATTACTTTTCGAAACAGCCTGAAAAATTGAACGTTTACAAAAATGAACCAGACTCTAGCTGGGATTATACTTTGACAGCTGGTAAGTTTCTAATTAGTTTTCAAATTTTTTTTTTCGTAATGTATCTAGTTCTCTTTTTTATTGTTTCTTATCTATGATTTTCTGCACTTTTCCAAAGAAAAACATTTTTAAACAAAATCTCAATAAATTCTGCTTCTATCTATCATTCATAATTTACTTAAGACACTTATTTTTTGGAGACGGAAAAAGAAAATTTTATTTGAATGTAAGAAAAAATCGTTTGCAAATTCGCCTTTAAGTACAAAATTTCTTAAGGAAATTTCTCGTCTTTTAGTCAAAAGGTTTTAAAAAAAATATTTTGTCTTAGCGAGAAATTTCTATTAAAAATTTTAAGCCTTTTAGCCAGAACTTTTGTTAGAAAATTTTCTCGCCTTTTAGCGAGATTTTTCTTTAGAAAATTTTCTCGCCTTTTAGCTGTTTTAAGAGAAATTTCTTTGAGAATTGTCTTGCCTTTTAGTGAGAAATTTTTATAAAAAATGTTCGCCTTTTAGTACGAAAATTCTTCGAATTTTAGTACGAAAATTTTTCGCCTTTTAACAAAAAAATTTCTTCAGGAAAATCTTTTAGCTGTTTTAAGAGAAATTTCTTTAAAAAGTTTCTCGCCTTTAAGTGAAAAATTTTTAATAGAAACTTCTCGCTAAAAGACAAAATATTAAAAAAAAGTTGCTTACCAAAAACCCAGAACATTTTTTAAGAAATTTTTGTTGAAAATTTTTCGCCTTTTATTGAGAAACTTCTATAGAAAGTAACTCGTATTTCTTTAAAAAATTATTAGTCTTTTGCGAGAAATTCCTATAAAAAGTTTCTCGTGCTTAGCAAGAAATTTTTTAATAAGAAATTTTCCCGTTTTTTTCTTGACTTTGAGCAAGAAATTTTTATAGAAATTTTTTTCCTTAAAACCTGCTACTCTGTTCAACATTTCACGTGAAATGCTATCAAAACGCAAATGAAAAACTCTTGTGCGGAAAATCTATGAAATAATGTTGATAGAGTTGTCTCTGTTCATTTTGTGAAAAAGTTCCAAAACGTCAGAAATGGTTCGCCTTTTAGTAAGAAGTTTCTGTAAGAAATTTCTGGCCTTTAAACAACAACTTTAATGGAAGATTTCTCGACTTTTGACTAATTTTCTAGAGAAAAATTCTCGCTTTAAAGCAAGCGGTATTTCTTACATTTAAATCAAAAATTTCTTTTTTTTTAATTTACATTTGAATACTAAAGCATGTTTTATTATTTACTTTTGTTAACCAAAAATTTTTAAATTCAAAATTTTTATAAAAAGAATATAAAAGTCAAAATTAACCCACGAAGCAGTTCTCAAACAAAAGCCAACACACACATCTTTCTACCACAGATTCAAGTCCAGCGATACTATCCACACACTCTAAATGCTAGAAATAATTTTTGGAAAATTTAAAATTTCGTAAACATTAAATTTTATAAAAAAAAAACACAACACACACACTGACACAAATTTCTGAAAACTTTTTAAATGTTTTAACAAAATTTGAATAATTAAAAAAGAAAACACAAAAAACTTAATAAATAAAAGTTTATAAACAAATAAAAGTTTTTTAAACAAACAAAAACTTCTGTATTTTAAAAGGAGGTAGCAAACTTATGAAAGCCTACTTTTAAGGCTGTAGTTTTTTTATAGCATACTTTAAGGCGGCTTAAAGTTAAAGATGTCATTTTTGTTAATCTTAAAAGAATTTATCTCAGGATTTTTTTTTTTTTTTCTTTTGTAAGCTCTTATTAAATTTCCCCTCTTTCTTACTACGTTTCTGTATCAAATTAATTTTTCCTTCTTTTTATTGTTTAACTTTTCCTGTTTATTGTATTTGTTGACAACACCTAGTTGTACGAATATATTGTCTCTTATTTGTGTTTTCCTTGTATTTATTAACAGCCTGTTCATCGATTTCCAACGTTAACGTTCGCATAGAAAATTACATTTAAATCAAAAACAAATTTTCGAATTTCGTTGATGTTCGAAATCTTTAAACAGGCTGTTAATATTATTTACAAAGATACTTTTCAAAACTGTTAAACAAATATCCGAGAAGTGCATACAAATACATAAACATTTTCAGCTGGTGGGAAGTTAACAAAAAATAAACAAACATTTCTACTGTCTGATAGTCATTTTCTCATACATAATTAAATTTATTTATTTTTTTAAGCCACTAAGTTTTAGATTGTATTTAAAGTAGATTTAATATGACACCACAACGTCATACAAAATAAATAAATGAACGAAACATCACAATAAATAAATAAAACTAAAATTTTTAAGGTAAATTGCCGCTTATAGTCCACACCACGAGTTTAATGCGTTGATGTCTTTATTCATATGTCAAAAAAGTGAAATCATTGCAAAATTGTATTGACGAGATACACAGCACACGCATCGAACGCATGAAAAAATGACAACCAAGTATTTAACGCGTAGTGTGTGTGAACCTTCAGCTTGAAGACATTTTTAGCTCTAAAAGAAAAGAAATCTATTATAAAAGTTTTAAGGCTTAAAGGTGAGACATTTTTGAGCTTAAAAATTTGTCTCTGAAATGCGTGAATTTTTTTATTAAGATTTTTCGCTAGAACACAAGAAATTTTCTATAGAAATTTAACGCTTAAAGGCGAGAAATTTCAAATTAAAATGTTGCTCTAGAAAGACTTGAAAGATTCCTTAAAACTTGTTTAAGAATTTGGTTCTAAAACGCGAAAAAATTACAATTTAAATTCATCGTTTAGGGACAAAAAGAAAATTTTCTATAACAATTTTTACCCAAAAACATCAGTTTACTTTAAAAAGCGTGTTATAAGGTACTTTTTGCATCCCGAATTTCTTATTTAGCAATAATTTGGACCAAACTATTTTGACATTTCGTTGTTTACAACGTTTTTCACATGAGCTTGCCTGCCATCTTTAACCACTTTAACCACCAACTGGCGCTGATGTTAAACTGAAAATCCTCCCACTCAAAACCATAAACATAATGTGAAATAAAAAAAATAAATAATAAAAAAATAGAGAACACACATCTTGAGGAAAACTAAAAAAAGCGCCATATAAAATGGCAATAAAAACTGCAAGAATAAGAAAAAAAAAACATGAACATAATGAAAATTTTCTAGTTTCGTTGGTGGTTGAGTTGGTGGCAGTTTGTTGATGTTGGCTCTGGACTGGCTGTGGTTGTTTATTTATTTTAAAAAACGACAACAAACTAAAGAAATGAACAACAACTTAAGTGACACGCGACAAATTAGCTAAACATTATAAAAAAAGTCGACGTTCAAAACACATTCACTTACATTCTTTATATCTTTGAATAACGAATGAAAATTAATGGTAATAAAAAGGCGATGATTTTTGGGTTAAACATTTAGCGATTTCAAAGGGAGCCATATAAATTTTAAAGATAATTACTTTAATTTCAATTTTCAACCGAAAATTTCCTACCACTATTACACGATACTTGTCTTATACAAATTGCTTTGCCTTTTAGCGATAATTTTCTTTAGAAAATTGCTCGCCTTTTCAATGCCATATTTCTATAGCAATTCTTTTCGCCTTTAACGTTATTTTTCTATTCAAAAATTAATTAATTTTTTACAATAAGTTTTCAGAAAAAGGATCTCTCATTTAAATAATACATACATGTCTATAACAAATTTCTCGATTTTAGCGTAGCTTTTCTTAAGAAAGTTTTCTCGCTTTTAAGCAAATAGTTTTTTTTTCTTAAATTTTACCAATAAATGTTCTTAGCGAAATTTCCCCCTTTAGCGTTACTTTTCTGTAGAAGTTTTCTCACCTTTCTGCGATAAGTTTCTACGAAAATATTTTTGCTTTCACGCTAACGATTTTGGCAGAAAATTTCTTACCTTTAACCGATTAATATCAATGACAATATTTTTCCCTTTATCGCTACTTTTCTGTAGATATATTTTTTGCGTATTAGGGAGAAGTGTCTGGAAAATATATCGGATTTGAAGAGAAAAATGTCTATAAAATAATTCAGGTTTATTAGCGATAATTCTATTAAACAAAGTTCTCGCCTTTTTAGGAATTTTTTTCTTTTAAAGCAAATTTTCCATAGAAACTTGTTCTCCTTTTTGATCGAAATTTCTGAAGAAAATTGCTAACCTTTTATCGATAAATTTCTTTAGATTTTCAACCTTATGATAGTTGTCAATGTCGTAAACGACTGTGTCGTTTTTTTTTACTAGAATAACGTAACAAGCAACCTGTGTTCTGTAATCTACTACAAAAAAAAAAAAACGACTTAAGATAACGACAATGGTAATAAGGCTGATTATCTCGCATTGTTGATGAAACAATTTTCAAAGGAATTTTCGCCTCATGGCTGTTTTAGCTATTTTTACGCTTTTAGTGGTTGTTTTGTTTCTTTTTTTCTATAATTTTGTTCAGTGTAGTTTCTATTTAACACAATTATCATAAATTCGTTAACAATTTGTTAGCTTTAAATGACAAAAAAAAATGTAACAGAGGAAAAATTTATTTAAATGAATGATAAATTAAATTAAAAATGTTTTTTTTTCAAACTCTTTAGTATGAAATTAAATTTATTTCTTTAAAAATAAAAATGAAACAAAAAAGACTGGAAAATGAATTAACTGAATCAAATAGAACTGTATTGCTCTGTTGAGAAAACAACACTAATGAATGGAAATTCAAAAAATGAAGGGGAGATTTTTTTGTTCGCAGTGCAGGCGACAAGTTGTCTGGTATAGATTAAAAGACCATTTGGAAAATAAAGCAAACTTAAAATGAACAATTTTCTATAGAAAATATCGCTAAAGAAAAAGAAATTTTGTATAGAAATTTATCGTACTAAGACGGGAGATTTTTTTTATAGGTATTTATCGCTTTAGGACAAAAAATATTCCATAAAAATTTATCGCTTTAAGGCGAGTAATTTTCTATAGAAATTTATCGCTTTAAGGCGAGTAATTTTCTATGGAAATGTATCGCTTTAAGGCTATTAATTTTCTAAGGCGAGTAATTTTCTATAGAAATTTATCGCATTAAGGCGAGTATTTTTCTATGGAAATGTATCACTTTAAGGCGAGTAGTTTTCTAGAGAAATTAATCGCTTTAAGGCGAGTCATTTTCTGTAGAAATTATCGCTTTAAAGCGAGCCATTTTCTATAAAAATGTATGCTTTAATAATAGTTTTACGCCAAAACATTTTCCGTAGAAGTTTATCGCTTTAAAGCGACCTATTTTTAAAGGCTTGAAATTTTCTATTAAATTTTCCTTAACGCTTTAAGGCGAGTAATTTTCTATAGAAATTTATCGCTTAAAGGCGAGTAATTTTATATAGAAATTTATCGCATTAAGGCGAGTATTTTTCTATAGAAATTTATCGCATTAAGACGAGTATTTTTCTATAGAAATTTATCGCTTTAAGGCGAGTCATTTTCTATAGAAATTTATCGCTTTAAGGCGAGTCATTTTCTATAGAAACTTATCACTTTAAGGCGAGAATTTTTTTATAAAAGTTAAGGCTTTAATAATCGTTCTACGCTTTAAAGCGAGCTATTTTTTAGAGAAATTTATCGTTTAAAGGCTAGAAATTTTCTATTAAATTTTCCCTAACGCTTTAAGGCGAGTAATTTTCTATAGAAATTTATCGGTTAAGGCGAGTAATTTTCTATAGAAATTTATCGTTTTGAGGCGAACAATTTTTGTAGAAATGATTTACTATAGAAATTTATCGGTTTAAAGCGACCAATTTTCTAGCGAAATTTACTGTTTTAAGGCTAGAAACTTTCTGTAGAAAATTATCACTTAAGGCGATCAATATTCTAAGGAACTTTATAGCTTTAAGGTGGGTAATTATCTATGCTATCGCTTTAGGGCAAGAAATTTTCTGTAGATTCCAATCGCGTTAAGGCGAGACATTTTCTATAGAACTTTATTGCTTAAAGGCGGAAAATTTCTGAAGTATGTTATTGCTTTATGTCAGCAAATGTTCTTTAGAAGTTATCGCTTAAAGGCAAATCTATAGAAATTTATCGCATTAATGTGAAAATGAGTCTCTATAGTCATCGCTTAAATGCATGAAATTTTCTATTTATATCTATCTAAGATCGAACTTTTTTTTATTATTGAAAATCAAGAAAATTTCTAGAGAAATTTATTGCTTGAAGATTAAAAACTTTATTTGATCGCTAGTTTTCCAGCAACAAATTTAAACTAGGAAACATTTTAATGCTCTCTATTTGTCAACATTATTATCCTTCCTCTTTTATATCTTTATATCCTTGTGACACATTTCTTTTCTTTCCTATCTTTATTATTTCATTTTATTGGCAGACACTCTTTATCACTATTGAGAAATAAACTATGTCAGGTTGATTAATTCAGCTTCAACGAAAACCTATCAATACAATTTCGAACTCAATTAAAATTTCACTCTCAAACAGAAATGTCGTTAAATCAAACCACTTCAATTTCGTTGCAATAAAGCAACAAAAAAAAAACCAGAAGAAAAAATATCAATTAAGAAAAAATATTTCAATACTTCAGAAAAATGCATCATCTCTTTGTAGCAACAAAAAAAAAAAGGAGAAAAAAAATATTCAGAAAAAACCGCTGGCTGCTTTAAAAAAAGGAATTAAAAGCAAATTGTCTATGACACTATTGTTAAGAAGGAAAAATATGTTTTCTCAATAAAGTTTTTCATTAAGTTTTTCCTTTTTGCTTTACGACTATAATGAAACTGGTGATGACTGTGGCTTGGCTGACTTTAAAACACGGATATAATGGACAAAAAAAAAAAGAAGATAGTGAGGAAAAAAAAAACACCTCAACCTATTGAACCAAACATTCAACAACAATGACAAAATCCTAGACAGGACAAAACACCAGACAGACAAGTTCCATAACACTGACGAAGGCGTTTAAATGTTTTTTTTCATTCTTTCTTTCGATTCCTACAAAAGTTGTTTCAGCCATTGATTCAACAAAATTAAACAGGCACAAATAAATTTGTTTGTCTCCTGCAAAGATCCTGTCATGGTATACGCCCCATTTATGAGCCCTTTAGGTATTTTCGTACAGAAATAATAGAAAAAGTAGCGAAACATATAAAAGGCTTTTCTCTAAGATAAAGAGAGACATGAATTAACAAAAAAAAAAAAAAAAAACAAAGGACTCGGAAAGCAAATCATTATAATAAAAGTTCAATTTTATGTTGATAAAATATAACGAAAGAGGGACGTTTACTCTGGCAAAAGTTCATTAGCTTAGAAGAATCTTAAAGGGCTTAAATTGCTCAAGAACTATTCAAAAATTAAAGTATAACTGAATTTAAAGCGCATTCGACTGGAACTGAACTGGACTCAAGCTAAGACTAAACTTATCTAGCACTGCATTAAAACAAGATTTGGACTAGAAATAATCAAAAAAAAAAAAAAACTAATGAGAACAAAATAAGAACTAAACTTTAACAGAACTTAAGAAATATAAATCAGCTGGAACTAAAATAAAAATAAATAAGAAACGAACTAAAACAGAATTGAACTCGTACTGAACTAGAATTTATCTGAAAATACCTAAAACTGAACTAGAATTGAATTTCAACTGACCTACAACAAGTTGCAAATAAGAATTTTTTATAACTCTGGTGCATAAATCAGGCTGAATTTGATCGATTGCATGCGCAATGCAATGTTGGAGCCATGAACAGCTACTTAAAAAAAAAAACTCAATAAGAAAAAGGTTAACCGGATCAAATCGCACGATCTGGTTGGCTAGTTCAACTCTCTGTGAGACCAAGCCTTAAAATCGCTCATACAGAATGTTAAATGTGCCTTGATCTGACTTTGGGCCGTCCTGTTGAAACCACTTGTCGTTGGTGTCCATATCAGTCAATTCAGGGCAAAAGAAGCTCGTAATCATCGATCTAGTGTCGCCATTGATGGCCTGGCCAACGTAGTTCTCAAAGAAAAATGGATTGATTACGCCGCCTTCTTAAAATCCATACCAACCAGCGACTTTGCGGGATGCATTTGACGCTCTTGGATCCCAAGTGGATTGGAATCGTCCCAAATTCAACAATTTTGTTTCTTGACGTACCCATTTATTATTAAAAGGGCGGCGTCATTGCTGATGATGATTTTTCGATGAAAATTTATAGTTAGTTTCCATCTGTTATAGGACCCATTCAGCGAACACACGTCATTGTCTGGAGGTCATTTAACTTCAGCTTCTGGGTCAGTTGAATTGTATGCGGGTACAGTCCCAAGTAACGCAACTCCAAAACTAAAAGAGATATAAAAAAGAAAATTAAAACTTATTGTTGTTCATTAGAAATATAAGCGGGCAGGTGCCTGGTACTTTTATGAAATTCAACAATTTTAGGGTGTAACCTGTATTTTAAAACTTCTCTCTCATAAATTATATCTTTTAAATTAAACATCGAAATACAAACAATACCAAATTCGTAACTGATCTAAAAAAAATACAAATATAAATTTGGTACTTTATCGAAATTCAAACGTTTAAGGGGTGAGAATCGTACATATTTTTGGTACTTTTAGACAAACTCTTTATCTGCATTTATTGACATATACATAGATGTTTAATTATGGGCTCTCCCTACAAAACTAAAATCTTCAGTACTTTACTGGGGAGAAAAAAAGTACCATAAAAGGGAAATACCGGAAATTCAATTTCTTTCTTTTATACATGTGGTAATTTTAGAATTTTCTAAACTATTGAACTTAGAAACATAAAATTATAGGTGCAAGGTCCTGATTGAGTCAGAATCGATAAGATGAAAAATTTTGGTACTTTTTTTGTTCTTTAACTGGTACTTTTTGAATTTTCGTTAATATTGGACCCAGACACATAAAATTAAACATTCTAGGTCCTGAATGAATAAGAATCTGTAAAAGGGAAGTTTTTGGTACTTTTTTGTTCTTCAACTGGTACTTTTTGAATTTAGGTTAGTATTGGACCGAGAAACATAAAATTAAACATAAAAGGTCCTGAGTAAATGAGAATCTGTAAGAGGGGATTTTTGGTACTTTTTTTGTTCTCTAACTGGTACGGGTAATTTTTTTTTCTTAAACTGGTACTTTATGAATTTTTATTAGAAATTATTATTATATTAGAACTTGGAAATTTAACATGCAGAGTCCAGAGTGATTAAGAAGCTATGTACAGGGTGACCCAAATAAGACCTAGTGATGTTAAACACGTATAACTCTTGTAATAACGGTTTTTTTTAAATAATTTATTTTTATATGTTAAATACATTTTATGGAAATTTAACGTGATTATGTGTGAAATATGACAAATGACTACCATTTTGCATTACACGGCGTAATGTTTCTGGTTGCAGGCGCCGTATTTCGTCTCGAATATTCTGCCTGAGTTGTTCAAGTGTCTGTGGTTTGTTAACATACACTTTGTCTTTTAAATAACCCCATAAAAAAAATCGGTCGCAATTTAATCTGCTGAACGAGGAGGCCAAGGGAAATCAGAATTTTTTGAAATTATGCGTTCACCAAAATTTTACGCAGCATGTCCCTAGTTTGCCTAGCAGTATGCGCAGTGGCTCCATCTTTTTGAAACCACAAATTAGGATGTTGCTACACCATTGGCCGCAAAAAGTTGTCGATCATTGTTCTGTAATAAGCCCCCAAACCGTTTCTGGCGTTTCAACCTCATTCTCAAAGAAATATGGACCGATGATTTTTGTGGCCATAACACCGCACCAAACAGTGCATCTGATTGGGTGTGACTGATGCTGCTGTATTGCCCTTGGATTTTCGAACAACGGCGAAAGTAAATAAAAACTGAACTAGATTTGAACCAAGAATTAACCGAATTCAGCTCTAATTTTTTTTTTTTTTTTTTTTTTATCAAATAATCAAATTAGTTTTTTTTTTTTTTTTTTTTAATAAAATTTAAATTAATAAAAATAGCAATTAATATATCAAATACATCCTTATAAATGATGTAGTTAAGGATATAAAATTTTTTTTTTTTTTTTTATGTAAATGAATTTTATTTAAACATTTGAAAACAATTTATCTTGATTTTCTTGGGTCTTTAACTTAATTTATGTTTTCAGATACACTTCTGTTAGTTTTGCTTACATTTTCATAGCAAAATCCTTTTTTTTTATTTATAATTGTCCTTTTTTTTGTTTGTTTTTTTTACACAAGACTTGCTTCATACATTCTTGTAGTTGTAGTCAATTTGAAATACATTTATTTCGTATTTTCTTACAAGAGCTTGTGCGTTATATAAAATGGTATTTCGTAAATATGTACATATTTATATGTTTTTGTATGTAGATATGTGCTAGTATATTTAAATTAATTCTATGTCTTTCTATAAGTCTACTTAATCCCAGGATAAACATAAAATGTTTATAGATGTCGATAGATTTCAAAAGGACATTATTATTATTTCATATGAATACAAAATTAAACAGAAAAAGCACTTAAGAAGAAACAATCAAATGCAGCAATTGTAGGGAAGGGGGGAGGGGGCTCTCATAAAATAACAAGTTTTGTTTCAAGGACCTGCCATAAGGATAACTTCTTTTTTTAGTATCTTCTAGCTTGAGCTGTCAAATAATGGCACATTTTCCTGAATTTCTTTCCGTGTATCTTATAATCTTTTTCAAAATTTAATCATTACAAAATATTAATAATATTATTTTTGTTGTAATATATAAACCGGATTTGAAAAAGTTTATTAAAGGGGAAAAAAATCTCGGCAAAAGGATGCCGCAAAATTATATTTTGTTTGGTATTTATGAAATTATGTATGAAAATGTTTATGCTAAAATACACATAAAAGACAGAAGGACGGACAGGACCAGAGAATATCAATGATTGTTTATGTTTCACTTACATACAACAACACGTACTCGGATTAGAACCACATACTGGCAGTACCTTAATTCATGAAAACCTTGCACAATGGGGCATTTTGTCAAAATGCTTATGAAACCACAAAGTCTTAAATTAACAAACTAGTGTTATATTGATTGCTATTGTTTCAAGTTAAAAAAGAGACTAAAACGAAATCATTCCATTCGAACCTGTCCCAGTACCATTAGTTTTATTAAAGAACATATTTTTCCTGATTTGCTTATTTCGTAATAGAACGTGGCTGTTAAGAAAGGGATTTTTGTTTTCTATAAAGTATAAAAACCGTCCGTTTATTCTAATCAAATATTACGAAAATCGTGATACACAGTACAAACTGTTCGAATCCGTAAATGATTCCTTTCGAATCGAAATACGCTGTTTCCCCCCAGGTGAAATTATGTCATCAATAGAATGACACATCGGCATCACAGAAATGACGAATCGGAGTCTTTATAATAAACAATGCCATCCATGCGATGACTTATTAGGCTGAATTAAATGAAAAACTTAAAATTATTGAGATTGACTAAAGTCAAAGTGAGAGAATATTATTATTTACTTATCCGTTACACATGTTTGTTTGTTTTTACTTTTGTTATATTCCGCCCTTTGTTTACAGAAAAACTCTCAATTATAAGACACCAGCAGCATGCCCGATATGGTTTTCGTAATCATTCTACTTTGAAAATTTGATGTATTTAACTAAATAATTTGAACAAATAGAATATGGGAATTTTTGCTTTTTATTTGATTTTTTAAACATGTAAATAATGTCAATAATGCACAAAATTTTGCAGCGAATTTATGTCACTGTAGTCATAGCATAGATGACGCATAAAAAATGACGAAATTTTATGAGACGTTGTCATTGGATTTATGTCTTTTTTACGTGATTTCAATTTCCAGATACATATAAAATTTGTACTTTACGCTGAGAGAACCTATAGATTTGTTATCCCTTGCTTTTTTTAATCCATCCCACTATGCAGCTTAACATTCTGGAAGAAATTGCACTAGACATTCACACATACATGCAAACATTTACGACCACAGATACGAAAATTTCTAACACACTTCCCAAGTTTTTTTTTGAATGTTTTGAAATTATTTTTTTTTTTTATTGTTATTTTCCACAAAAAATTCATATGAAAATTTATTTTCATTCTTTTTTTCTCTCTCTCTCGCTCTCATAAATGTTTTTATATGTAAATTTACATAAGTATGTGTGCATAACTATGGTTGTGTTTTGTTTAGCAGTAGTTTGATAAAATTAAATATTAAAAATGTAAAACTGAATATCTAAACAGGACTTTATCCTTTTTTTCATTTTAATATGGCCAGCCAAAAGAGAATGGATTTTTGGTTAGAAACTAAATTGTATTTGATTGTTTATGTGGGGGCTGTCGTGAAAAGGGGGGGGGGGGGGTGGGTCAACAAAACATTATTTTCTATTGCCCAACCAGACAACACCAATTACACTAGAAAGAACTAGATAAGGGAAAAACGAACCCAATAGGAAATATATAAAATTTATCTTTAGCATTTTCCCTAGAATCTCAAAAAGTTCTGAATTTCTTCAGTTTTATGTCTGTCTTCTATTTAAATAAATTTTCAACATTGTTTTCCCTAAAGAAATTTAAAAATTGTTAACATGTTTGGTTGTTGTTCTAATAAAAGAAATCTGTATATCCTTTTCATTTGCTCCGTTTATCCTTTTTATTTGTGGTTTCCACAATTATTTAGAGATTCTTTTTATTTTTAAATTTCTAACATTATCGGTCCATGTGTCCTTGCATTTAAAAATCTAATTGTCATTTGTAATAATCTGATAATAAGAAAAAAGTGTTGGACAAACTTTGATTGTTTTTATTTCATCAATTTGGGAATTGTTTTCATCTTCTTTTATCTTCAAATGTACATTTGATAAAATAGAAAATAAAATTTGTTTAAAAGAAAAAACTTTAAATATATAAAACAAACATTTACTGCAAAAATGTTTAACAATTATTGTCAATTTTGCACAAAGAAACCACAAAAGGATTTTAAAGAAATAAAAAAAGAAAAAAAAATTGTTTCAGATAAAAAGAAAATTATTTTTGAAAGAGACAATTAAATTTGTTTTAAAATTAAATGGAATTTCTTTAATAAAATTTTAAACTTATTTTTTTTTAACTTTTTAATATATTTTTTTAAATGAAAATCTTTTTATTCTTTTGGAAGAACTTTATTAAACAATAAACTTGAACTATTTTCTTACAAATTACAAAGGGCAAGTTAGACTTGAGCTGAACTAAAACAAGGCTAGATTTCACCTAGAAACTAACGAAAACTAAACTATAAGTAAAGTAGAGGTAAAATTCGAATCTTAGCCTTTACCATGGATCGATAGGAACAGAAAGTTATAGTATATAGTTCTTTGCATATAAACAAATCTTTTTTTGTGCCACGCCCACGCCCACGTCCCTACTCCCGCCCACCAATGTTTTATGTTTGTATTTTATTCGAAAACTATTGCTCTTGTCGTACTCCAGATATAAAAAATCGAATGTCTTTATTTTTGTTGCATGCGTTTAGTCCTCTTTCTAAATTAAAAATTTATTTGTAGATTTCTTTTTTATGCTTAACCGTTTAATTTATTCTTTTTTTCTCAAAGAATTTTATAAGTATCTCTTTAACTACAAAAAACCAATTTAAAATAATATAAAAAAAAATCCTGATGATCTATGAAAAAAAAACTATCAACAAAAACTCATACACTCTACAAAATCTATTTTAATAAATTGCAAAATTCATACAAAAATTCCGCCACTTAACTCCAATTAAGAACAACTACATTACATTTAATTTTGGAAAAAAAGCTTTTGAAAAATCTTTAATCATGAGTTACAAAATAAAAAAAAAATAAATAAACACCTGAAATTTTTTTTTACCAAATAACAAAATAAACCAGATTTTATAATTACAAGCATTAAAACAACCATAATTACATCAACTATTGTAAATACTACTACTACTACTAAACTTTCAATTACTACAGTCAACTACCAGAAATATAAACTACTTTTACTGCAACAAAAACAACAACAACCAACTGCACTAATTTATAACAAAAATAACTGCCAGAAATCTAAAACCCAGATTAAAATAAACATAAATATAAAACACTACATTTAACAGCATCTAAAATAATACAACTCTGTGTACAGCCCTGTGCTCTACTGTAAAATACAACTCTGTACTACAACTTGATATACTTCTGCTACTAAATTAAACAACCAAAAAGCCACTACAACTACTACTATTTTTGAAACGATTTTAGCCAAAAAATAAATAAATTATTAAACTAGTTTAAAAAAATATACAAATTACGAATAATAAAATTGATTGATTTAATTATATTTAAATATTTTTATATATAAAAAAGACCCAACAACTACAACAACAACCACATCAACAACTACAACAACAATATATGCAACTAATTCTCTATTAAGATATATATATATATAATTTTTTTTTGTAACTATATACTCTATTTTCAAAAAAAAAAAAAAAAAAATTTAATATAAATACAATATTTTCCAAAACAAGTTTTGAAAAAAAAAAATATTCGAAATAACCACTTAAAATATCTAAACGTTTTTGCACCTTCAAAAATAAACAAACGTTTTTGCAATAAATTTTTTTTTTTTTTTTTATATTAAAATCTCAGAAAAAATATTCAAAAAATTCAAAAACCTAGCAAATAAAAATATTGACCCAAAAACCCTACAAGAAAACACAAGCCAAGACTTTCTAAAAAAAAAAAACCAACCAACAACTTTAAACTAAAAAAAAAAAAACTTGTAATAAAAAAATATCAAATTATATCTTTCTCTCTCTCTCGCTTAAATGTCTGTATGCAGGGTTAACGACGGTGTTACTACAAACACAACAGCAACTACAGCGACAAGCTCAACGATAACCAACAATGCAGCTTTTCAGGAAGATTTTACCACTTCAGCTACGAAGACAACAACGTAATCAACGACAACAACCACCACTAGAGAACTATCGTAAACTAGTTTTGTCCACTTGAACCTATAAAAAAAACGAAAAAAAATAAACTCTCGCCGGGTTCTATTTTTAGTTTTGCCCTTCGTTTCAAGTTTACTAATGAAAATTTTTAAAAATAATGGTTTTTATAAATCTGCTTTTTGCTATTGCCCGTTTTCAACTACATTTGCTAACAAATTGCCTACTAGAGTCTAATCCATATTTTTTCTTTGTAGTTAAAATATTTTTCTCGGTATTAAAGGTTATTTAAAAAATCAAATCTTAACTCTTACTATTGAACAGATCTTCTATTGTTACGCCTTTCTAAGTTTAAGATTTTATAGATCCTTTGAAAAAGAAAAAAAAAAGTTTTTGAATTTTTTGTGTGTTAAAAAAAAGTGAAAATATAACAACGGAACGCGTTTTTTGCTTTTAAAATAATTGTCATAAGTTTATTATTTAATTTTATAATTAAATTAACAACTAAGTAAAAAGAGAACCAAAAAATACAGCTCTGTGGTTGCTAAAAGCAATCAAATGGAAACAGGGTTGTTATTTAAAAAAGAGGGGAATTTTTATAGCGGGGAAAACTCGCGGTTAGCTTAAAAATAGTCGACAGCGACCTAAAACAAATTTGTCGTAGACAGCCGTCGTGAAATAGAATATTTTTTATTTTGAGAGCGGGTTTTTTTTGTACTACCAGAACAAGAACAACACCAGAAACACCGCATTGCATTTAATTGTTCCTATTCGCAACTTTTGACTTTCCTCTCTTTTGAAGTAAGAAGTGCTTTTAACGCCTTGCCACCATGCTATCCTTAAATAAACAAAAAATTAAGAACAAAAGAAATTAAAAACAATAAAATTACAGAGAATTTGAATTTACTGCCGACGATTGAAGGCCCAAGCTAAGGCGAAAATTTTGTTAATTTTGAAAAATAAATTAGATATCTTTTAGAGCAAATTCGGGCGAGCCTACTCATTATGAATTTGCCTTGGTTCAACCAGAATGTGAATTGAAACTTCTCATTTTCATACAAATCATACGAAACAAACCGTTAGAACACTAACTCAACACCACCCGCCTGAAAAATCTTATTAAACAGATCGCTAGATCGATTTGTTTTATTGTAAATGTATTGGCAATAGAATTTTCCAGTAAAAAAACCGATAACCGCTTTTGTTATTGTAGGTTAGTAAATCCTAATTACTTGTGATTTATACAATTATTATTTAAGGGTGTTTTGAAAACCACAAAAGTTTTAACTAAGTTTAAAATGGTGGATAAAATATGCATCCAATTTTAAATCGGCATTAAAGAAACAATTATGGAAAAAGTTTTTTGTCCAGAACACCGTTCTTGTGATTTCAAATCACTTTCACAAAAAATGATATTTAGAACATGCCTGATAGTTTCTAGATTTAAAATGATCGTTAAGCCTGTGTCTTCTGCTATAAACTACAGTTTGTTTTATGCAAATCGGTCTAGTAGTTTGAAAGTTAGACGTTTTTAAAAAGCTGGTGGTTAATTTTGCCAAATTTTGTGTCCGCCATTTTCTTCGCTTACATTATTTGCCAATGTAAACAATTAAATGATTCGTTTTTATTCTCTGTCTCTCTTACTCACGTTCTCAATCGAACGTATCCCATTTTCTCTCGCTTATCTATAAACAATGTAAAAAAAGTATGTTTCTTTATTTTTTTTCCACATTAGCAACGTGTTGTTGTTGCTGTTGATTTGAAACCTGTTTTACTTTGTGTTGTATTTTTTAAAGAATCCTGTTATTATCTACTTGTAAACAGAGCTGGGAGTTATTAATTTTTTAATGAAGAATTAATAAAAAAGTTAAATTTCTAAACTTATGACAAATATTAGTCTGGGTTCACACTATGAAAGTTTTCTTTCAGAAAGCCTGAGTTTATGGGTGAGAGGGGAAAAAGGAACAGCATGTTCTCTTCCCCTCTCACCAGTGAGATCCAAGACTTAATGAATTTATAATGAAATAATAAAGCAAAACTATAACTAATAAATAATTTAGATAAAATAAATAAGCTAAAATTAATGAAATAATAAGTTAATTTAATTAGATTTTTCTTTTATTTTTTTATAAAATTAAACATAGTATTGCTTTTCAAAATCCTTTTTAATAAAATTATTATCTTTTTTTGTAGCCATTATTGTATGTGGTTGTTGGTCGTGTTTGATTGTTAAATATAAAGCAAACTATTGCAGAGTTGGGAAGTAAATTTAAACAAATTTTACAAATTTTAAACTGGATCTGTTCAATAGTAAAGCAATAAATTTTAAAAAAATATGGCTTAGTTTTTAGTAATTGGTTTATTTAATCGTTTAAAATCTTTTCAAAGTAGATTATAAAGGCAATTGTGGTGGAAAAAAGGTTTTAAAATTTTTTTCTGAAAAAAAAAATCAACAAATTTGGAGTTAATGTGGTGGCTGATAGATAATAAAATTATAAATCTAATAAAATAATGTGGAGAGTGTGTGTGTATGTGGTAAAAACTTTAATGGTTTAAAAAAGTGGATAGATCGTTGGGACTTAAATCTGTATAAGGGTGAGTTTCTATTCATATTTTTTTATTTCATTTTTTTTAACACATTTTTGATATTTTGATAATTTTAAATTTAAGAAATATATGCTGCTTAATTATGCTTAAATTTTTCATTTTCTTAATATGTATATAAATAAATCATTATAAACAATTGTTTATATGTATGAACATATTGTTAACTAGAAAAAGTGTTTTTGTTAAAAGAATTGCAACAGGTTTTTTGTTGTTAGAAAAATCTGTGTTAGCAAATCTAAAAAAAAAAAAAAAAAATTTGTTAAAATGTTTAGTTTTTTTCTATTAACAAATTTAGCTTTTTAAAACAATTTTAACCTTAAATGGCCTATAAACCTTGACTTCGTTATTGTTTTTTTTTTATCTCTGAACATTTAATTACAACTGCTGTTTGTTTTTGTTGCTTTTTAATGTCTATGATAAAATTTTATTTCTTAATTTTCTAATTAAATTCTTTAGTAATTATTTTATTTAGATTAAACTTATGCCTAAACAAATCAATTGCAAAATATTAATGTTTTTATTGAGAGGAATAAATAAATAATGATTTTTATAAATTTAAAAAAACAAAAAAAAATAAAATTATAATTTTAAAACAGTTGTAACAAGTTAAACTCAATTAATTTTTTTTTTTTTTTTTTTTTTTTGCTAAAAACAAAGTTTTGTCCATAAAAGGAATTTTGTTTAAAAATATATTAAAAGCAGTCAAATTTTGGTTAGAGATTGTAGTTTTTTTTTCCTAAATGCAATATCACTCACTACACTTTTTAAAACACTTAATTGCTAAAGGTTTTTGATATTCGTTTGAAAGTTTTTAGTGACAGATTCGAGATTTGGACATATTAATGTCATTTTAACTATTTAAATAAAACAAACGATATGTTTACTTTTTTTTGACGGTTTAATAAAATTTCTTGGCAAAAAAAATACTTTTGTAATTTATTCAAAATCTTTACTAAAATCGAAATCCAAAATAGATATTTGGTCGATTTCTAATTTAGTAGACTTGGACCATAGATAAGACAATTTACTAGATTAGACACTGACAAAACAGGTGTCATAACGCTGATGTATTTTGTCATTAGTACTATGACAAGTGTCTTCGTTTTTGACCCTATGACACTTTTCATCATTGTGATGTCAGCCTTAACATCACTTGGCCAAATTGTAACCAGGCGAAATTATGTCATCAATGGGATGACACTTCGGCATCACAGAAATGAAGAATCGGTGTCAGTTAAAAAAAAAAAAATGTCATTGCGATGACTCAGTTACATCGGCGAAACGACCTATTAGCCAGTTTATCATTAAATTGAGGCATGAGGATTCACTTTAGTCAAAGTGAGACAATATTATTACTAACTTACCCGTTACACATGGTTGTTGCATTCTGCTCTTTTTTACAAAAAAACTCGCAATGATATGACACAAGCAGCATGCCCGATGTGGTTTTCGTTAGTCTGCTTTCACACGTTTCATCTTTTGATGCTCAACTCTTATGTTTTTAAGTGAGAGAAGAAAGAGGAAAGGGGGTTAGAACGGAGATGCCTGTACTCGGTCAGTACGCTTTGTGTTTTTATTCGTTGGTATATGCACAACGATGGCTGCATGTAATTGTTTTTCTTTTCTTTTTCTCTTTGATTCGCTATTAAAAAAATTGTTGTTGTTTTGTACCGAAAAAGTTGAAACCGATTGTTGCGTGTGAATATATTGGCATCTTTAAAAGGGAATTGAAAGGAAGTTAAGCATCAAAAGATGAAAAGTGTAAATTAAGACTAATCATTCTACTTTGCAAATTTGATGGATTTAACTAAATAATTTAAACAAATAGAATTTGGGGGAAAAAAACTTTTTTTTTGAAAATGCTATAAAAAAGAACTACTGAATATTTTCTCAAATTTCTTTTTTTATTTAAAAGTACAATCTTTCCGGTTAAAAATGGAAAATAATTTCATTCAAATGGCTGCCTCGGCTGGCCATGCAGTAGCCTACACGATCGGTCCAATTTTTAAGCACATCGATTGTGTGCAGCTGTATTTAACCAATGGCTTCACAAATATTGTCCTTTAAAGCGTCAATTGTCTCTTTCTTGTCGGCATAACACTCTTATCTTTGACGGCACCCCACAAATAATAGTCCAACGGTGTCAAATCGTAGCTCCGAAGTGGCTAATCGACATCAGCTCTGCGGCTGTTAATGCGATCTTCAAAAACAGGGCGCAAAACATCGAGTGTAGCTTCGGCTGTGTGGTACGTAGCTTCGTCCTGTTGAAACCAAATGTTGCCAATATCCTCCTCTTCAATTTTTGTGAACAAAAATTCGTTGAACATGGCCCAATTACGATCGCAATTGACTGTAACGGCCACTCCTTGCTCACTTTCGAAGAAAAATGGCCCAATTATGCCTCTGAACCAAAATCCGCACCAAACAGTGACTAGTTTTGGGTGCGGACCCGTTACAAACGCTCATGTAGTTTATTATCTTACAACTCGTGAAATGTTCGCCGTATAATTGTTGAAAATATGATTTATACAGAGAGTCGTAAAAGATTCATTCGATGATGGTTTTCCGAAAGATAAACAAAGTGTAACATTGTTGTTTTTGTATTCTGAAAATAATCAAAGATTTTTCTTAGGACTTGCATATTACAGCCGTACCTAAGCAAAAGCAGCACACGTTTTCTTGTTTTTGAATAGAGCGGCCTGAACGCAGTGCATTTGCAAAACCCAATTTCGACAGCTCGTTTAATAGTGAAGTTTGCCGATATTGTTAATTTTTTTATTAAACAAGAAAGCTATCACTACTGTTCGTGAAACAACGTTGACGATCTTGCTTAGGTATGGCATATCAGCTTAAAAGCTAAGCAAAAAAAAAGCGTCCCGCCTTCCGCTCTTGTTAAAACGAACGTCTCAGAAAATTAATTGTTTTATTGAGACTTTGAAGACTGAAAAATAATCGTCACTTTTAAGAAAGAAAAAAAAAATCAGCAAATCGGCACTTTGCTAATTCCGGAACAAAAAATCGTCAAAATGACGATAAATCGCCAAATCTGGCAGCCCTGGTTAATGTAAAGTAAATCAACTATAATTTCGAGTTATGCAAGTTGAATTTTGTATGGAAACATTCTTATGGTATGCAAAATTCGCTGCAGCGACCCTCTTGAGAGGCCAAGTTGTGTCGAACGTCCCTGGTTGATGTTTCTGGATCCTCCCGAATACTCTCCTGTACCACTTGAATATTGTCAAACGTGTGGACAGTTCGTTGTCTGCCGGAACCAGGAAGGTTCCTTACTACTTCTTGTTTTCGAAAATTTGCAACCAGACGGTTTATTGTTGACTGAGAGGGTGCAACACGCACATTAAATTGACGACGGTATGCACGCTGAGTCAACACAATGGACCATTGATTTGAAAAGTAAATTTCAACGATTTAGGCACGTTGTTCAGTTGTGTACTGCTCCATTATAAATTGTAATTTGATTAGGCGTTTCATAATATTTTACTTTTCCATGCAAATAGTGCTATCTGCTTATTTCAATGTTCAAGTCGATGAAATTTTAAATTGTAAATAGTGCGTGCTATCAGACATATAAGCGCGAATATCTGGTATTAAATAAAAATTAATATAATATATTATATTATTATATTATGTATGATTTAGTAGACGTTTATTTTCCATAACATTGTAAAATAAAGTTTAGTTAATACTCTTTAGAGTTATCGAAAAAATCACTTTTTTCGCTCTCCTGTAAAATTGTGATTTTTCCGTTAGCACTTTTTGAAAAATAACCCTCGGTATACTTTCTAAACATTTTTGTCATAAATTTCTTTACATTCTTTTTTTGCTTTGAATCTCGCCGCCTTCGCCAGCTACCTAATTAATTTATAAATTTTCAGTTTGCTCAAAGTATTATCACCTTATAAATTAAAATTATATAAAAAGATTTAAATACTATTCTTGAATTTAATTAACGCCTGCAAAAATAAGTCAGTCAATTCAAAATATAACTCTGTACTGAAGTATTTTTGCCACTTAAATACGTACGACTGAATTAAATTTGAATGCTTTCAAGTTTTTTTTTCGGTACTTTTCAAACCAGTCCAACCCAACTGAACTGAACTGACCTGACTTAACATTCACTTGATTTATGACTTTATTTATTGTACAACATTTTTTATAATTTTGATTATAAATTTGAATAAATTATTTCGATGCTGTTTGTTGTTGTTATAATGATGGCAATAAATTCCATTAAATTATGTCATTAAAATGTTTAAAAGTACAAAATTATAACAGCAAATAAATAAATGTTTGAATTTATTTTAAACAAATTAGCGCACATTTAACTAATCGAAAAAATAAGGAAAGAAAAATAAACTGCTGCTATAAAATTTTTTTTTTTTTTATTAAAATTAACTTAAAATAAGAAAATGTGTATGTATATACTCGTATACGAGTATATGTCGAGTTTAACCTTTTACGGGTGCTGCCATACTTTTAAGCATCAGATTATGCTTAATTGCTTCTCGATTGACAGCCAATTTTTTATTTATACCAGTGTTCGAAAATAAATACTAAATATCGCTCCTAACGCTAATAGTGTTTGTGTAGAAAATCATTTAAAAAAATAACGTTCCCCTGTTAGTCATCTTTCGAACACAAAAATAATACTGTTTTAATCAAACTCAACAAAAGATGAGAACGTTCAATTCTGTTCGGGGGGTTTTTTTTAAACCCACCAACTTCATTGTGTTCGGTTCGGCTCATTAATGTTCGTCCCTTTTGGCTGCTAAAAAAACCAAACAATATCGCTCCTTAGTGTTCAGCTCGGTAGATTTGTGGAAAACACAAACGCTAATAGTGTTTGTGTAGAAAATCATTTAAAAAAAATAACGTTCCTCTGTTAGTTACTTTCGAACACAAAAATAATACTGTTCTTATCAAACTCAACAAAAGATGAGAACATTCAATTCTGTTCGGGGTTTTTTTTTCAAAATCCACCAAATTCATTGTGTTCGGTTCGGCTCATTAATGTTCGTCCCTTTTGGCTGCTAAAAAAACCAAACAATATCACTCCTTAGTGTTCAGTTCGGTAGATTTGTGGAAAACACAAACGCTAATAGTGTTTGTGTAGAAAATCATTTAAAAAAAACGTTCCCCTTTTAGTCATCTTTCAAACACAAAAATAATACTGTTCTTATCAAACTCAACAAAAGATGAGAACAATCAATTCTGTTCAGGTTTTTTTTTTTCAAAATCCACCAACTTCATTGTCTTCCGTTCGGCTCATTTATGTTCGTCCCTTTTGGCTGCTAAAAAAAACAAAAATTTTTTACAAAAATAAAATACACATACGAAAAAAAACAAAAAGCCAGCGAAATAAGTTAACACAAACAAAACGTATACACAATACACGCACAAGCTGTTCATGGTGCGGTCGTTGCTAAAATTTATTTGTTGGTTCATTTCATTATCATTGTAAAGAAAGAAACATTATAGAACATTAAAATATAACGTTTGTCTACAGTATCACTACAACTGTTCTGTTTTTTAACGAACATTATACATTATATAATGTTCGGTTCTTTTTTGAAAACAGTTACGAACGGTATTAAGGGTTGTGTTCGTCTACACAAACACTAAATATTAGATATCGTTCTTGGGTCGAACACTAAATAATGTTCTGTTAATACTGTACTTTATCTTATCAAATATACTCTATTTTACATAAGACTAAACAATCGGCCATGATCTGACAGTCTTACGATTTAAAATCGCAAAAAGCCAGATTCATTTTTTAATATTCTCAAACTCGTGCATTTTGCATGCGGTCCGCCCTAGTTTTCCTTAAATTTTTAAGTGTTCTTGATACTTTTGCGATTTAAAGTCGCCAAACTTTTTGCGATTGCGATTAACCGAACATCTCTAATATGCGATTTTCAGTCAGAATCGAAAATGTTAAGCGTTTTGCGATTGTCAAAACATCTCCAAATTCTTTAATTTAGACTTTAATCTATAAAGTAGATTATGCTATAGATTGTAGAATAAACACTAAAATAAAACTTAACTATAAACGAGAGTATGAAATAAGCTATAGGCAAGACAGCAGACTAAACTATAAATTAGACTATAGACTACTTTTTAAACTGCGGACTAGGATATGTATAGCACACGATGTTAAATGTAAATAAAACAAAAAGTGTTTGGAGAATAATTTCAATGTTTTAAATTTTGATAGAAGGACAATTATGTGTGGCACAAAATATTGGCCAAACGCACGCCACGGCTTCGGTGGCATACCTCTGTCCGATGGTCCATATTTTCAATGACTATGAGGCATAATTGTGGTTCAATGTCGTAAGTGTGCCGAATTTCGCTCTTGAATTGTTCTTGGCTTATTGACGTCCATTTTTTCTTTTAAATATCTTCAAAGAAAAAGTCTAACGGCGTCAAATCATATGACCGCGGCGGCCAATTGACATCGCCACCACGAGAGATAACACAGCCATTGAATTTGTCGCGCAAAAGCTATTGTTTCCTTAGCTGTGTGGCAATTGACACCGTCCTATTGAAACCACATATCGTCCACATCCATATCTCCCAATTCGGGCCATAAGAAGTTCGTTATCATCTCACGATAGCGCACACCATTCACAGTAACTGCCTGACGGGCCTCATTTTGCAAAAAATATGGCCGATGATGCCGTCAGCCTATAAACTGCACCAAACAGTCACTCTTTTGGGGGTGCATTGGTTTTTCGACAATCACTCTTGGATTATCATTCGCCTAAATGCGGCAATTTTGCATATAGACGAATCCACTGAGGTGAAAATGTGCCTTATCACTGAAGATGATTTTGTTCAATACGCATTTTGATTTGAACGCCAATTTTCATAATAAGCCTGAATAACTTTATCGCGTTGCTCGATTGTGTATCTTTCCATGGTTCAAATTGAGTTAGTCTGAAATTGAGAAATGTCAAATGAAATGCAGAAAAAATCTTGAAGTTTAGGTGTGGTTAACATTCAACATCGGCCCTTAACATTGGACCAGCCGTTAAAAGCATTTCTAAATTGGAAAATAAATTCCCCTTTTGGTTAAGAATGCAATGATTTTCAAATCATTATCAAATATTTGTTGTTTGATAAAAGGTTTGATTTCAAATCATTTTCAATTTAAAAATCAAACCTCAGTATTCGTGTCATTATACCAATTTTGAAAAACGACTAGGATTTCGACTACGACAACGGCAATCGATATAAGGATAAATATTTTGAACATTATTTTAGACTATAAACATTACTATAGTTTAAACTAGTGTTATGTTTTTAAATGCATTTTATTATTATTAAAAAAAAAAATTATATAAAATGTTTAATTATTATAATTAGTAATTATTGAATTGTAGTTATTTTTTTAAACTGTTAATGGTTTTTAATCCAAATTTTTATATATAAACCAGGCTTAAGAACATCAAATTTAATTTTTATTTAATTATTTTTAATGGCGATGAGGCTAAAACGACAAAGATTTCTGAGGAGATCGGTGTGGTTACTATCGAAACATGACGGTTTAACCGGACCGTGAGTTCGAGCCCTGAATTAGTTAAGAATGAAAAAATATCAATAAATTTTTAATCATTTCATGATGCAAAATTGCTTTCTTCATTACAAATAATTAAATGAAAACTAAATTTGATTAACTTAAGCCTGCTTAAAAAATAAAAATATGTATTTTAGTTTTATATATTTTTTCTACAGCTCGCAAAGTGTTAATAAAAACTTGTATGGATGTGTTTTAGTATCTCGTTTTTTTTTTTATGGGCAAAAATAGACAACAATACAAAACAATTAATACTCTACAGCAACAACAACAACAACAAAATTAACAAAAATATACAACAAAATACTAAAAAAGCAGTTTATTCAAAACACATTTTAAATAGTTATTTTTAGCCTTTTCTGTTAATGGTGGGGTAGTTTTTTTTTTTAAGTTTAAATGAGTGTTTGTTTCTCTTGCCCCTCTAACTCTTCGCACACTCTGATTTTAGCACATGTTTAGCTGTTTAGTTTAGATGGGTATATCCCATATGGTCTAGTGGCTAGGATATCTGGCTTTCACCCAGAAGGCCCGGGTTCGATTCCCGGTATGGGAAGATTTTTTTTTTTATTTTCTTTTAACAAATTCACAAATTTTTAGTTTCTTCAAAACCATTTATCATTTAAATGTGTTTTAACTAATATCCTGGTATGATTATTTTTTGTTTTTTTTTCTAATTTTAGTTAAAGATATAACTAATAACGGACGTACACCTTTGCTACAGGAGCCACTGTATGGAAACCGCGCTCAGCAATACAGTAAGTAGTATTAAAATATTCAGTAGTTGTTTTGTTGTTGTTTCGTTTAAAGTTCTTGTTACTTAAACAAAATTAAAAAAAAAAAAAATAAAAAAATTAAGTGTTTAAAAGAAGGTTGGGTGTGGATATTCCAGTGAAATTTTATTTATTATAAATAATTCCAAAGTTAAGCTAGAGATAGAAGAAAAATCTTGTACATACTTCATTTGCCAACAGTCGTCAGCTCCTTGAATAATCTCTTCTTATGACTCCTTAACTGTTACAAGTTGACTTTAATTAAAGCGTTTTTATTTTTCTCTAAGTGTATTTAAGCACTTAAGTTGTATACTCTCGAGCTGAAAAAGGTGAGTGAATGAGTTAGCGAATAAGTGTTAGTATATGAGTGCATGTGTGTGTGTGTGTCTGCCTCACCTCACCTCACCTCTTTCTTTCTTTGCTGTGTATCAAAGTGTTGTTTCCTTCTTGGCGTACAAAAAACCACCCCTGACTTCTACCTCATAATAGTTTGTTTCATTTAATTTAAAAAAAGCTCTTGGGGCTTCTTGTTGTTGTTTTTGTTGTTGTTGTCTACTTGAATAATTTGTTCTTAAGACGTAAGTGTTGAGAAGTTAGCAAGAAGCCTTTGACATACTTTGGTTTATTGCTCAATATTTATGCAAGAATTTCATATCAACTATTTTTCAGGGAAACGAAAGTTCTTACCGTTGTAAAGGCTTTCCGGGAAGTAGCAAGAAAAACTTAACTTTCCATTTCATAAGCTTTGGAAAGAGAAAACAATAATTTGTAATAAACTATACTAAAAAGGACAGAAATATAATTCACCCTTAAGTTTTTTAGGTTCCCCAGTTTTTTTCTTCAAAAAAAAGATTTAAAACCCACATCATCTCTTTAGCCTAGCTTTTTAAAAGGCATTCACCTTTGTCGTGGTTCCCGAGTTTAAAAACCGCCTGAGACTGTTTGGTAATAGATTAAAGAGAACGTGAACTTTTTTTCCTTTAATCTATTACCAAACAGTCGCAGGCGTATTTTAATTTCACCAACCATAAGGGTGATTATAACTGAATTTTGAATAAATTTTCCTCCTAAAATGTCCTTGAATTTCTTTTCGTAAAACCAGAACATCAATTTTGTAAAAGCTTTTGTTCTAAATTACGTTTAGGTTGCTGTAAAA
Organism: Pollenia labialis; assembly: GCA_949318255.1. Taxonomy (NCBI): domain Eukaryota; kingdom Metazoa; phylum Arthropoda; class Insecta; order Diptera; family Polleniidae; genus Pollenia; species Pollenia labialis. The sequence goes on along the minus strand of OX439143.1, from coordinate 129,572,827 downwards.
GCTCTTTTAAGAATGTTTTAGGTTTCAACAAAGTTGCTACTGCTAGAAGAAGCTTTAAATGTTGATCTTTTCAAGCTGTATTTTAATTCAAAACAAAAAAAGCTTAAAGTTTTTAAAAGCTCGTTTGACATTTATGTGCTTTCATTAAATTATTTAAAAATTCTCTAATTATAAAAACTTCAAAAGAAAGTAAGCGAAAGCTTTTCTAAGCTTTTATGCTTTAATAATCGCAAATTTCATTTATTACATGACTTACAAAATAAAAAATAAATATCTGTTAAAATTTAAAGCCGTTTAATTTTAAGAGCTTTTCTTTAATGTTTGGCTTTCCATTTTAAAGCTCTTTTTTAACTTTAAAATTGTAAAATTTTATGTTTGCGATTGATTTGAAATTTGGAAGTGAAACTTGAGCTTTAAATAAAGCTTTTCTTGTATCTAACATATAATTTTGATTATTAATTTATGCAATTGTCATAAATTCTTCATGATTATCAACATTTTATAAGATTGTTCTCGCCGAGATCTGGTACGCTGTTAGGCCCTCGTCGCTTTATTTATTAAGCTTTTTCATATTTTTTTTTTAATAATTGAGCTTTCATTCTTGGGTCTTACGTTTTCGATTTCCAGAATTTTTACATTAAGCTTTTAAGGGTTCTTTTGTATAAACAGTTGTGCTTATATTTTTGGGAAAGTTTCAGTTAAAGCTTTATAAAAAAGCTTTACTAATCACTAACAAATGTAATTATAAATGTTTAAAAAGCTTAAAAAGTTATCATGGTCAAGTCGTTCAAGTCTTTTATGAAGTTAAAGCTCTAAGAAATTACTAAAGAGAAGGGGTACAAAGTACCAAACATGAATGAAAGTTTTGCTAAAATTTTGGCTTGCTCGATAGTGTGGCCGTTAATTTTCGTCAGTCAACTGTCAACGTCTAATGAATTTGTGTTTAATTATTGTCTAATGAACTTTTTAACTTTCACTCAAGTTCGATAGTGTGTACCCGCCTTAATTTTAGATTTTGCAACATCCTTAAGCTTTTTTTTTTTTTAAATTTGTTACAACTCGTGTAATATGACGGTTTCTTTACTTGTTTTGCCTTTTAAGGAGAAACCTACCTCATTTTAAAGTAGGTACTTCGCAACTGGGTCAAGTGTTTTACGGAAATAAATTCCCTTAATTGCTTCTACTGCATAGAAGATGACAACTTTCATTTCTATGCGTTACTGTTACCAAACGCCCTTACAACCTACAAAAGCTTTTTCAAAACTGCAACAATAATTTGTGGAAAACTCAGGAGTATATAAAGAAATTTAATAAATTTTAATAGACTTAATTAGGGAACGAATACAAAAAATGTTGCTGTTCCCGTCAGTCAACACTCTACCCAAAGCTGTTGTCGAAAATTCTTGAATAATTCCTTTATTTTTTTTTTTTTTTTTTGAGGCAGTAATTAGAATATGAAGCCAGAATAAAAAGAAGTTGCTGCCAGGAAAAAAAAACGTTATCATTAACATTAACAACATCATTTTCTGGTGGAGAAAAAAGAATAAAAGCTTTTAGCTCCTTCGGTCTTAAACCAGCCTTGTTTGATGAAAGTTAGTTTGCCTTTCAGTCATCCAGCCATGTCAGACATTGAGGCTGTAATGGTTAACGAAATAGACAAAAATTTTTTTTAGCAAAAACTTGTGTAACAAATTCATTATTATGCACAAGAAAGCTCTAGTTTTTTTCTAATAAAAGAAGTTCTTTTTTTGGTATCTAAGCTCAAGGGTTATTGTGAATTACCCTGGAAGCTTTAGAGAAAAAAAACTAAAAAAAAAAACATTTAAAGAAAAACAAGTTGTTAATAAATAAAAAGACCAAGACGAAAGTTTAAACAAACCAGCAGATGATGTTTTTGCTGGGTAGACTTTTTTAAGGAAATAAAAGCTCCCTAGCAAGGCAAGAGAATGTTGTAAAGTATTCAAAACTAAAGTGTTGTTGTAGTAATTGTTATTGTAGATTGTGTGTTGTCTAAGTAAACACTTAAAAAGTCGTTATTTGTAATGTTGATATTTTTGTCCTTTTTTCCTGCTCTTCTAGGAGAGTTAGCAAAATACAGGAATTTAACACCCACTACCGAGGTTTTATTTTTTAACAGCAGGAGTTTCATATTTATTTATTTTTTCCAGCAATAAAGGAAATTGAAGAAAATACTTAACAAACAGTAGTTAAGACTTCAAAAGTCAAATAGTCAAACTGTTATGCAAAAGTAAATACAGCAACACCAAAATTGCCGCATGTTTCCTTTAGAAAAAAAGCAACTTTTTTTCTTTTACGTATGCGAAAGTTCAAGAAATTTACAGTAATTGTATGGTAAGGTAAAAAAGCTATTAGGAAATATTTTTAAAAGAAGAGAATGAAAAGATTTTAAAATTGTTTAATTTCATATGAATATTCCAGATGTTGAAGTCGGTAGAAATTTTGGTCGATATCAATTAAAATTTACAACAATTACAAAGTAAAACACATGGAAAGTTTATTGTATTTGTGTTGTTAACGGCAATCATAATGCCAATTTGCAAAATCGACCGGTTTGCGACTACGTAAACGACACTCATTCTAAGACCGATTACCAACTTCTAAAAACGACTGGTTTTTGAACACGACAACGACACTCAAAATAAGGCCGTTTATATACTAATTTTGTTATACTGTTTACTGCTTTTTCTTTAATAATACATAAAAAAAAGTTTTGAGCTTTTAGAGAAAGAAGTTTTTGGTGAAACTTTTCCTAAGCTTGGCTTAAAATCAAAGCTTTTACAGGGATTTTAAAGCCTTTTAGATGAAAAAAGATTTGAACTTTTTTATTTCCAAAAAGTTTTTCTTAAGCTTAACTTAATATTAAAGCGCTTGTAGGCTTTTAGAACTTTTCAGTTAAAAAAACAGTAATTTGTAAGCTTTTAAGACGTTTAAAGCTTAACATGCTTTTTTTAGACTTGAATTTATCTTTCTTAAGCTTTTCAGAAAAGAAAATATGTATACTTTTTCGAAAAGTTTTTTAAGCTTTGCTTAACAATAAAATTTTTAATATATACAAATTTTTTAGACTGTTTACTGCTTTTTCTTTAATAATACATTTAATATTTTTGAGCTTTTATAGAAGTTTTTGGAGGAACTTTTCCTAAGCTTTTCCAGCTTTTAAGAGAAGAACATATATATACTTTTTCGAAAAATTTTTTAAGCTTTGCTTAACAATAAATTTTTAAACTAATTTTTTCTTAATATAGAAGCTTTTCGAATTTTTTTCTTGAGTTCTCCAAATTAATAAATATCTGATTTAAGCTTTTCCAAAAGTTTTCTTGAAAGTTTTTTCCAAAAGCTTCACTGATTCTAATACTTACATAAAATGTATCTTGCTGTATTAGAAATTCATTGAATAAATAAATAAAAGCTTTTTCAGTTTAACTTTAAGTTGAAAGATAATAATTTAAGCTTTTTCATAATATTAACTTAATATCGTAGCTTTTACTTTTCAGAAGTTTTGTGTTCAAGCTTTTATTGGTTTTAAAGTTTCTATCGATGTTTTTTTTAATTTATCTCAATAAAGTTTATTAGATTTGAAGTTTTTGTATAAATTTACAAAAAGGTTTTTTAAAGCTTGACTTAATGTTAAACGTTTTCCAGGTTTTAAAACCTTTAAGATACAATAAAAATCAAACTAAAACTTTTCTCAAAAGTTTCTGAGATGGCCCATTCTTATTGCCGGTTAACACACGTCTAGTTTGCCTCGTCAAGTCTTGAGCTTTTAGAAGAGAAGGGAAAAGGGATTGTTTCCTTGAAGCGTGAACCGAAAAAGTGTTGTGTGGACCTCCAGCTTAAGGTTGACTTAATATTAAAACTTTTACAGACTTTTCGAAACTTTTTAGACAAATTTCTAAGCAAGTTTTTTTTTTAAATTTTATTTTTTTTTTTAGCTTTTTAGATAAAAATCGAATCGAAGTTTGGGCCAGGAATGAGGAAAATGCTTTCTGCATTCAAATTTTGTTTGATAGTGGCCAAAAATTACTATTTTATTTTTTCTTATTAGACTCATTTTAAGATTTAATGGTGTTTAAAATCCAACCCATGACTGCCGCTGTTTTTTTTTTTTTTTTTTTTTTTTTTTTTTTTTTTTTGCACCGAAAAACTGTCGACAAATTGTTGGAAATTGAAAAAATTTTTGTGTAGGCTTTTGCTTGTTATTATATTTCCTTTTTCTTTTTGGCGTGTAAAGAAAACTGCCTACAAAAAAAAAACTATTTCTTTAAGAATTTCTGAAAACACTAAAGAAAATTCAACCACCACTTGTGTATCCTTAACTAAATGTTGTCGTTCTTATAGAAATAATCTTGCCACTACTTAAAAGGAAAATTAAGGATTTTCCAGAAGTTAATTATACTAGTTGAAGTGCAGGCCAACATAGAATATTGAGCAATTTAATTAATTTTTTTTTTGAAGATAGTTTTGATTATACTTTACAGTTTAGCTAAACGCGTGGGCTCTTTTAGTGGATTTTCTTTATGACTATTCAAGGAGTGACTTTAAATTTTGCAAGAATAATGTGCAGAAAGTTTTATTAACCCCTAAAGTTTGTATAACTATCTATATGGAATTCGCTTACAAAGATTTCATGCCTGTTCCCTCCCCCAAGCAAAAAAGTCTTAAAGTAAATCGGGCCTTATTTTAATTAAAATAACGTAAACTTTAACTTTATGTTTCCAAGGCTTACTTCATATTTAGACTTGTCTGCTTAAAATTCTCTCTCTTTTAAGTCTTAAACTGGCTCTTTCTTTTATTGCAATCGTATCCTTGATGTGCTTTCTGAATTTAAAATCTCCAATGCCTGCCGATGATGGCCCGATGTATGTTGGCATTTAATGTTTGTTTGAGAGTAAGTGTTTTGTTTTTGTTGTTCTCCTTTTATTGTTCTTGTTGGGGCTTACGAAAACTAAGGCCCAGTCTATAATAAAAAGAGAAAAAATACCAAATTGAACTACAACATCCTTTAACAATATATAAACCTTGTCTTTTTCATTCCATATAAAATAAATGAAATGTCTAAAATCCTTGGGGAAATTAGTTTTTTGCTCTAAATGTACTTTTTTTCACTGTTTGTTCGTTGTTGGTTTTTGCTTTTTTTTAAATTTATGAAGAAAAATTTAATTTTTCGCGTTTAATTTGAGATTGTGGCTGCTTTTTGTTTGTTTTTGTTTTACACTAAGGAAAACAAAGAGAAACTAGATGAAAGAGGAAATAATGATTGAAAATATTAAATAGTTATTAATTTTTAATAAATTTGTAGCACCGCAAAGAACTGAAGTTTTTTAATTAAAATTTTAAAAATTTATTACAACAGAGAACAAAAATTAATTATTTGTGATAACCGTGCACTTTCTTATTATATTCGTGGTTTTTGTTTTACAAAATAGCCTGGAAAAACCTATTATACTGTACATGTTTATGAAAGGAAGTATTAGCTCGCAAGGACAATACTAAACGGAAATTAGAAAGAACATTAAGTTAATGGGTTAATAGAGTGAAAATAAATAACTGTAATAACAAGGATTATAGTTATAACAAAAACAGCGCCTAGCCGAAAAAGATTTTGTAAAAAAGAAAACTAAAAGCGATTTATTGCCGGATCTGTTTCAGCAATTTTCAATTTGAAAAAATGTTGTAGGATTTTACGCATAACAAAACTTATTTTTTTTAATGGCCGCCGCGACGAACAAAACTTTTAAAAACAAGTAAGCACTATGACGGCTATGCGGAATATTTTATATCCTTCACCATGGTGCGATAAACACGGAAAGTCTTTAGATATACAGAAATCTATTTGTGCCACGCCCATTTCTTCAATCCCGCCCATATTTTTTTGGAAGTTTGTATATTGATAACCCAGACATGTTTATCAAATTTAGACAATTTTTCTTTAACAGCTCTTTGGATTTAAATGAATTTATTTTGTGCCACGCGCATTTCTTGAATCCCGCACACATTTTGTCGACTAATGTGTATTGATAATGAAAATGCTTGAACATACTTAAAATTAAATTAAAAAAATTTAAAAGAAAACTCTTTAGAAAAAAATTACATTTATTATTTAACAAAATGTCATTACATTAACTTTTTTTCACTCCGAACACAAAGAAACCGCTAAAGAGTTTTATTTTATTTATAAATTTTTTTAACATTTTGTCATTTTCTCCTTTTTGGCTTTTGTTTTTTTTTTTTTGCCATTTGCTCATTAAAACTTTAATAAAACATTTGACAACAAAATGAAAATCTTAAAAATGTGGCGAATTGCCACCAAATTCAACCATATTGTAACAGTTTGTGGTAAAAGTATGTAGATTAATTTTTAGAAGAAGAAAAAAGATAAAATAATTAAAAAAAAATTTTAACCACAAAATAGTTGAAAAAAAAAACAATTTATTCTGTAAAGAATTTTTAAAACAAAATAATATCAATTAAAAGTTTGCTTAAAAGCAAATTAAAAAAAAAAATAAGGAAAACAATTACTTGTCTCTGTGTGTTAGAATAAATAGCAAAGACACCAACCATTTTAATAAGATGATATCAATCAGGGGTGTGATGGAAATGAAAAACGTAAAACGCAAGAATTTGAAAGTTGCTTTTAATACACTTTTAATCTAATTATTATAATTGTTGTTATAAAATTCTGTTTAATAGAGAAATATTTGTCATAAAGTTTTTTTATCATAGATATCTTATAAAAAACGCCATTTAAAATTCTTGCGTTTTAATTTTTGGATTTCCATCACAGCCCTGGATAAAAACTCCTTTTGCGATTTGGATAAAATTTAGTCTAGCCAAGATGTATTTGGGATCCAAGGAAAATAAAATTTCAAACTTACTAATTTAGTAGAGACAATAACTATTTTAAGAAGATTTAAAAAAAAATTTACAGCCTGTTCATCGGTTTCGAACGTTAACGTTCGCATAGAAAATTACATTTAAAACAAAAACAAATTTTCGAATTTTGTTTTAAATGTAATTTTCTATGCGAACGATGACGTTCGAAATCGTTAAGCAGGCAGTTAAAGTCCAAATTTTGAAAAAATGCATGCCTCTATTACGGTTCGCAACTCAACTCAGTTGAGTTGTAATTTCTTAATTTTTGTATTATGGTTTACAACTTTGCTATATTGTGGTGAACAAAAACATAACAAAAATTACAACTGATCACAAAAAGTTGTCTTAATTACAACTCAAGTGAGTTAAGTTGTGAACCGTTATAGGGGCCTTAGTTTTCAGCCAAATTGTATGCGGGGAAGGGCCTAGAAAAGTTCTTTTTTACCTATTTCTAATGAAAATATTTTAAGAAAATACAATTGATACGTTCGTTAGTGAAGACAATAACCGCCTGAGTTGTTTTCGGGGAGGGTCCTCGAAAAATTCTTCTTTACCTACTCCTAATTGAAATATTCTAAGAAAATACAATTTTATTCATTCGTAAGTAGAGACAACAACCTGTTTAGGCGACCCTTCAAAATAAATTTGTTATTTTGTAATGGGTAAGCCGCTTTTATAACGAGGACGGTCTTGGGAGTCCCCGAAATAGGATATCTTAGCTATTCCCAAGCCTTAAAACTTTAGCACTGCTATTAATTCAGATTTAAACATATCTAAAATATTGTCTACAAATATTTTATGTAAAAAAAAAACGCTGTGTCGCATTCCCTGGAGGAGCGTAAATCAGGAGCTCCACGTCACCCCTTCTATGAGCTTGATACTTTCTTTTAATTGATCCATGCATTTTAAGGATATCGTAGTAACTGTTTTTTTGGCCAAATCAGAGGATAATCTTATAAAGCATTAATATTACCAAATTTAGTCTTAAGTAACCAATGGCGAAATTCAGTGGTTTGCTTGGGGAACTCCCTCTATGCAGTTGCTATCCATGAGATGTAGCTTTTACAGAAAATGTAAGACGAAGTATATGAAATAGACAATCTTATACCTACATTGCTACATGAATTTGGTTGTTTTTGCAGATCACGGCAGGGAGTGTTAAAAGGTTCCCTAGAGGACAACCATAGACATATAAGATTTAAAACGTTCGCTTGCTATCAAAACCTAAAAAGGATCAAGGCAAATGTTGATAGCTCGAACTGAAGTGAAATCTTTTCTAGACGTCTGCCATGTATTTGGTTAGATGCGCTGACCACTTTGGAGTAATGACGACCCACAAATATTTTGCATATTTTTTTAATTTGAGTAGATTAAGAGCAAAAAGGCCTTTTCTAAATTTTTTGTCTTTGTTTATATAAAATTTAAGACGTGTGTGGTTTATAGAACACGAGCGCAAAACTCGTCCGTTTAACTTATATTTAAAACAAAATTTCGAAATTTGTTTTTGTTTTAAACGTAAGTTATATAAAATGTTATATAAAATACACATTAATTTTAACAATTCTACTTTACAGAACTCAGGGCAAAAGGCGTTTTGAGGTTTCAGGGTATCTTAATTATATAAAATGCTTAAACGTGTGCAAATTTTTTAAGCCTCAAATGGATCAGTTTTGGTAACTTTAATAATAATAAGTTTTTTTTCAGACTGAAGGCAAAATGAATTTATTTGCATTTTCTAAAGTAATAAAGTCTTTGTGTTAAAATTTGATTAGATGGTTTTAAAGATACTTCAGAAAAGGTCATTTGGTAATTGGGTTTTTTATGACAAATAAAACTTGTTTTTCTCGTTGTGGCTAAAAACTAATCAAGGTATTTATTCATATCATTAAACAAGTTTGTTTTTCGAAAGAATCAGCAGCTAAGGATAAACTTTCTTTACGCATTTGTAAGATTCTGCTATAAAAAAATAACTTTTGAGAGCCGAAACAAAGTGAGTTAATTTTTTATGCTGTTAAATAAAGTAAATATGATCCCCAGAGGAGTAAAAGGATCAAATTAATATATATAAATAAAGTGAAGTGCAAAATAATATTATTATATTAAATCTAATTAAGATTATAGCCTTAACTTTTCGCTTAAGTGCCAATATACCCATTCTTATAGGTTCCCAACAAAAAAAGTCTTAATAAGTCCCGTTTGCCTTTTATGCATTCTTAAATACACTTTCCTCAGCCTTTCTTAAAAAATTAATTTCATTTATATTGTTTGTGTTATCCTTTTGTTTCTTGCTCTTTATAAAAAGAAATTAATTCTTGATTTATGTGGCAAAAAGGAGAATTTGTTTCTTTTGGTCTGGCCTGATATTTTCACTCATATGGGTAAATATTGAAAAAATTCACTGGAGTGTAAAAATATTTTGTAAAAAAGAAAATGTTCCAACAACTGCTGCTAAACTGAGAAGGAAGCAAGTTTGCGTTTGCCAAAAGAAATTTTATTATTTTAACAAAGAAAACCAACCTCCCTAATTTAAATGTTTTGCCCTTCTTCGCACATCCCAGCTCAAGTGGTTCGAAAATCTGCAAAGCAGAATTTCTATTAAGTTTTTTTTTCGTTATGATAGATTAAATTTTCTTTCTAATGGTGTGCTTTTTTTATTGTTTTTTTCCAAATATGTATAACAAATGATTATTAATAATGATGCTTATTGAAGTTTTATCCTTTAGCTGAGATCCTTTTTTTTTATCTTAAAACAAAAAAAAAAAACACACAAAAATAAGAAAATTTTGCTTTTAAAAAATTTACAATTTGTTTAACAAAATTCTTCTTTCTTGTTGCTGCATTTTAGTGTTAAATCATTGGTTTTTATTAAGGACAACAGCTGTAAGAACATGCAACATGCCAGATAAACGAAACAAAAAACGACAAGTAATTACTTTCAGATTGGCTGCTGCTGCAAATTGTCACATTTTATGTGGCAGAAGAAAAGACATAACGAAAATGTATGAAGAAAAATTTTATAAATTTAAAATTTTTAATTTTATAAAATTCAAGAGAGTCACCCTGTGTCTTAAATTATAGCTAAAAAGTGCAATAAAATGTGCAGTGTTTAATTGGATAATCCGATTTCTATATAAAAAAAACTTCCGAGAAAATATGTCATTTTTAGGTTTTGAATTCTTAACTTTAAAATAGGAGTTTCTTGGATGTGATACGATGGAGTAACACAAAAACGAACCCACACCTTAGAAACAACCAGTACTTCTAACGAAGTTTAAAATGCACTTCAGTTCAAATGCCAGAGATACCTTTCAATCCTTTAAATTTGACGCATCCCATTTCGGCAAGTCCCCTTCACCCCAGTGTAGGACAACTGTGATATTTATTTACATGAGCACCTGCACTATGGCCTATTCTCATGGTGTATTTCAACCACATAATGATTAATATATTCATTTACGAAGCATATGCGAGAATCATGTTTCAAACACAGGTTGCAAATTGAGAGTTTAACTGACAAATCATCCTCCCCCCTTGTTTAGGAGCTGGAGCTATCTTACCTCCACTGCCAATCCGAATCAAGGTAGTTCCTGTATTGATAGCAACAGAACCTTAGGAAGATTAGAACATTGCTGCAGGTGCCTACGCCACATTGGCTCTCCTGCGAATAATGACACCTCGTTTTTACTCGCGGTGTTGGCATAACCATAGCCAACTCGTGCTCTCTGAAAGTATTCCTACAAAGAAGGACAAGCCCACCTTCCGAATCCTCGAGGTTCATTTCTTGGAAAGCCTTCTAACGGAGACCTCACCAATAGTCAGATCGGTCAGTCAGGCCGGGGGCTACTGACTCCCGAGCCACTATCAGTTAAGTACTGACGTAACACTACGGACTCCTTGAAATCATTACACTCCAAAGAGCTCTGTAATTTCGGATGTATCGCAGAGGCTAGGTATACATACACCTGATCGCCTTAGCAAAGATTTTCAATGACGAAGGAAAAAATATCGACACGACAGTTACTGTCATGCTCCTCTTTCCCGCTTCCCGAACGAACTCTGTTCCGAAGAAATCCTTAGAAGTACTAATATAAATTTTCCGATTCCTTCTCTATGTGCGCGACGACGGCTTCAATTTCAATTTCTATTTCAATTTCAATTTTATTTATTTTATAATCTTTAAGCCATAAAAAGGCCAAACTCTATGTGCGCGTCAACTGTTGCCAGTTACGCATTGCTTGGTCCAATTTGAATCCTTTTGGAACCCAGTATTGATCTTTACCTAATTTGCCCCGGAGGATATAACACCAAAAGGTGAAATGTCCTTTAGAAAATTCCTACCACCACCGGGTGGGCAAGTACAAGACAGTGACATGGTTCGATCGTCCTCCATGCGGCATTGCTCCATTAAGATTATTATCAAACTAAAGAAGCACTTGCAGAATCATTGGCCGCCACTTAAACAGCGATTTAAAAACGTTTGCAAAATTTATCCAAAATCTAGGAAATTACTTAAGTACCGCACAAGTTAAAGCCCAGACACGTTGTGAGACAATTAAAAATGTCCGAAATGCTGCTTTTAAGGCATTAAAACAAGCCATTTACAAACTGGAAAACTAGAAATCTTATGTAAAGCTTGTCCAGCCAGGCAAATTAACTTCAAAGCCGAATATTCGAGATGGCAAGACAATACTTTTCATTTGGTAGGACCAGAAGAATCTGATTTAATATGAATTTCTGAAATTGAGCTAGACAATAATAGGGTGCCTGTACCGAATACAATTGATTTGGTTAAAGCGACCACTAACAAAAAAAAAAATGAAAAAAAATAAATAAATTGTCCGGAACATGAGACCAAACCGAGAGACGCAATATTTAATCATGACAAAACGCATGTTGCCAGACCTGCAAAATCTAATTGGGAAAATCGGCCTCAACCCCCTTAAAGCCATGTCAGATAAAACTTCATCGCTTTGGTTGACGTTTCTAACTTTGACAGAAAAGCGAAACGCAAAAGGTTTATGTCACAATTAACACTTTGACAACACACACGATTGTTTGTTAAAAATAAATAAAAAATAAAAAAATTATACTAGCAGACTATCAAAACGCGCAAAAAGATGAGAGTTGCCTAACTTTTTGGTTCGCTCTGCGACATCTTGGATGTTAAAGAGAATCTCTTACGCAACGCGGAGCAAAAGATTTATCTGATGTGGCCTTTATGGTGCAGATCTTGATGCAAAACAAGTTAAAGTTCACATAATTCAACCAACACATTAAACCCGGCAAACGTTTCTTTCTTATTTTTAAGGCGTTTTCTTTTCCAAAAAAAGTGTTGCATAAGTGTTACATGTGACTTGGCAACATTTTTAAATGCTCCCTCAAATTTTTAAGAAGTGTTTCGTATTTTACGTTAACAAAAGAACACGAATTTCGGCATTAAACAATAAAGTACAATTAGCGCAAGGTAAATTCAATTACAGGTGGTGACAAGACTACAACAATCCAAAGCCAAAAGAAACAACAGATGGGTTTTTGTATTGCATTGTTAGTGTTTACGGCCCTAAACTTGGCACCACCTTGTACTGAATTCGCTTTGATCTAGTGCTGCACTCATGCCCCTTTAATTGAAATGAGTGTTGAACATGTAGCATTTTTTTTTATTTTAAAGGGAACATCATCCGAAAAGAACGCTTTACACTTTTAAAATAACACATGTTTTTCAGAAAAGAACATAAAAAAATGTAAAAGGCCGAATAAATGCAGAATTTTACTCAGATATGAAAACGCCATAACTTTTATTGCATAAAGGGGTTAAACTCCTATGCGGCTCTACTGTTAACATAAGTAAGTTTATTAAAATCGGATATACATATTTATGGAAAAAAAAATCGTTCTTATTGTTTTCATATGTAGAAGAGAAATTTGTTTTCAATATATTGTATTGCAAAGGTTGTCGTGGGGGTGGGGGGGGGGGGGGGGGGATTGGCTTAGGGGCATCCTGGAGATATCCTTATTACACATATAGTTATTTAATTCAAAATTCAAATAGACGTGTGCTTAGAACATTCGCAATTTAAACAAAATCCATCTATTAGTTAAGAAATTTTTTTTAGGTGTGTTTTCTAACTAAAAAAAATTTAATAAACAACTTGTTTTTTTTATTAAGAAAAAATTAAGGAAAATAAATGTTTTTCTTAATAAAAAACCTTTTTTTCATATAATTTATTAATCATTTGTATTAAATACAAAATTTGTTTTCTTATTGGTCATTCTGATCTGTAAAAAAATAATTTATTTTGACAATTTTATTTATTTTGAAAACAAAAATTCACTTAAAGACAGCAAATTTTTTTTTCGCAGTATATTTAATGACAAACAAAATAAATATGTTTACAATATTTCAAAAATGTTCAAAAGAGATTTTACAAAAACGCCTACTTACATAAAGACATAAGCTTACGCTATGTGGTGGCAGGCAGCGTTTCCCACATTTAATGAATCATCCAGAATCTTTAAATGGCCACACAGAAATTTTGTGTGCACTAGAGACAATTTTAGTTAGACAATTGGGCAGACAGAAAGACGGGCGTTTAAGAAAAAAAACTATAAATTTAAATTAAAAAAAAGGAGGAGCAACACAGAATATCAAAAAAGTAAAGAATAGAAAATAATTTTCAGGTTTAAGTAAAATATTTAGTAGAATTTAGTTAATGCTTATGAAATTAATAGAAATTTGAAGTAAACAAATCAAAGATAATTTACTTAACTCTCAGAAATTTCATTGAGATCGATTGAGTTTAAGAGAAGTTATAGCTTTTTAAAGTTCTAAAGTATGAACATTTTACTAATTAATATTAATCATACGTCACCCAGTGCCGTAAAGTTAACATATTTGTAACTTCTAAACTTTTTCGCCGATTTCCATGAAAAAAACTGTTATTTTTAGCTAAGGAAATACTGTTATAAATTAATATAATTTTAAGATTTCTGTAACAGATAATATTAAGACTTATCTAATTTAAGTGACTTTCTACCACCCTTGTCACAAATCCAAAGTCTTTTATATTTTCAAAAATTTACATTAAAATCAACTAAAACTTATTTGTTTTAATAATTTCTAAATTATTTTAACTTAAAAAAAAAAAAAAAATTGAAAATCACTTTTTCTAAACATTTTCATTTCTTTAATAGTTTCAAATTAGAATTTCTGCAAAATTAATACAAATTTAACGTCTTGTTTAATTTGATCATAAGAAAAATCTGTTTAAAATCAAAGATTTTTTTTTATCAATCCTTACCGTCACTTTTTTAATCCCTCATTTAATTTGGTTTAACGCTATGATTAATTAATGTAACATTCAGTGTCACAAAATTAAAAAAAAAAAAAAAAAAAACAAATTCAAAAGAAGGAAGGAGATGGCCACTACCTGTGTTTTAAAAAATGCCAGCAACCAATTTTATTGAAAAAATAAAAAAAATGGAAACTACCCAGTGGAAAATTCTTAAAGATTTGAGAAAAATTTTTTTTTTGTAAATTTTAAAGAAAATTTCCCGAAAATGAATAAAATTTGAGCCATATGATCTAGTAGGAATAAAAGAAACTTATAAGATGTATGTATAAATATTTAAAAATATTTAATTTGGAAAAAAAATTCTGCACAAAATTAAAAAAAAAAATTATAGACTACATTTTAAAATAAAAAACACTTGAATCACTGCCAGTGTAATAGATCTAAATTTAGTCCCAATTCTGAAAAAAAATCTTTGGGAATTGTTTCTTAATTAGTCAGTATTTTCCAAGAAATAGCTATTAAAATATTTGAATATTTTTTCATAAATCCTTTAAAAAAGTTGTCCCAAAACTGTGTCCCAAGTATTGATTGCACCTTGAATTTATACACTTTCAAAAAATATAAAAATACATCATATACATTAAAAATATTTGCCTTTAAACTATTAAAAATAGTTGTCCCAAATTGTTGTCCCAATTGCTTGCTACTTTTTTTCCAAATTTCTTAAGAAAAAACTTAATTTTTAGTTCTTTTGAATTTTTTTTTTAATATCTCATATAATGGCCCAATTTTTAACTGCAGTAAAAATTTGACAAACCTGTTCATCTTATTTTTAAACGACATTAAAGTCCTCAAGTTGCCTGCCGCCCAATAGTTCTAAATATCATAAAACTATCTAAAATTGTTCTTCCAAAATGTTATACAAATTGTTGGCACATTTTCTGTTGGCTTGACTTTTCTAACGAAGAAAATATTTTTTTCAGCTTTCTTGTGAAATATCCAATTTTTTGATATATATGTATGTATATATGTATATCAATTTTTTTCAATATCTCAAAACCGTTGTCTCAATTCTCCACGTAGTAAACATTTTCAAAGAATATTTAAAAACGTTTAATTGCTTTCCATTAATTTAAAATAGCGTAAAACTATCAAAAATTGTTGTCCCAAAATTGTTACCCAAAATTTAAAAAAGACTGGAACATCATTTTCCAAATTGCTTTTAAATATCCGTCTCAAATCCTTGCTTTGCATTATAGGACAACGAATTTAAACCATCATTTTGTAGAAAAAAAATTTTCTAAAAACAGTTGCCCGATAAAAAAAATATTTAAGATATTGTTGCCTATTTTGGGACAATTTTCTTTTTTTTTCTAATAAATAATTTTTCTAAAACAACATATTTTACATTTACATTTTGGGACAAAGATTTTATTTTTTTTTTACCATTTAAGAAATTTGTGGCCAATTTTGTAGAAAAAAGTTGTCCCATAAATTATTAAAGATTTTGTTGCCTATTTTGGGACTGTTTTTTTATCAACAGTTTTTCTAAAACAATATTGCTAAAAAAAATTACTTGAACATTTTTGTCCCAAAACCTTGTTTTTAACATTTTAGCACAAAGATTGTTGCATATTTTAAGACAACTTTCTTTTTTCCAATCAACAATTGTTCTAAGACAGTATTGTTAAAAAAATAGCTTGAAAATTTTTGTGACAAAACTTTGCTTTTTACATTT
The DNA here is from genome assembly GCA_949318255.1 of Pollenia labialis. Lineage (NCBI taxonomy): Eukaryota > Metazoa > Arthropoda > Insecta > Diptera > Polleniidae > Pollenia > Pollenia labialis. Next base: position 129,556,903 of record OX439143.1, on the reverse strand, counting down.
TAGGACAAAGATTTTTACCAATTTTTTTTATATTTTCAGCAAATTTTAAGTATTTTTATCGAGAAAAAGTTTTTACAAAAAAATAAATCTTTTAAAAACGTTAGTTCTCATTTTAAACAAGTTTTTCTAAATGGAGCTATAATGGCCCTTTTGAAAACATTGCTTCACATTTTGGGACAAAGATTTCCGATTTTTTTATCATATAAGAAATTTGTGGGGTTTTTTTGTAGATTAAAAGTTGTTCCAAAAACAGTTGTCCATAAAATAAAACAAAAATTCTATTTAAGATATTGTTGCATATTTTGTGACAGTTTTCCAGTTTTAATTTTTTCCAATCAAAAACTTTGGTTTACATTTAAAGGGATTTTTTTCGATTTACTTGTGCCTTATTTTTTAGAAAAAGGTACCGATGTCCCATCTAAAAACTTTGATTTATAATTTGGGACAATGATTTTATAAATGTTTTTCCATTTAAGAATATGTGGCTTATTTTAAGACTAAAGCTGTCCCAAAATGGCCAACAATTTTCTAAATAGTAGTTTGGGACATCTTCTTAAGAGTTAAAACAAATATTTTTTAATTATTTAAATTATCAAAGAGGCTGTTCACACGGTGTCTTTTCAGACAAACATGTTTGTTTAGTTTGTAGGCAATCGGGGTAGAGAAGAAAGAGGGGTTGCCAAACATACACGAAACTAGTTTTCTTGTTTGTTAATCGTGTTTTTGTATATAAGGAAGATTAAACAATTACAACAGACATGTCTGGAAAGACATCGTGTAAACTCCCTCAAAGTATTTTTTTGGAAAACAAAATTTTTAATTATTTAGATTGTGTTTGTCGTGCCGGTTATTCTTGATAAATTATTGTTTAAATATGTAACAATTTTCTATATAAAAAAAAAAAATTAGATTAAACTGAAATGATTTTATAAATCTTTTTCTTTTTTAAGGAATTTAAATGAAATCCTATTGTTTAAATAAATGCGACTTTTTTTTTGTCTTATTTCCAATTAAAATTAACATATAAAATGATTTTATTCAATTTTAATGATCCGAACACAATTTCTTTTGCTATTGGCTACAAGTTGATGTTGTTGTAATTGCCACAAACACAACAGCAGCAGCAAAGAATGAATGCTGCAACAAATGCCTTAATTAATTAATTGACTGCGTCAAGTGTAAATGGCAGAGAATGATGTTTCATCGCTTAGAAATTTTGACGTTTTTTACAATCTTTTTTTTTCTTCTTCTCTATTTTAGACTTACAATGTCTAACGATCGCGTTAGATGTACGCGAGTCGTAAGTTTGATGAAAAAAAGTTTTTTTTTTTAATTGTAATTTGCAATTTTGCAATACACACAACATTTGCTGCAACAACTAAAATAAATGTTTGCATTTAAATGACATGCTTAATTAACTAGACTGCAATTAGGATGATTGTAATAATCAACAACATTTTCGCTTTTTATTTCAGTTTTTTAATTTTTTTTTTTTTTTTTAATTTTTTAAAGCTTCTTTTAAAATAATCGAATTTAATTTGAAATGAAGAAATATTTATAAAACATTTTTTTTTATTTCTGTAATTAAATTATTTAATAGTTTCGTGTTGTAAAGTTTTTTTTTATTTGTTGTATTAAACAATTTTTAAAAATTGCATATGAAAGGAATTAAAAGAAGAAGAAAAAAAGAAAAAAAAAACAAGTGAAAAAGGTATTCGAGTGTAAAATTGTTCAAGTATTTTAAAGATGGAAAAGCACTAGTGTGGAAATCTATGAATATTTTATTAATTGAAGCAATATTTTACGTACTCATATTTCTGAATTGTTTTTGCTCAGACGTTGAGTAAATTTAAAATCAAAAAATATTATTAAAGAAATAAAAATAAAAGTGAAGTATTTAATGGATTTTAAGAGCAATTTAAAGGTTGGACTAAATTAACAGGTGGTTAAATTTTAAGGGCCGATTTTAAATGTGAACCCACATCTAAACGTCAAGTTTTTTTCTGCATTTTATTTGACATTTCCCAATTTCAGACTAACTCAATTTGAACCATGGAAAGATACACAATCGAGCAACGCGTTTAAGTTATTCAGGCTGATTATGCAAATGGGCGTTCAAATCAAAATGCATATCGTGCACTTCGAGATTTTTTCGGTTAATTTAATCGTCCAAATGTGCGTACAATCGGAAAAATCGTTCAAAAATTTGAGCAAACCTGGTCTGTAGGAGATGTGAAAACACCAGTGCATGCTCGTACTGCAGAAATGTCAATTGGCCGCCAAGATCATGTGATTTGACACCCGTTACACATGTTTGTTTCACTTTTGCTGTATCCCGCCCTTTGTTTACAGAAGAACTCTCAAGTATAAGACACCAGCAGCATGCCTGATTTGGTTTTCGTAATCATTCTACTTTGAAAAGTTGATGTATTTAATTTAATAATTTAAACAAAGAGAATATGGGAATTTGTGCGTCTTATTTTACTTTTTAAACATGAAAATAATTTTAATAATACGCAAAATACGGCATCGAATTGATGTCATATAAAAGATGACGCATAAAATATGACAAAATTTTATGAAGACGTTCGTCATTGGATTGAAGTCACTTTTTGCCCCATTTGTAATAACATTGATGTCACAATTCTAATGCATCATCAATATGAAGATGCATGAGTTTAGATCAGTTTAAACACTTTTCCATAGATCAGTTTTTCGACTGTTTTATAGATCAGTCTTAAAACTATTCTAATGATCCATAGACTTTCCTACAGTTCAGTTTATCTCGACTATTCTTGCTCGAACTTGATTTTGTTTACTATTCCCCCAATCGTTTACCTTTAAAAATGCTCAACATTAATTTTAATGTTAACTAAACATTTTGAAATTTTGTCGACAGTAAAACCAATGGAAGTCCACCTTGAATTGTAATATTTATCTTGTGCGTTGTGGTTTCTTTTTATTAATTAAAATATAAAACACATGCTTTTAATCATGATGCCGCGAAAAAAATGCGCTACATTGAGTAGAAATGAAAATTTTGCAATTGAAAAACACTTGAAACAACACATGACATTGACCTTTGTTGGCAATCAAAATAAAAGAAAAACTTTGAAAATAAAAACTTAATTTAAGAAAAATTATTTTCTTTTTTATTAATTCTCTTTTACGAATTTTAATAGATTTTTTGTTGCTGTTGTTTTTGTTTTTGCTGCCCCTGCTAAAGCAATTTTCATTAAAATTAAGAATTGAATCAATAAATTTTACAAGAAATAAAAAATAGTTTATTAAAATTGTAAATGTTTTTGTAAAATAAATTTTAAGTAAAAAAAAAAAAAAAATAAAGAAAACGTTAAAATTTGCAATGAAAATTCGATTAAGAAAACAAATACACTTTTGATGTTGTGAATGAGTGATTCGTAAGTTCAGCATGGATGTGGGGAATGAATCCCAAGTAAAGTGTCTATAAACTATTTTCTGGCTATCTTAAGAGGTCTTGTAAAGAGCGCTCAGTTATCTACAATAAAAAAACTAAAATATAAACTCTTTACCCTTTAGATTACTAAGCTGATTAGGAAAGAACTTGGCGAAAAGCCGAACCCTGTTAGAACTCAATTTAACTTCATCCACTTCATTTAAAGCCTTCAAGCATATTCATCATTATTATTATTAACAACCCTCTAATAAACTTAGACACATTTTAAAAGATGAAAATTATTGTGTATATAAAAAAAAACGTCACTACTTTCTATATTACTTGGGGACAGTCAAGTGGCATTTAGGTTCAATCAAATTAAATGTTACAAGTAAAAAAAAAAATAATTTTAAATACAAACACTATTAAAAAAACAAAATAACGACATCAGAGGTTCCGAGATGAAAAAGAACAATATAATTAACAAAAATTGGAAGGGGTCCATTCCCACCTTACATTTTATCCGGTGGAAACATCAAACACTAACAGCAACGAAAATGTATCTATTAACAAATTAAATTTATTTTTGTTTTCATATAAAATATTTACACAAGAAAAAATAAATTTTTAATTAAAAATAAAATACATACAGATTACACAATAAATTTAATGGATTTGAAAAAAAATCAGGGCACGGAAATAATGAAATTTTTTAAGGCTAAGGGAAACTCTTTAACTCTTTTGACTGCCAGCCGTCTTCAGTGACGTTGAGGGAAAAACGGCAAAGGTTTCTGAGGAGATAGTCTGGTGACATATCAAATCGACCTGTCCGTTAGCGCGAGTTCGATCCCCCGGTCAGTTAAGAATGAAAAATATCAATAAATTTTAATTCATTTCATGCTGAACAATTACTTTCTTCAAAAAAATAATTTAATGAAAATGTAATTCTATTAAAAATTCATTGAAAAAAGTCCTTTTTTGAAAAATGTGTACACTCAAAGAGTACTTATTTTTTTTTTGTAAACGGAATGTTTCTTTCTTCTAAACGAAATCCTGCTTCAAAATAACCTTCTGGGTACAGGACCTACCTAAAAAAAATTGCCCTTTTTAAAAACTATCCTCCTCCAATAGCAGCATTTTAAGCCAAATGGAATTTAAAAGTACCTTTTATAAAAATTTAATATTGAATAGATAGTAAATTTTAGTAAAAATGTTTCAATTGAAAAAGAAAACTGGCAAATCAATAACTTTCTAGAAAAGTTCTTTCTTAAATTTCCTTTTTTTTAACAGAAGTCGTCTAACTTTCATATCTTTTAGGAAACGTTCCAATTGAAATAGTACTGTTTTGAAGGAAATAGAACATTTTAGAAAAAGATCCTTTACTAACCTCGAAAATAACGTAAGCGCCAAAAATCAAATTTTACAGGATGAGAATGTTCTTGCTATAAAATCGTAACGGCACCTAAGTGACCATGGCATTTTTGGAGATGATGCAAGTGTTGCCACTGAAGTCATTTATTAAAAAAAAAAAAAAAAATTTAAATTATGCCGCTTACGTTATTTTCGCGGTGATCAATGAAATTTGTCCGTATAAGGGAATTGTCGTATCAAAAGAACTCAATGCTTTCGGAGCCATAGAACTGTGTCCGTCGAAAGGGGAGATTACACTACAGAACCCTTTTTTAAAAAGTACATTAAAAAACAATCGCTATAAATTAAAAAAATTATCTATTTTAAAAAAGTACATTTTAAAAAAAGTACAATTTTTAAAAAAGTACGCTTTTTAAAATAGAACCATTTTTAAAAAGTACTTTTGAAAAAAGTACCTTTAGACAATTTTCTTTTAAAAAAGTGCCTTTTAAAAAGTACACTCTTAAAAAAGTACCCTTAAAACATTTTCACCCCTATCGTGAATAAAAATTCCTTGGGAGTTTTTTCCCTTTTCACATTTTTTGAATAGAATTAAAATATGAGAAGGGAAAAAAACTCCCAAGAAATTTTTATTCACGATAGGGGTATTTATCTTTTGAAAACAGTGCACTAAAAAAAAAAGATACCTTTTTTTAAAAAGTACTATTAAAAAAGGTAAATTTTTAAAATAAGTACATTATTAAAAAAATACTTTTTAAAATGAAAATTAAGCAAAAACAAAAAAAAAAAGATTGTTTTGGGAAGAAGTGATTCTTTTAAGATTTAAAAAAACTTTTTATAGCTAAAAGTGCCTGCTTTAAACCCTGCTCTTAGCAATTTTCTTTATAATTAAAATAAAATTATTAAAAAGTTAAATTTTTTACCACTTTTTCCACATCTAAAGTAATAAAGGAAATTACAAAACTTTTATAAAAATTATTTGTACCTAAAAATTTTTCTCCTACAATAAAACAACTCTGTTTTGGTTCAATGACTTGCAATAAGGTGGCAAGCAATATTTCTATTACTACAACATAAATTTTAACAAACAACACACCATCATGCTGCAGCCGCAACAAGCAGTATAAGCAACAAAAACAAAAAAAAAAAAGAAAAAAAATTGTTATATTTTCAATTTTCATTGAAAAGTGTGTAAACCGCTTGTTACATTTTCTCTGCTCTTTTTAGCAGTTGGGGAAACAGGTTGGAAAGTTAAAAATTCAAGATAAGATTTTGGTTTCCATTATTTCTTTGAAAATAAATTTTTAAAACAATATTGTCAATACAGGAAATACAAAAACTCACGCATAAAGATGCTTTCGAAATTAAATAAATCAGATTGAAAACTCTTAATGGAAAAAATTGGAGTGAAAGAAAACTCTGCAGGTTGTTGTGGTTGTTTTTTTTTTATTTTTTGCTATTATGAAATAAATATTTCCCAGGCAAAAAAAAAAACGAAAATATTGTTAAAGAAAAGTGAAACTTTTGCTACAGATACATTGAAATTTTATTGCGTAATTTTTTTTTTATAAAATAAGGAAACGTGTTGAGAAGAACATTTTTAAGGGGATAAGTATAAATTTATTTTATTGATTAAGTTAGATAATTTTTTCGCTTTTTAATGGAAGTTTTTTTTAAATGTTGGCTAGAATTTGAGTCGTAAAAAATTAAATGTCGGATAAGTTGTATAAAATTATAATTTCATCGTTATCAAATCAGTCAGCCTAATTATGAATAAAAATTCCTCGGGAGTTTTTTCCTTTTCCCATTGTTACAATTGAATTTAAATAGAAAAGATGGGAGAAAATTCCCGGGAAATTTTTATTCAAAATTTGGCTGTATATGTAATACGTACTCCATCAACACCTAATACTTAATAATAATTAGCGATATTGTCGTCAAATTTGAGAAACAATAAAAAAATTCTTTATGATTTCAGGGTTAAATCCTGACTTAGGATTCTTGGTAGAGTTTGGTGGAGCATTCAGACTTGGGGTTTTTTTAATTATCAAAAACATTAGTATCCCTCTCAACTAACGGCCTAATTTATAAAAAATAAAACAGGTTAATAAAGAGTTTATAAATTGGATTTTCATACAAAATCTGTTTCATAAACCCTTTATTAACATGTTTTGTTTTTTATAAATAAGGCAGTAAGTCTTTAGCATTTAATTAAAATATTTTGTTTTGTCAAAAAACGTTTTTTTTTTTATTTTTAAAACAATTTTAAGAATTTTTTTTCGTTACAAAATATTTCATTCACAAATATTTTTCATAAATAAATTTAATTAATTAATTTATATTGTGTAGTTTTTGTGTGTGTATTTTTTTGTTTATTTTTTTCATTGGCGTATTTCTTATTTGTTTTATGTATTTTAATTGAAAATAACCATGTCAAATGCACATTCTCTCATTTAGTTTTCAGTTGCTTGATTTCAATTCATTTTTATATCATTTGACACCTGCAAGTGATGGCAACCAAGAATAAAACTGTTCTTTTGTTCTCGTTAACACACAATAAAAAATATCGAAAAAAAATACAGAGAAAAAAAATAAATTGCGAAATATTCTTTTTCTATTTTTGTCAAGTTATTTTTGTAAAATTTAAGGATGTTTATACTTTTTATTGCACTAATTTATTTATCTTATGATCGATTAGTCATCAGTTGGGGATTTTTCTTATAATTTCTTGGGGTTTTTTTTTTCTTTTTTGCTTATCCTATAAAATTCTTAAAGAATGATAAATGGCCTTTGGTGCCATTTTGTTATTTTTTTTTTTTTTCTTTGAAAAATTTTGTTTTGTAAAACATTTTTATTAAAATGATTTTGACAAACACCGAAATTTTCTTTTAGGGAATTTTATGTGCCAAAAAAAAAAAAAGAAAAACAAAAAGTAGTTGGAAATAAAACGTAGTTAGTGGAAATAAACATGATGTGCTAACAAACAAATACATTAAGCAGTTAGGGTTAACTAAATAGCACAAAACAAAATTTTCATTTGGTAATAAAGTTAGTGCAATTATATTATATCTATGGATATATTATCAGCTCAATTCCAAAACATGCTGAGTCGACTTAGACTCTTTATTATTTAATCTTCTGCTACTAAACAATCGACAGATGTTCAATACAGCACAAATTGTTTGGACTCGTAAATTCTATCTTGAGAATCTAAATATGCGTTAATCCCACTGGAATATGCGACCAGAAATGAACCTGTTATATTCCATCATGACAACATAGAACATGTTGCAGAACTAGTTAAAAACCATTTAGAAAATAGTGGTTGGAAAATTTTGTATCACTAGCCTTATAGTTAAGAGCTTGAAATGTTTGACTACTTCTGTTTGTTTGGATTAATGCAGAAAGAAATAAGATTCACTTTAGAACAGCAAATTCACAATCAGCTTTATTAGTTTTATTCCTCAGTAAAAAAACGAGCCCTCGCCGCAAAAAAACCTGAAGCGACATAAACACAATTTTACAGGAGAATGTTTTTTTGTATGAAAGTTGGCACTCAAGCTAAAATTGTTTTTGGTATAAAATCGTAACTGAACCTTATGTGACCATTACATTTAAAATAAATTAATTTATTTTTAATATTTTAATTCGGCTCAAGTTCATCAAATTTCGATTTACCAAATTGTAAAATACAATTTTGTTTAAGGATTGATGTTTGACTATTGACGTCATCAGTCGTCGATGGCTGCGAGTGTAAGACGGCAAATCCATCTGAAGAGATCGATTGGTTGCGATCGAAACATGTCAAGGTAACCTGCCGGCCAGGGTTTGAACCCCGGCCACGGTCAAAAATGAAAGATTATCAATAACAATTTTAAATAATTTTTATGTTGTAAAATTCCTTTCTTCATAAAAATAATTTAATGAAAATTTAATTTGATGAACTTGAGCCGAATTAAAATATTAAAAATTTGGATAAAAAACCATAAATAGTTCAACAAAATAACCACAATACTAATTAAATCAATTTATTAAAAAAAAACCAGAAATTGAAAATCTTGTCGCTTAAGCTATTTATGCGGTAAGTGCTCGATATGATATCGAACAAAATTAATCTAAATGAAATGTATCGTAATTTGAATTGATCGCATTAGACATAACATCTCTCGAGTTTTCATTCGATACGCCAGTGTCTATCGCATGCAGAAAAATACGATAGTTTGCTCCATACGACAATTAACCCGATATCGAATGCGGTGATAAGGCCCCTGCTGTTCTTCTGGTGTAAGAACGATGGTAAAATACATTAAATAAATTTATATTGTATAAATGTTTTACAAAAAAAAAATTAACAAAAAACGCTTACAATTTGTAAAAAAAAACCCCAGCATATTCAAAATATACATTGCGCTGTTTTTTTGTCCTAAGCTAATTTTCGTTACTTTAAATTTCTTTCTATAAAGTATTTTTTTTTGGTGGTTTTGTTACGCACATAAAAATATAATTTCATTACAAACTTTTTCTACACTTTTGCTACAAAAATATTTTCTATGTGTTCTTTTTTAAGTTTCCAGCTCCTCCTCCTTTTTTTTTTTTTTTTTTTGTCGTCGTTTACAAATGTACTAATGCACTTTAAAATAAGTTAGAGCGCTTATTTCGGCAGTAAAGAATTTTGGATACCCTACTTTAAAAGTTTCTTAGGTATATTGATTTAGATTTGGGGAAAAGGATTTTTGAGAAATTTTTTTTTATAAACAGGCCTGTCACAGAAATCAATTCCGATCAAAAGTGATTTGTTTTGAAGTGAAGCAAGATAATTTTAAAAACGAGCCTGTAAAGAAAGTTCATAGAAATATTCGTTTTTATATACTTCATACTTTAGGTACCAATTATATTTTCAAGAACAGCTCTTAAAAACAGGAAAAACTACAGTAATTTTGTTGTAAATAATTGAAATTAAAATTTCGTTCGGATTCAATTCCACTTCATTTTGATTTGTAGAACATGCCCAAACAACTCCCTACCACTTTCGATCGGAATTGATTTCTATGACAGACCTGAAAATTTCGTAACGATATCGCTTTTTCAGAATGGGGAGTATATAGGAGCTATGGCTCAATATGGGCGGACCTCCAGTTAATTTTTTTTTTTAGAATATTCACCCTATCGTGAAACAAATTTTCTTTGGAATTTGTTTTGTCTTCCCTAAAATTAAATGTATTGGGAAACGTTAAATTTCGAGGAAAAAATCTGTCTACGCGAGTATCTAGTAATGTTTAACTTATCGGAATCAGGTTTTCGAATAATAAAATTATTCGTTGCGACTTTTAAAACGCTGAATAGCATTTCGGCTGTGGATTCTAAATGAGGTTTAGGGCCAATAATAGGCCAAACGTGATCAATTGAATTATGAATTAAAATTCCCGAATCATTTTTATTCATAATTGGTTATATTAAAGTTGGCGTAATGATTTATCATCTTATGAAAATTATTTTTATAAAGTATCTTGAAAATATCTTTTTCCCTACGATTTTATATCCGTTTTGGTGTTTTTTTTTTAATAGTGGTTGGCGAATTTAAAATACGCCTGCGACTCTAAAGGTTTTCTTTGGAATCAAAAAATTTCATAAATAAAATTTAGTTTTAATGTGCTTAATTCCTAATTCTTACTATGCTAGCTACATGCTATTGTGGCTTTGTAGTGTCGTCAAAATTACGTCTGAACCACATGCGCATGCGGCTTTTTACATTCCGTGTACAATAGGCTTTAGTTGTACCTAGTTTCGTCAATAACCTTTTCTTGGTTGTGTAGGGTATAACAAAAATGTTATATTTAAATGGATAGCACTAGAACACTGGCTCTTTACTTTTGGTGTGTTTACCCTTTTTTAATTTTGGTTTTTTTTTGTGATAACATGAAAAAGTTTGGCACTACAAAAGTTTTTTTTTCGGCAGAGTTTTTCCACAAAAGTAAGACAATGAAACAGGTGTTGTTGATGTATTTTGTTCTCGCAGCAATTTCGTAATATTTTGCTTTATTTACACGATTTTTTTTCGTTTTGAAATGTGCTGCAAGTACATGCCAACCACATAATGTGTTTTAAGCTTTAGGTCAATTGTTTGGAACTGAGGAAAAAAGCATTAGTTTGATATGTATAAAGTTTTTTTTTATTTTAACATTAAACACACAAAAAGTGAGGAAAAAAATTAAAATATGAATTGAAAAAATTAAATATAAAATTATGTTTTCAATTTAGTTTTTTAAGAACGAACCATATTATGGCTGCCAACGACAATTTTATTGTTGTCACAAGCATAAATATGTGTATCACAATAATTGTGTTAATAATGCATGAAGTAAGTAACTCATTTTTTTCTGGAACTATATTGAGAGTGTAATCTGGGTCCATACCGATTAGAATTTTGTCTTAAATTGTAACTACAATCTAATGCAAACCAAAATCCTTGTTTTAGTTTCGTTATAGCAAAACTTCCAACTCTGCGTTATGTTTTAAGAGAGTTTCTCCTCCTGTCAATTTGATATGGTCCCAATCTTAAATTGTTGTTACGAGTCAGCATTTTACATCTCTCTTGTCAAAACTTCTGGCGATAGTTTCCCGCATTCCTGCCGGATATGTTATTTTTAAGGATCTCAATTGTCTGAGGCTTGTTGAAACAGACTCGTTACTTCAAGAAACCCTTTAAAAAAAAACAAGTCTAAAAAGGTTAAATCGGGTGACCTTGCCTGCCTGCCAGTGCAAATCACCAACACGAGAGAAATGGCGACCCGGCGAAATGCAGCCCTCAGAAGTTCGTTTGTAGGTCGTGCATCGGTACTCCATCTGGTTGGAACCACAAGTTTTCTTTCCCAAATTCATTCATTTAAAGTATGGGAAAATCGTAACAGACGTCGCTTAGTCCGCGGAGTTTTTGAAAAATCAAAGGCCCAATGACTTCTTAAGCGTAATTACCATACACCATGCAGTAACTTTCAGCGGCTTTAATGGCTCTTCGTGTGTAATACGCGGATTTTGAATGCCTCAGAAGCGTTAATTTTGCTTATTCGCGTGTCCCCACAGATGGAAACGGTCCTCGTCGCTCATGATGAAAGTTTACTTCCTTGTGAAAATTCAATTGAAACAATTATACGCGATTAAGAGGAGTACCTTACAAATATTAAAGCAGAAGTGACATTTACTGCCATTTGTAAATACTAAAGCATCTTCCGTTAGGTAATGACTTTTGCTTCGCCTTGTATTTTATTCGTATTCATTGAGTTTTTTTTTTGTCTTCTATTAAAGACATGGCAATCTCTTGCTAAAATGTGGTTTTTAAATTGCAGTTTAGAAAAAACTAGATGAAATAGGACCGCAATAGCACACGAGTTTTATAAAAATTTAGTTGTTTCTAATTTTTTTTTGCTCAATAATTTCTTGTACGTTATGGAAAAGTTACCCATATAAATGTAAAGTAGTTCATATGTTACACATGTTAACATCAAAAGTCGTGTTGAGAATCTAAAAAGGCTAGTAAAAAGAATGAGTAACTTCTACACAACCTTTTCCAAGTAACATTTTAAGAAACAACAAATATTTCTTGTAAACACTTGAATGATTGATTGAGTGAGTGAATATTATTTTTTTTTATTATATTTTCCTGCCCTTAAATCCTATATGGCTCTTCATTGTATTTGCTTATGTAAAAAGGATAAAACATTACGTACTATTTAACACATTTCTGTCATCATTTAGGTCAAGTGTTTTGAAATGAAATGAAAAGACAAGAAAATTATATTGAGATATTGAAAATTATTCGTGATATGAACAAAATTTAAAATATGTACGATGAGTACGTCAATAGAATTGATGTTAAGAAGAGACATTCTAATAAACGATACATTTGTTAATACCCTTTAATATAACAAATTGAAAGGGAGAAAGTGCCTCCAAGGTCTTGCGTAAAGTTGCTGGTTTGCATAAACCATAAAAATTGATGCCTTAAAAGCCAACATTGTTTGTGTCATTCGTGATATACGGTCGGCAATACTCGAAAACGTGACCCAAAATTAGACAATTTTTAATAAGCGAATTAAAGTGAGCGTGGAAAATATAAAAAGTCTTTTTATAGAAACTATAGAAATTAAGTTGGCATATTACCGATAGTTTAGGAACACAAAAGGATTTTTTAAATTATCTTAACCTTTTGTAACATTTTACGAAATCTGTCTGAGTTTAGCCACTCTTCCACTTAAAAACTACTTCCGAAAAACACTTGCCACATTAAGTTTTAACGGTTAAAAATCATGCCAAAAATCTTGGTGGCTTCTAGATACCATATAAACACTATTTGCTAAATACACGTATCATAAAATCTTTAACTATAACAATATTGTAATGAAAATCATTTCGTAATTGCTCATAAACCTTAAATAAAGCCAACTTTAAGCATATAAAATCGTTAAGCCAAACAATATTCGGCCATTTGAGGGAACAAAATATTGTAATTAACAATTGAATTTTATTTACATTGAAAAAATTTAGGCCATTTTAGCTTTACAAAAATAACATTCATAATATTCGGCCATTTTCTGAAAATCGAAATCACGTGAAATTAAAATCGAAAAAATTTCGAAAACTATCCTGTGCTTAAAGTTTATTAAACCATGGGATTTTATATAACGCATACTTTGAGGACCCCTTACTTCAAACATAATACTTTTGAAATCAGAAAAAAATTGAATTAAATTTTGATTTTCAGAACATGTCCGATTGTCTTTAAATTTCGTACGCACAAATTTAATATCACTGACTATTCTATATAATCTTCGAAGTACGGCGAAAAGTTGTTAAGTAAAAAACAGGCATTTTGAGTTTTTAATTGGATTTTACTCCATTTGTTAAGTCTTCCATTTGTAATCAATAGCTTACGTTTAGCACAACTGCTTTTAATCGTAATTAAGGCAACTAAATAATTTTGAATTTAGCATTACAGAAAACTATCAGGGTTGTGCTGGAAATCGGAAACGTAACACGCAAGAATTTTAAAAGTCGTTTTTTTTATTTCCTAAGCTTATCCCGCGAAGCTGTTCGCTTGTCTGCATGAAAGAAACCAGATTCTCTGGCGGGTATCTAACCCCAAACCCCGGCCTTGATATAATACAAATATTTCTCTATTAAACAGAATATTATAACAACAATTTTAAAAATTAGATTAAAAGTGTTTTAAAAACAACTTCCAAATTCTGGCGTTTTACGTTGACGATTTCCAGCACACCCCTGTGTAGTTTCTGATGTAAGACCTTTTGCCAAATTTCAAAGAATAATGTTGTAATCGGGATCATATTAAAAATTTCCGAGAGCTTCCATAATTTCCGATAGATTTTTTATTTAACATTACGAAAAACTATAGTTTCTGACTTAAGACCTTTATGCCGATCATCAAAGAATCGTGTTGTGATGGGGATCATATTCAGCCATGTTCTAGAAATCGAAACCACGTGAAATTGAAATCGAACATATTTTGGAAACTATCCTGCGTTTGAAATATGTCCTTTTATATACCCTATACATTGAGAACTAAATACTTACTTTAGCCAGAATTACTTTTGAAATCAGGAAAAGATAAATTCATTTAAAAAAAAATTAATTGAAAATCTTTATGGATTTCAATTTCACGTGATTTTGATTTCCAGAACATGGCCGAATTATTATCCCGATAGCTCTCATAGTTCCCAATTGCTCCCATAATTCCCGAAAGCTTTTTAATTTAACATTACAAAAAACTGTAGTTTCTGACCATAATTCCCGAAAGGTCCAAATGTGTTTTAAATCGTAGCTTTTGTAATTAAATTTGTTTTTACATTACTTATATATACGAAGCTGAATTTGATGACTACTGGCCTAAAGTTGGCTAAAGCGCCCATACAAGGTTCACTCTGGAAAAATTAACGATAACGTTTAAACAAAAAAGGTTTCATATTATAAGATTACAAGAAAAAAAAAATGTTATGGATCGGTCTACATCTGGGCCACAGCTTACCATATTAGGAAAAACTCTATGATAAAAGTTTTGCGCATTATTGACATAAGACCTCCATACAGATATGTTTTGAAAGCCAAAATCACGTGAAAGTGAAATCGATGTAGATTTTAAATTACATTTTTTTTTAAATGGAAGTAGGTTTTCCTAATTTCAGCAGTGGTCCTCAAAGTATGCGCTACATATATTAAATGCAATATTTGTTACACTTTTTAACACAGGCCAGTTCGATTTCAATTTTACTCGAATTCGATTTCCAGTTCATGCCTAATAGATTACGGATCCCTCTAAGGATTTAAGGTTTGTAAAACTGTTTGTGTAATATCATTGATATAATTTTCTGAAGACCGCCAGATATTATTGGGTCTAGTTTGTTTGGGTCCATAAATGTTTAATATATAAGTAAAAACCCAAAATTACTTCTAATTTCTATTCACAAAACTCAACATTTTGAAGTCTTCGTTTAATTTATAAACGTTAGCATTGAACTTTTACACTTAATTATATTCTAAGCATTAAAAACCATTAATTAATTAAGAAAATTCCACTCCTTTATTTATCAACTTATATCATCATTTGAAATATTCCTTTTTTTCAAATTAAACTAATTGAATTACTTCTTTTTCTTTCTCTTTTTAGGTAAGTTTTCTTGTTGTCATCCAACGCCTCCTTCTTTTATTGATTGATTTCCGTTGTCATGACGTTTGTATTTATTTAGAAATTTTTGCTTTGATTTATTATATGCAGTTTAATATTATTTCCCTAGAATCTTGTAGTAAGTAAATAACAACAAAACACTTGAGTTTTCTCCTTCGTAGTATATAACCCTCCTCCTTAACGGTCAACTAATTCACTTTTACAACGTTATTAGAATTTTAAAGTATTATTATACAAATAAAATATTTATAAAATATTTCTTGGTATCTCAAAGTAAAATGTAGAAATATTCTTTTTGGCTTAAGTTTCAAGGAGATGAATTTGCGAAACACACAGTCAGATTTCAAATCATTAAAACCGAGTAAAGGCGACCTTTTGACCTTTACCTGTGATATGATATTGGTAACTTTGCTTGAAAGTAAGATATACTTCAAGTTATAAAAAATAATTAGTAAAAAAAAGTTTTTAAACAAGTAAATCTCAATCTTGAAAGAAAAAAAGACCATTTTTTTTAGAAAGTACTAAATCTGAAGATTCGAAGAAATATTTTACAAAGAAAGTTAAATAAATGTTTTTGAAAGTAAAGGCCATATTCATAAAAAATATTTCAGATTTACAAACTGATTTTTTTATGAAAACATTTTAGTAAACTTTTTTTAAAACTACAATATTTTGTATGAATAATGGGGTTAACTTTAAGATGCGAAGTACCATTTTATAGAATGCTGTAAATCTGGAAATTTGAAGAACAAAATTAAAAATAGCGGAAAATCTCTTCGAATGAAAACTTCTAGATTCGAAGAACCATTTTATGAAGAAAGTAAATTCTCTAAGAGAGTAAACATCAAGATTCGAATTTTACAAGGGAATATTCGACAATTTAAAAGGGAATATGTATTTAGAAAAACCAGGCTTCTCAGTGGGCGAGGTTTAAGTTTGACGTAACTTTATCAACGAGTTTAAAAAACTGCAGTCAAAATAAAAAAATTGCCTTTTCCTTGACTTTTTAATTTTTTATTGGACAAAAACCAACTATTGCTTTTATTTGTGATTCATTAAATATGAACAGTCGAAGTCAAAACAAAAACAAAAAAAGTTGTACACAACAAAGTTCTTGGGCAGTTTTTGCAAGTTTTTGGTTTAACTGACTGGGACTGTGTGTTGTTACATGCATTCATATATGTATGCCCATGTTTGTCTTTTCAAAACATCAAATACACACTCAGCATTTCTTCTGCCCTAACTTTGAAATTTATTTAAAGTTTCAGTCAGTCAAACCAAAACTTCTGAACAAGTCGACTACCCAAGTACTTTGTTTTGTTTAACTTTTCGTTTTTTGCTTTTGACTTGACTGCGACTGCTTAAGTTTTAAGAATCAGAAATGAAAGCAACTGTTTTCAAAGAAAATGCTTTTTTACTTTTGCTAGTTTTACTGCAGTTTTTAAGCACTAGTTCAAAGGAACATTTTGTAATATAAAAATGTATTAAATACTTTAATAAATTAATAAACAAAAAAGTACTGTAACTTTCGTTATCTTAAACGTTAAACAATGTATATGAGAATATTTGGAATTAAATTCTTTAAATTATAAATCTTAATAAGAACACTTCCAGTTCGAAGGACCACCATTCATTCAATAGAAAAGACTTTTGACAAACAAAATTTTTTTAATGGCTGATTTAAAAATAAATTTGTCATATAACAATAAAATACGTAGTACATACATACTTATATAATCTAGAGACATTTATCTTAAACTAAATTTTTATTTTAATTGACATGGAGACTAAACGTTAAAAAGAGGCGAACTCGTTTTATATCAGTGAAGGAATCTTTATTCTGAATTTCGAAGGAATTTTTTTTATTTTTTTTTTATAATTTTAAATTAAATCTCTAAGCTATTAGTGTAGGAGACTTTTTGGTTCGTAGCACCATTTAGCTGCAAAAAGGTTAAAGAAGAAATAACTTTTTTAGGTTCAAAGGTCCGTTAAAAAAATTAAAGAAAAAAAAATTATATTTTCTAAACGCAAAGAGCGAAATTAAAACTTTTTCAAAATTAGTTGAAGAAGATTTAAAATCAACAATCCTCTTTAAATGTTTGAAGGCTGCAAATAACTGCTCGTTAA
This sequence comes from Pollenia labialis, assembly GCA_949318255.1. Lineage (NCBI taxonomy): Eukaryota > Metazoa > Arthropoda > Insecta > Diptera > Polleniidae > Pollenia > Pollenia labialis. The sequence goes on along the minus strand of OX439143.1, from coordinate 129,539,294 downwards.
GCTTTAAGTTTACGACGTTTATTGGAAGAATTTAGGTACATTTTTTTTTTTTTTTAATTTTAAGAACAAGAAACAGAAGGTGTTTTTAAAAAATTTTTGTAATAATTTTAAATCAAATCTCTAGCTATCTGTTTAATAGATATAGGCCCGTTTTCACAATTAACGAATAGCGAAATCGGCCGCATAAAAAGTATTCCATTATTACAAATTTACTTTAACCTACCAGGTAGAATGAACCTTAATTTACTTTATCTCTCTCTTAACGGTAAAGTAAAGTTTTAATAGTGGAACACTTCTTATAAGGGCGGTTGAAGTCCACTTTTAGCTATCGGTAAGTTGTAGAAACGGGCCTTAGTGTTAGATTATAAGGACTGTTTTTTTGAATATTTATAAAAGGCGGATTCAACTCATTACAGATAAACGGGCCGTTTTAAAAAACTAAACTTAAACATTAAGAATTATTTAAAACGTGTTTTAAACTGTTAAGAAAAATTTATGGATCGATAACGGATGACGAATGAACTAAAGTTGAGATGTCAGCAACGAAATCAGGCAACGCCGCTCATGTTAAAATAGACAAATTTTTATAGTTTTTTATTTTATATTTTAACATGAGCATTGATGCTTTATTAAGCTGCTGGCAACTTAACTTCAGTTGTGTTGCTATACGCAATCGACCCATTAAGTTTAAAAATTTCAATGACGGCTCCAAGGACCATTTTCTTTTAACTTTTATTGTTCATTTCATTAAGAGAACTGCAAAGAAAAATTTTTTTTTATACTCATATATTAAAAGTTTTTTTTAAGTTAAACATGTGCCCAAAAATGTTTTGCATTTTCTTTTCTAAACAAAAATAAATTTAAATTTATTTAAAGTGTGTGAAAATGAAAAAATATTTATTTTATTAAATTATTTTTAGTGTTTACTTGTAATTAAAGCAACCATTTCAATGGCTAATAACAATTTAATAAATTATTTGAAATGATGTTCTTAATTTTCAAAAAACAAAAAAATAAAAAAAAATCAGACAAAATAAAATTTTAAACTCTCGAGAAAAATTTTGAAAATATGAGGATGAAAATTTCTCAAAGTTGTGGAAAAGAAAACAGTATTTATAAAATGACAATTGAAATTTTTTTTATCTTCAAATCTGCTTTAAGGTTTTTAACATTTATTAGCAGATTTTAGCTTTTTTCTTTTCTAAATCAAAAAAAAAAAAAACTTTAATCAAAAAAAAAACTAAAAAATTTATTTTTTCAAAAAAAAAAAAAATTACATTTTTTTAAAAAAAAAATTACATTTTTTTTAAAAAAAAAATCTGTTTTTTTATTAAGAAATCCAGATAAAAAAATAATCGAAATGTAAGTGGCGCCTTATTCTTGAAAAAAAATTTATACATTTTTCATCGCTTGTATTATCTTGATGAGTTTTCTGTTTGGTAATAAAAAAATTTGTGGAATATAAAATTTATTTTGGTTAAATTTTATATTTTTGTTCTTCCTTCATTCAGACATATGGATGTTTAAAATATTAAAGCAAAAAAGATAAACTTTTAAAATTACATAAAAAAAATTTTTTTAAATGTTGTATTTTAAAGATAAAATAAAATTTTTTATATATTTTTTATTTTAATTGTAGTATTTTAAAGATTAAAGTATTCAAAGTAGTGAAATTCAAACAGTGAGTCACTATTTAATTTTTTAGTATTGAAAAAGAAATTATTAAGAATCACTTATACAGGGTGGACCAAAATTAACGAAGGGTTTAAATTCGTTATAACTTTTTATTTAAGAAATAATAATTAATTTATTTTTAATACAGAATATAAATATAAATTTAAGTTATGAAAAATAATATCTCGCAATTGGTGGTAATTTTCTGCTTCGCAAATTTGTGCTCTTTCCAACACATTTTCCATAACCTTTCGCAAAACTTCAGGTGTTATGTTGTTTATTTCGTCGCGTATATTGCTTTTAAATTGCTGGATGGTTCTAGGCTTATTAATGTAGACTTTTCCTTTCAAATAACCCCAAAGAAATCGGTCTGGGGCGGTTAAATCCGGTGAACGCTGAGGCCAATTAAAATCATTTGTTCGCGAAATAATTCGTTTACCAAAGATGTCCCGTAAAAGAGCTATTGTGACCCTTGCAGTGTGCGCTGTGACTTTATCTTGTTGGAACCATACTTGCGGATAGTTTTCCACGACTGGCCTTGAAAAATTTTCCAACATTGTCCGATTTCTGACAAGATTGACGGAAACGGGGACCCCGTGTTCATGTTCAAAAAAATAAGGACCAATTATCCTTTCCGTTGAAACACCGCACCAAACCGTACACTTAGGTGGGTGTGATTCTCGCTGTTTAACTACTCTCGTATTTTCCGTAGCCCATATTATTAGTAAAATTATGAGTTTCTTCTGCTTTTTGTTGAAAAACCCGCATAATAAAGTCGTTGCAATTTGGGCTCGTTGTTTAATGGGGTACTGCTCCATTTCAAATTCCCTAAGTCTTCTTTGCAAAATACTGAAAAGAAAAAGAAAAATTATAATAAAAAAAGTTATAAGCAATTCAAACCCCTTTGGTAATTTTTGGCCACCCTGTAGAAAACAAAATCAATTTAAAGCAATTGAAAGCTAACAACTATACATTTTTTTAAATTTGAAGGTTCGATGGACCATATTTGTATAAATAATTTACATTTGAATCGGTTGTAGACTTTCTTTTTAATACAAATGAACACTTTTTATCTGAAGAACTTGTTTTGATCGATTTAAAAATCCATTTCTGAATTAACTATAATCATAATTTTTTATTAAAAAAAAAAAAAAAACCAACGAATTAAAATAAATATAACGGCAGGATAGTTTGTGACAAAAATTAAAGGGCAATCGTGTTTTTTTGCTTATACCTCAGTCATTTATAGACTGACTGGGCTGAATTTCAATAGAAAAATTCTAGGCAATAATGAGCTGACGATATGTAAAAGAAATATATAACAAGTTAGTTTTCTTTAGTCTTCGCAAAACCCATTTTAACAGCCAGCCAGACATTATTCAATCAACTTCGCTACTTCATAAGGACCTAGAATATATAGTATTTCTAGGATCAATATTGTAGAAATTACAAACGAATTTACAAACTAAGAGGCATATACCCTTTTCATTTGTGGTAATTAAAATTTCAAAAGGAGTCAACTGACAGATGCCTGTTGGCTGAAGAAGTGTTGCTCTTTCAGTTAAGAGGCGGGACCTTTAAAAAGTTTTTAGCAAAATTAACAATATAAACTGCTTGGAAGTCTAGTAATAAGCAATAAACTAGTCTATGGTGAAGGTTACAGTCTACTTAATAGTTACGGCTCCATTCTTTTGTCGATTTTTTTTTTTGCATATTCCAAATTAATATTTCTGTTATTTTATCATCCATAAATTCTTAAATGGCATCAACCAAAAAAAAAATTGCACTTAAAATTGCATTTAAATATACAACAACATCTGGAAAATGTAAAATGCAACTAAAAGTCAATAATAATGGATGTTTTCCCTTTCTCCTGCAATTTAAATACAATTCTTTTTTTTCTTGTGGCATTTTTCACTGACATCAAAAAACAAACAAAAAAATCCAAAAATACCAAACAAAAATTTCAATGCAATAGAAAATAAAAAAGAAAATTAACGATAATAAATTGAAATTCAAAGAGATATTTTTAATAAATTTAAAAATGACTTAACTGAATATTTTGTATAGAATGTACTGACGAAAAATAACAATAAAATTTATAAATTGAGCAATAATGCATTAAGAATGAAAAAAAAAATTAAAAATAATTATTTCAAACAAAAGCGAACATTAATTGTTTGCAAGAAAAAAAATTTACTACCATGAAATGGTAAAATAAATGATTTATGTAAAAAAAAGCAGTTTAACAGCAGACAAAAATGTCTTAGGTCATTAAAAATATAGAATTAAAATTTTAATTGGGTGCAGAAAAGTTTAATAGAAGATGAAAAACAGAAACTACATATTGTCAGCTTATTATTGGTTCGACCTAACAACCATTTAAAAACAACTATGTAAGGTATGCGGAAATGCCTGAGGCATTGTTGAAAGTACAAAACAAATGCTATCGGGAAAATTTTCAGAAAACTTGTTGTCGTTTTTCTTCGGTACGACTTTTTGGCATATGCGCCAAACCAATAATGAGCTGAAAAAATGCTATAAGTTTTTGTGTAATAATCTAAAATTAAGACAAACGGGCATTATCTGAAAATAAAATTCGAGTAAAATTACAATCAAACATGATTTTCAGTTAAAAATTATAAAAAAAAAAATTTATCGCTGCATTTGCCGGTTTTAAGATTTTCCAGCTCTGATAAAAAAAATTATATTTTCTGAAGATTAAAAACAGGAAAATTTTTAATATTTATCTGATTTTATTTTTGCTTAAAAGATCTGCACAATCACACGAACATGCCATCAGCACTACAGGAGCGAATTCAAAAGAGGGATTATGGCCCGACGCCGTGCATTAAAGCCAATGGATTGAGAAATAAGGCCATATGGCTTTATTTCCATGCAAGGATTGAAATAAAGCCAAAAATGGCCTTATTTCCCATTTAAATTGTTTTCTTTTAATATAATTCTAATTTATTTAAAAATTGTTTTGTTGTTTTTTTCTCTGGGTGTATTTATTAAAAATATAACGAAAACTCTTTTGGGCGCAAGGATTTTCTCTTCTATGGTATAACAAAGACCGGCTTCGCTAACTAAAGCTTCTCTGCATAGGCGGTCTTCGGTCGGGCGCAAGGATTTCCTCCTCTATGGAATATTTCTCAATTCGTTGAGAAATAAGGTCATATGGCTTTATTTCCTATGGCCTTATTGCACGGGCCCTTATGAACCAACCACATTTTAAAAGGTGCATGTATAAAAAGTCATGCCGACATCTAAAGGTACGTTCACACCTATTAAATATTTGACGTCCTACATGTAACCCCTAGTTTTATTAAAGAATTATTTTTTTTTGCTAAACGTTCGGCTATATTAAATACTATTGAAGAGTTTCTAATTTACAGTATACAATTCTCTTCTTAAAATAAAGTTTAGTAAACCAAGAGAACTTGCCGAAAATTAAGATAAAGTTTGATCAATTTATTGGTCACGCTTTTTTTGGATTTTTTCGTCAAATATTTGTTAGGTCTGAACATACCTTAATACTGCAATTTTTTATTTGACGAGAACAAAACACAAAAAGTTTTTTCTTCAGTATAAAAAAAAATATGTACATAAATCAAAAAGTGTGTTCTTCAAAATATAAAAAAATATACATAAACCCAAAGTTGTTAAAAGATTGATATTAAATAAATAAATAAATGAACAAAATGAATGACGAAATTCCAATTTCTTTAGTTTATTTTTCATAAAATATGTAAACAAGAAAATACCTTTGCCAGATTGCCGATTTATTAACACCAAGTTTTTACGATTTCATGATTTGACTTTTTTTTTTAAACAATTTTATAACACCGAATCCATTTAAATTTCATATCACTGACAACCAACCATTGACAATGTAATGCTTTCTTTTGTTTTTACTATAAAATAATAGAAAAAATAATTATTAAAACTTAAAATGTTTACTGTCCTGATAGGCTATTTTTTCCAAACTTCGTCTGGTAACCCATCTTTTTACAGGGCATTATCAACACTCTCGATTTATACGGGGCGTAAAGTGCAATGCCTTATGACACTTAAGGGTGAATTTTTTTAGAATAAAACACGCTGCCCTTTTCTTTTAGAGAGCAAAACATTTTTAAGAAACATTAAGAACAGCAAATTGCATTTTTTTAAATAAAATGTGACATTTTTTTGTAGAAAAGAAAACACCATTAAACAAAATCTTTAAAATTATGTTTAATTTTGTGTTATCGCAAAACATAAGTCTGGGTTCACACTGCGAAAGTTTTCTTTTAGAAAAGCCGAGTTTATTGGTGGAGGGGCGAGAAGCATAACTTTTTATCTTTCCCTCTCACCAATAAACTTGGCGAAAGTGAATGTTTTGAATTTAGTTCTGATTGTTTTACAGAGGTGGAAAATGTGACTTTTCAATGCTTTGGAAAATTGATCTCAATAAAAATGTTAAAAAACAGAAAACAAAAGTATCGACCCTATTTTTAATATATAAAATCTTATAAAAGCACCACCGATGCAAATAAGCGAGTTTTTATATAAGCATTATCCATGCATATAACCGAGTTTTTATAAAAGGTGACCCAATAGGGTTGCCAGACTGCCTGGAATGGCCTGGATTGTCCAGTTTTTTTGGGTGTTGTCCAGGTTCCAGTTAAAATGCAATTTATCCAGTTAGAAAACTGTAACTAATTTTGAAAAATTACTTTTTTATTAATTTAATTTTTTTAGTATTAAATTATTTTGTATAGAACAAAATCCGATACCAAGAAAATATTGTAAGGAAAACATTTCTTAATTGCCGGCAGACACTTTAACGGAATAGTTTTTAAAAAATTCCATAAAAATATCGTAAAAAATTTATATAAATTGATTGAACCCGTCTGGGGTTCTGCAAAAACATCCATATTCAGCAGCGATTGTGTTTTTTAAAATCAAAACTTAATAAATATTTCAATTGAACGTTTAGATTCTCACCAGTAATTTTTTCGGGCCGATCTAAAGCTTTGAAATATTATTTTTTCGATGCACAATATTAACTTTCTTCACAAAGAATAAAAAATTAACGTTGCCGTTCAAATTCAAAATGGCAATGTACTTTTTGTCAAACTCGTAAGAGTGTTGCCACTGAATGAAAACTTTTTGATAAAATAAGTTTTGATTTACACCTAGAATTATTTATTAAGAATATATTGTCAAAATTAAAATTTCATGACGGTTTTTTGCTACCTCGCCTAGAGGCGGACTTAAGAATTAGTGGGTTTAAATCTCTGTCGTTGTTCCAGCTGTTTGAGCGTATGCTCCGTCCTGTTTCAACCAACAATGCAGCTGCTTTATGCAAAAAACAAAATCCTTTAGCATCTGCATAATTATTTGCCTTTTTTACCTTTATTTTTAAATAAGCCTTAAATTTATTTGAATTTGAAAAAAAAGAATTATAGCATGTGGAAAATTAATTATGATTGACATTAAACTTTTTGTTTATTAAAGTTTATCTAAAATTGATGGCTGTAACTCATATTTTCCCCTGTCTTAATGGTTTTTAAAATTACCATGTTTTACAGAAACAAAAACCTGTCAATTTCTATTAAATCTCACACCCATTTTGCGGAAATTTATGCAAAATCATTGTTATATTTTCAGTGAAAATTTTTCACATTTTGACAACTACATAATGACTTTTTGAGGTTATGGTTGCTGTTATTTGTGTTTGGGAAAAAGCATTCATGTTTTTTTTAATTCAAATGGTAAATTGCTGTTTTTTTTTTTTTTTTGTTAATGCCAGCCACCTTTCATATAAATTTACAATATTTTGCAATTAATCATGTTGATGGTGCAATTTTGTGTTTCTGTGTTTATTGGAAATTTTACAAATGCAAAAAAAATTATTTTATATGGAAAAAATTATTAAAAAACAAAAAAACAAATTGTGGTAATGGATTATAATAATTCTATGACAAAAACATTGAAAAGTTTAATGTTTTTTTTTCTCTCTCTCTCTTTCTCTTTTTTTTAATTCTAAAGGAAATTTATAATATCCTGCAAGTCAACACTTAAATTTCTAAAAAAAAAAAATAAAAAAAATATAATGCAAACTAATAAGCAAAGAGTTGCCAAATAAAATTTGGAGTAAAATCTCCAAAATGTTGACAACAATATTTTGTGTATAACCAAAGTATTGGCCAGTTAAAGCCGTTTTACACTATCCCACAAAGTCTTTAGTAATTTACGAAAATGCAACCCTGTCATGATAAGTTGTTATTGTTTTTTAAAAATGTTCAAAGAATAATTAGATCAGGGAAGCATTTTGGAAAAATACGTAAGACTTTGTGGTATAGTGTGTAACGGCCTTTATTCCCATTTTTCTTTGCACTTTTGAGCCCGCTCCAAAAGATCGGGACTATAGGCGAAATGTGGACTACGAGTTCGGTCTCAAACGATACACAATATCAGGGAAAAATTCATCACCGTTATGTAATTGAATACATACAGGGCTAACCATTTAGTGGCTTCAAAATGACCGGTCTGGCAAGGCAGTCAGTCAGCTGTTAAATATCTGTCATCCGAAGTGAAGGGTTTACAAATTATGAATATGGATCATTCAACTTCGAGAAGAACACGTAAAAATAATTAACATTTACCAAAAAAAAAAAAAGTGGTTCAATGTGTCCACTTTGCGTGCTAAACCGGCATGAGCAACTCACCAAAACGATCGATTAGGCGAAACGAAAATGTAGCCCTCAGCTCCATTCTGTTCTTCAGTCTCAATTCGTCCAGCAGAGGTAAGAGAAAGTAGTTGAGCATGGCCCTGTAGCGCTCACTGTTCAAAATAGTCGTTTCGACCGCGGAGTTTTCGAAAATATAGAGCTCGAAAATGCCTCCAGCGTAGTAAACACCACGCCAAACTGTAACTTCGAGCGGGTGCAATTCTCTTTGTGTGCTATACAAGGATTTTCTGTACCTCAGAAACGATAATTCTGCTTATTCACGTATCCACAGAGATGCAAATGGCCCTCTTTGCTTATGATGATTTTCGATGAAAAAATTGACTTTTTCGTCCTCAAGATTCAATTGAAAAAATTGTTCGCGGTCTTGAAAAGTACAGCGCTCCATTTCTTATTGACGTTATTTTTATGTACTTCACAAATGTCAAAGGAGAACCCACTTAGTGTGAGCCCACTAAACTTCAACTGTATGCCGGTTAACGAAAAAAAAATGTATTCCATTTTAAGTAAAATCTTCTTCTTTTTTTTCCTAATTGAAAATGTTCTCCTAAATTTCTTGGTTTTAATTAAGTCTTTAATCTTTTATTACTTGTTCTGGTTTAAATTGAAATTTATGAGAGAAATTTTGTATTTTAATCAACATTTTTGCATGCACACATTTTGCTCTATTCCAATAATTTTTAAACTGCAAGTCATATTTAAACGCCCAACTTACTTTAAGATTCATAAGAATTTGTCAAACTGACAACAACAACGACACACGACCGACTCGTTTAAGGAGGAAACAAACCAAACATAAGAACAACTTTTCCACTTTTCAAATAATTTTTCTTTTCAAATAACAAAAATTAAAAGGAAAAATACGATCACTTAATAATGGTAGAAAAGTTTCTGTGTATGGATGTGTGTGTTGGTGTGTGTGGGTGTGTGTGAGAAAGAAAAAAAATATTCAAATCCTTTACCAGGAAGGGACTACTTTAAGCCTTATAAATTTTAAGCCTTTTTACATAACTTTCCCTCATCCTCTCTGCTGTCATTACTTTATCAAATGTACGTAAAAAACTTAATTTTCCACTCGTATGGAAACTTAATTTAATGCAAGTTTCTTCCAAAACCAAAATGACAGTTACTGGTCCTTCCTACTGGCAGCAGTTCAGCAGCACCACAAGTTTTAACTTTCAAATGACATTAATTTTTAGAAAACAGAAAACATATGAAGTTTAAAATAAGAAAAAGTTTTTCAACAAAAAAAAAAAAAATTATCGTTAACTTAATTTGAGTTAAAAAGATGAAGAAGCAAGACATTTTTAAATATGTTGCATATGCAAGAAGGCAGTTTATTATAAAAAATATAACAAATAAAAGTTCGTATTTGCTTTAAGGGGAAAATAAAATTTAAATTTTAAATGTCAAAAATATCAAATAAATTCAAGCAGTGTTGCAAAGTTGAACTGCTAAAGTTGAACTAAATTCGGAAATTTTATTCGCTGTTTAAATAAAAAAAATCTGCTTAAAACATGACAAAATGGCAACTTTGAAAACAAGCAATAACATAACAGCGTTGTATACAAGATCAAGCGAGATTAACGGCTTTTCTGGGATGGAAAATAAAAATCCTTTTTTCCCCCATTTCCCCAGAAAATGTTTGAAGCAAAACAAAATTTCAAAGGAAAAAAACTGTTCACTTTTTATTGACGGTAGTAGGCGTGATATATTTTTTACGTAGTACTGAATTCCTGTCAATAAAGTACTATTTTAAAGGAATAATAGTACCAATAAAAAAACTGACTGATTCTTCATCGCACAGCCTGAAAATGCTAAAACGTGTAAATTCGAAAAAATACAAATAAAACTTTGGTACTTTTTCGAAATTCGAAAGTAAAAATTGTACCTTTGTTTGGTGCTTTTTTACAAAACCTTTTTTTCTATTCATTTTGGCATATACGTATTAAATTATGTGATCCCAATAAAATATTAATTTATTTGTTTTTATACTTCAATAGGAACGAAAAAAGTATCAAAAAGGGGAAATGCGGGAAACGAAATTTCGTTCTTTTACTTTTTCGTTTTACATGGGTGTGTGGTACCTTTTCAATTGTCTATAATATTGTACTAATGGTGTTTTCTTTTCTACACAACAAATGGCGCCTTCTAAAAAGGTGCATGTATAAAATGTCTTGCCAGCCCTGTAATAATGCTTTTTGATAGTTGACAAGAACAAAACACAAGATATGAAAAAGTGAAATGACCTGTTTTTAACACATGACGAAAATTGTTCTTTATCATGATAGCTACTTTTTAAACGATTTTTTTCATTATTTTCTAATATTTTGTTTTTAAACCGATTGAGCGATTACAAATAAATTTTTTGGGTTTGTTTCCAATATTGCAATTTTTCGCGAATTTTAGCCATGTTCGCGATAGACGTGATTTTTACTGTACGTTTTTTGATTTTTTAGAGCTTTAATGATTTTTAATAAATATAAGACTTTGGTATCCTGCCGCTATTAGCAAGTTTTTGCGAATTTCCGCTAATTTAGCAATTGTTAACGAATTTTTGCCAATCCTAATTGTCTAAGGGACTTTTAATCAATTTTATGGGATCTTTGAAATATTAAAAATTTTCGCGAATTTTCGCTATTTTTGCAAACTTTTTTATGTTGTTTTCGGATATTTTGATTTTTTTTTAACTGATTTAGCGATTTTAAATAAATTTTTGCGAATTTTAGCCATGTTCGCGATAATAGCGATTTTTATCTGTAAGGGTTGTGATTCTTTACAGCTTTAACGATTTTTAAAACATATTAGACATTGCCATTATGCCGCTGTTACAAAATTTTTGCAAATGTCCGCTAATTTAGCAATTTTTACCGAATTTTTTCCATTCCTTACAGTTTTAAGGACTTTTTATAAATTTGGTGGCTCGTTTGAAATAATAAAAACTTTCGCAATTTTTCGCTATTTTTGCAAACTTTTTCGAATTTTTGCAAATTTCGCGTAGCTTTGTTGCTCTTTAAGGCAATCGTCGTCGGCGTTATTAAAAAAACCCCATATATAAACATCATATGTCACCTTTTTTACAGGGCACAAACACACTCGATTTATTCGGGGGGAAAAGTGCAATGCCTTATGCCATAAGTAAGGGTGAATGTTTTAGAATAAAACATGCGTCTCTTTTAGAGAGCAAAACATTTTTAAAAAACGAATTCCATTTTTTAAAGAAAATATCATATTTTTTTGTAGAAAAGAAAACACAACAAGAAACATTAAATTATATACATTAAATTTTTACTCCACCCAGACTGTATTCGACTTCAAATCTTTCCAATTTTTCTTCTTCCTTTAATTTTTCCTTTGGTCCCCCAAAAACATTAACGACATCTGCGTGCTAATTTTTAATGTTTTATTTTGTTACAAAGTGAATTGAGTTAAACTTTGTCCTAAAATGAAAAAAAAACAACATCTATAAAACAACATCGTTAAAATAATGCGGATAAAGTAAAGTAACATAAAGTTTTCAAATCTAAAAAAAAACAGATCTGTTCTTAAGATGTTTGTAGAAAATGAAAATATTGTGGAAATAAAAAAAAATAGAATTTAGAGTGGTACCAAAATAAAAGTACCATTTACTTAGCATGTTTTTCTTTTGTTACCAATCGAATAAGTTTTTAATGTCAATTACATATTAAAATAAAAAAAAGTTGATGATTTTTTACGTTTTAAGCTTTTAAGTGACAAAACTTCGTGTTTCTGTTTGGTAACCAAGATTTTTCGTTTGATTTTTTAAATATTTTACGAATGTGTAGAAGAGTTTTTATTAAAGGAAAGAAAACAAATAAGAATTTCAAAATAAAAAGGTTTTAAAAATAAAAGAAATTAAATAAAAATTCAAAGATAAACTCGGGAATATTCTCTTAATCGCCTACCGATGGCCACGTATTTTCTATGAGAATTCGTGCATTATGGTTGGACCACCCTTTATAAAAGATTTTCGTTTTAATTAATCAAAAAAAAAAAAAAAAAACTCCAAAAAATATTTACTATGAATATTTTAGTTGGCCCCAAAACTCATTCCGTTTTTAACACTTTTCATTTCTTCGAAGTGTACTTTTCGTTAAACTAAAATTATTCACATGTTTACGGGGTTTGTTTGCAACTGTCAAGTACTTTTATGTATTTGTGTTTTGCACAAAAAACAAAAAACACTTCACTACGAATTGTAGCCAAAATTATTTGCCATAACAAAGAAAAAAAAAGCATAAAAACTATATTTGTCCCTTTAGAAAAAACCCCATTTTATTTTTTAATACTTTAAAGTGGAGCAACTGTGTTTGGTTTTGGTTCTTAACAATATTTTATTGTGAAAACTCTTAAAAATTCATGGTTTTTAAAACAGTTTTGCAATAAAAAAAAGGAAAAATCTAGCAAATAATACAAAAAAAAAAAACAAGTAAGAAAGTATAGTCGGTCAAGCCCGACCATTTGGTTTATCTACACCGCAGTATTTAAAAACATATTTTCGAGAGTGCACCCTATTCGGAACCCATGGAGAGTCATGCTAGTGTGTCCATATAAACATGGATCTATCTGTGTTATAAAATTCATTAAAATCGGTTTGAAAGTTTTTGAGAGGCAGAAATTGCCCCTTACCACCTCCCCTTGTGGTTCTATCTTTGAATAACTGCATAGCTAATGTGTCTTTATAAATATGGATCTATGTACTTATCTTTTTTTATGTCCTTAAAATTGGTTTGATAGTTTTTGTGACAGAAACTGCCCTCTATCTCCGCCCGTGGCCCATTTTCAATAGGCTTAGTCCTTGTGCCAATAAAAACCTATGTGCCAATGTTTTATCAAATTATCTCCAAAACTGCGACCAGTACTTTGCGCACAAGGTAACATGGACAGCCAGCCAGCCGGACGGACATCGTTAGATCGACACTGAAAGTGATTCTGAGTCGATCTGCGTACTTTAAGGTGGATCTAGGACCCATATTTTAAGGTGCTACACATATGAGCACAAGAACAAAATACTATTCAAAGACCACAACTTCATTTAGACAAATTGTAATAAATGTCTTGATAAATATATAGGGGATTCACAAGGTAGTCATAAATGCATGTGCCTTAAAATAATAACAAGAAAAATATGACGACTGTAGCTACCCTCATAATTTAGATATAAACTTGTACAGTCATATGTCCTAAAATAATTACAAGAAATATATAGGACTGCTGTGGGCTACCGCATATAATAAAGATTTCTACTGTACAGTTATGACGAATCAACAAACACAGCATAAACATATTTATTTTGTTTAAAATACAACAACAGTTATTTTAAACAATTGTAAAATATTATTTAGGACATAATGACGATATGACTGGATAGCACACCTTGTGAATCCCCCAACTGTTTAGTTCTGACCAAATAAAAAAACACGGCAAAAGTCTTATTATTTTAGGACTTTTTGTTTTGTGAAACATTGGGGGATTCACAAGGTGTGCTATCAAGTCATATTGTCATAATATCCTAATATTTTACAAAAGTTTAAAAAAAATTTTGTTGTATTTCATACAAAAAAGTCCTAAAATATTAAGAATTTTTATTGTTTTGTCATAACAACTCAGTAGAAATCTAAATTATGAGGGTTGCTCACAGCACTCATACTTTTTCCTTGTAATTATTTTAAGACATATGACTTTGTGAGTACCTTGTGAATATTTCAAATAATAATTTTGTTTTAAACTGTTTTAAAATATTAGGATATTAGGACGATACAACTTGATAGCAGCACACATAGTAAATCCCCCCAATAACTGTTCAACTTTAATTTTATACTAAACAATTAATTATTTTTTTATACTCTTTTTAAAATATGATTTTCTAGTATTTTCTCTATAAAGTACTTTTTCACTTTTCCTTTTATCGGCTAATGATTTAAGTTAAAACAGAGAACAACTAAAAAAAATACACTCAAATTTCTATCTAACAAAACTGTGTTTTCCTTTAACCATTTCTAATTAATATTAATGATATAATTTTTTTTTTGGAAGAAAAAACAAAACAACAGAAAACATACTGTAATTAACTTTTGTCTATATTTTAGCTTTTAGAACAGCAAGTAAATAAATGATAAAAAATTATCCTTAAATAGACGAAAATAAATTTATTTTACACTTAAAAAAGAAAATACACATCTACTACAATTACAAAAGTTACAAAGCATGAAATGGAAAGAAAACAATTGAATGAAATAGAATAGATTAAAAGAGAACTTGTACTAATCGTTTGTTTAACCTTGCCATTTGAAACGAAGTAGAGCAAACAAAATGAATAAATATTTCAAAAACGAAAATTTTACAGGGTTTTTTGGCAAAAGAAAAAAACGAAATAAAGTTGTTTAATATATTAATTTTATGTTCCAATAGTAACGTAGACTTTCAGCAACGTTGTCGTGAAACAGGCCAAAGTCTCTGGCAGCGGGATTCGAACCCTTATCCCTCACACTGAGAAACTGGCTCTCTTTCAACTGTCCTTCCAGGGTCACTCTAAAGTTCTTTAAATTAAGGTAGCTGTTGACAAATGCTTGGACAAAGTTTTATTGTAGAGTTAGAACTCCCTGTGCTTTATGAGGGATACATCCTAAGGATGTTACATCCTTCGGTAGGGGTGGGGAGGGGGTGGGGAGGGGGTGGGGTGTTAGATGCAGCCAATACTTGTCATTCGGTAGATCTTCCTTCTTTAAAAGACGTTGATTATAACTAACCAGCTATTCTTATCTGGTACCGTGAAAAATGCTTGAACAAAGTTTTATTGTAGAGTAAGGACTCCTCGGGGTTTATAAGGGATACATCCTATGGATGTTTCACCTTTTGTTGTAACATCCTTCGGGGGAGAAAGGTGCAGCAAATACTTGTTGCTCGGTAGGCCTCCTTTTTTTTAAAGACGTTGACCATGACTGACCAACTTTTCTTATCAGGTATCATGGAGACCAGAAGTGCCTGAAATGTCGGCCCTGGTTGGGTTGGTTGATAAGGCTCCTTTGGTAATCACGTGGTGAACTGCCAATTTTACGATGTCGCGGAAATGCATTTAAAACAAAAGTAAAGTTTTTAGAATATTTTGTGCGGTTTCCACAATACAAGTGATTGAAAGTGTAGTAAAATTAATCAGGGGTGTGCTGGAAATCGCAAACGTAAAACGCAAGTATTTTAAAAGTCGTTTTAAAATAAGATTTCTGTAATAAAATAATTTTATGACAAATATTAAACAAATTCTTCGCTATTAAACAGGTTTTAAACCAAAAAATTATAAGAATTAGGTTTAAAGTTTATTAAAAACAACTTCCAAATTCTTGCGTTTTGCGTTTGCGATTTCCAGCACACCCCTGAATATGAAAAGCACTTACTTTCTGATATTTTGCTTTAGCGGAGACTATTGGATTATTAACAAACACTTACACTTGTTCTTTTACATATCCCCATCAAAAGAAATCTGGGGAAAGAGTTGGCCAAGGGAAATCTGAATTTGTTTAAAATCAAACATTTATCAAAAGTTTTACGCAGCAGGTTCAAAGTCAGCTTAAAATTGAGCGCAGTCGCTCTGTCTTGGTGAAACAGTAAATTAGGGTACTGCTCTGTTATTGGCCACAAAAAGTTGTCGGTTATTGTTCTGTAACAAGCCCAAGAAACTGCTTGTGCCCTTTGATTCTCGTTCTCGAAGAAATATGGACCGATAACGTTTCGGGCCAGAAAACCGTGCCAAACAATGCATATGATGCTGGAGTGTTGCCCATGGATTTCGTAGCTCAAAATGTGTAGCTTATTGTGTACTGAATGTCAAAAAAAAGCTACTTTTTAGAAATTAATTTAGAAAAGTGGCGGATGCAGCACAAAACAACAATTTTCATTTTTAATAAGAGCTACTTTTTAGAAATTAATTTAGAAAAGTGGCGGATGCAGCACAAAACAACAATTTTCACTTTTAATAAAATACTATTAAATTCTAAGTACGTTCATGAACGTTGACAAAAAATTTACATTTTTCTTCAAAACATATGCCAGAAGCAGTGGTCGTTGTCGTCTTTCATCACTATCACTACTTTTTGGCATATGCGCCAAAACAAAAATGAGCTGGCGATGTGTATGGTGTAGGTAATGGTCAATTTTAGGTCATATTAGTTTAGTCTATAAACCACTTGATCCTTAAATAAATTTCATTTCAAATTGAAATTTCTAAAAATTTTCCTACTTGGATTTTCTTACTCCATTTAAGTAATTTATCTCTGTATATACTACTTCGCTCTTTTCCCCTTCATTATTTATTTAAGCAAATTGCCCATAAACATTTTTTATTTAAATTGTTATTGATAATGTTTGTTGGTCGAGCAGCTGAAATGGTTATAAATGAAAGTTTCAAATGATTTATTTTGCAGTTCCTTCTTCAGCTTAATAAAAGTGGGAGACGGGAAAATTAAGGAAATAGTAAAAGTTAAAAAAAAAAAATAGATAAATAACATTTCAGGTGTTAACAATGACCATAAAAGCGCTAGCAAAGTAATTAAATTTGAGTTTAGAAATTTAAATCTTACAACCAGGCGTATGAGTGCTAGAAAAGGAATTAACATTAAAGAAACATTAAGTATACGCCTGCTGCGTTAAATGTTTTAAAATAAAAATGTTCATTTCCCTTCTTTTACTCAAGTGTTTTTGTTTTACGAATAATTTTCTATAAAAATTTTCTTAAAAAATAATCCCAATTGGTTTAATTGAAAATTAAAAATACAACATAAAGAACTTTAATTACTTTTTGCCATCACCGCCCCCATGTTTACATGAAAATTTTTTTATTGAAACTTACTTGAAAAAAAAGGAATTCCCACTTAGTTTAATTGAAAGTTATAAATACAATATAAATTGCTTTAATTTTACTCAAGTGTTTTAGTTTTAATAATAATTTCTATAAAAATTTTAAAAAATTTCAAATTATTTGAATTAAAAATTATAAGTTTAAAATATAATTTTTAAATCTTTTTTAATCTTTAATAATTTTAGTTTTCTTATTAATTTTTCATTATTTTCCATTGTTTTCTTTATCTTTTTATATTGCCTCTTCTTAATTTGTCGAACTAATTTTATGCATGACCATCCATTCATCTTATTGTACAATTTGGTAACTCCTTCCATCATCTCTACTCTGCATGTTTTTGATTTAAATCAATAATTAATTAATTTTAAACAAGTGAATGTATCAGTTGGCCTAATTGCAAATCCAACAAATTTTTTTAAAGAACAACCCTTATTGGGGCCGGGTGCTCAATTCCCACCATTTGCTGCACCAGACTTTCATCAAACTACACCAGAGAATTGGAAGGGCGCTGCTTTGCATCCAACTGGTCTCATGAAGGAGCCAACTGGTGTACAGAGCCGCAATGCGGCTGTTGCTGCATTCACCACACAAGGACAGTCACAGGTAAGATAATAAAGATGGTGAGTGAGAGAAATCATCTTTTAAGGATAATAAATTCACAAATAATCATAACATAAAGTTGAGATCATGGTAGAATAAGTACAAGGTATAGTCATTCGAAATTTTGTTTTCAATTAATTTGAAAACCCATATAACGTCAAACAAGAGAAAATATGGAAGAAATAAAAACAAGCGGCAAAAAGTAAATACGTTAATAAATTTGACATAACATGGGTAAATAATGAAAACTCTCCCTAATGAACATACCTCGTACTTATTACACTATGGTTTAGACTATAACTATAATTGTTTAAAGTCTATTCTTTAGTTTGGAGTATAGTTTAGTCTATAGTTTATACAATAAGCAAGTCTATAGTTAAGACCCTAATCTAGTTAAGACTCAAATGTAGTATTGTCTATAGTCAAGTCTGTTCTATTCTATATTTACGCCTATTGTCTAGTCTATAGTTACGACTATTGTCTAGTCTATAGTTAAGCCTATAGTCTTTAGAATGCAGTCTAGTCCATAGTATAGAATACAGTCTAGTTTAAAGTTTAGACTATAGTGTTGTTGACTGCAGTGTAATCTTTTGACTTAACTACAGTTAAGTTTATAGTTTAGACTAAAGTCTCATCTAGAGTTTAAACTATAGTCTAAAGATGTCAATTAAACGGCTAATTTCACCAAGTTCAGTTACAATTTACTATTACTATAACGAGCGTTTAAAAAACTGCAGTCAAAGTAGAAATACTGCCATTTCTTCCACTTCTTAATTTGTCATTGGCCAAAAAAAAAACTGTTGCTTTAACTTCAGATTTATTCAATGTAAACAGTCGCTGTCAAACCAACTTAAAAAGTGAAAAGTTGTTTAAACCCTGAATATAACTGCCAGTTACAATATGTTTTTTGACAGTTATGGCTAATAAATCACGGCAAGTTAAACTATAGTTTTGGTTTAAAATGTGTTTAAACCAACAAATCTATAAATCAGTGTTCGAAAATAAACAGTAAATTATTTAGCGTTCTGCTCACACCCAAGAACGATATCTATTTTTTTAGTGATTGTGTAAACGAACAAAACCCTTTATACAGTTCATGACTATTTTCAAGAAAAAGCCGAACATTATATAGTGTTCTGTTCTTCGTTTAAAGACAGAACAATTGTAGTGATACTGTAGACAAACATTATATTTTAATGTTCTATAATGGTTCTTTTTTTAACATTGATAAAAAAAGAACAAACAAAAAATTTTAGCAACGGCCGCATCGCGAACAGCTTGTGGGTGTAAAATTATTTTGCTGGCTTTTTGTTATTTTTTTCGCATGTGTATTTTGTAAAAAAATTTTTGGTTTTTTTACCAGCCAAAAGGGACGAACATTAATAAGCTGAACCGAACACAATGAAGTTTGTGGTTTCAAAAAAAAAACCAAACGGAATTAAATATTCTCATCTTTTTGTCGAGTTTGATAAAAACATTATTATTTTTGTGTTCGAAAGATAATGATTTTCTACACAAACACTTAGCGTTTGTGTTTTCCACAAATCTACCGAACCGAACGCTAAGGATCAATATTTATGCCCGTATTTATAAAAAAAAAAATTAAATTAAATAAAGGCTTACAAAACAAAGTTTGTATGAAAATTTGGCTTAATAAACGTTTGTTAAATTTAATAAATTTATTTTCGAACACTGGATAAAACTATTAATCATAACCATATGAATTTGACAACATTTATAGTAGTGTTGCCACATGTTATTTATTAAACTATATGTACATAACACATGGACACGCTGTTGAGTTTAAACTACATATAAATTAAAGTTTAGTTCAACTAAACCAGCGTTTAAAAATTCACTGATTTTTTTAGCCGTTAAAGTGGCAGGTTATTATAACTGAACTTGCTAAAATCGGCCGTAAGTCAAATTAATTTAATAAACTTTTTGATATTTTTTGTCTTTAATAATTTTGTTTTAACTGAACTTCAAATTAATTTAATGAATTTTTGGATATTTTTTGTTTTTCTTACTAATTTTGTATTAATATATTTTTTTTTTTTTTTTAATTACTTTACCCAGGGTGCTGTCATGATGGTTTATGGATTGGATCACGATACATCGAATACAGATAAACTTTTCAATTTGGTCTGCTTATATGGAAATGTTGCAAGGGTAAGTTTATCTTTCAATACTTTTTGTCTTCTTTGGAATTATTAAAGTAAAGATATTTTTTTTTTTCAATAATGAAATATTTCTTATCGAAATTATAGAGAAATTTTTTGAAATATTTACCCCCGTATTTATAAACGATTATAAATTTTAACAACCGTTTGTTAAGACTTATATTCATAAAAAATTTGGTTTTTTAAACCTTTTTTAAATAAATTTTTTTTTTTTTTTAAATATTTTCATAGAAATTTTGTTTTGTAAACGTTCTTTTTAATGAAAAATGTTTGAGTATATGGCAGTTGTTCATCTTCACAGATTTTTCTGATCATTTAATAATATTTTTTCTATTTTTCATTCATGTTCTAAAAAACAAAATCTAGTTAAATTGAAATTAAATATATATTATTAAAGGGGGATTCACCCAGAAAACATTTTTTTAGCTGTATTTGGACTTTTTTTTTTTTTAAAGAGAGAGAGGGAGACAATATTTTTAATGAACAATTTACGCTGAAATTTTTTTAATTTTATAAAGAAAATTAGCTATGCCCAAGTTCTTTATGTTTAAATTTGTACTTCAATTTGTACAAATAAAATATTGGTAAAAGTGGACAAAAACATAATAAACAAATGTACTCAGGTATTCACGACAAAATCTTGACAGAATGACTACGATTAAACAGAAGAAAATTTAAAAATGATAATTAATTACAGCAAATTTCGAACCACCAATGCCATTGGTTAAAGATTGATGTTGTTTGACTGTTGCCTAGCAGGCACGGCAGCGATGCGGAGGGTAGAGCGCAAAGAATTCTGATGATAAGAATGTGGTTATTCTCGAAATGTAAATTCAACCCGAGTTCGAGCCTCAGCTCAGCCAAGAATAAAAGTTATCAATAAATTTTAATTAATTTCATGTTGTAAAATTCCAAATTTCAAATCACGAACCTTTTATAATCACCCAGACGATTTGTTTATGCTGTTTTTCAAATCACGTAATTTAAACACTTTCCTTCACTTGCGCAAAAATTGACTATTATTGAATTTTTTAGCATCAATTGTAAAATGTTTGCTTAAATAAAGAACAGGATGATATAAATTTCTTATCAGCCCAATTATGAATAAAAATTTCCTGGGAGTTTTTCCCCTTCTTAAACTTTTCCTATGTCGATTCAAATGTACATACAAATGAGAAAAGGAAAAAACTCCTAAGTCTGAATTTACACGTTTCATCTTTTGGTGCTCAAATTCTTTTCAATTCCCTTTTAAAGATGCCAATATATTTACACGCAGCAATCGGTTTCAACTTTTTTCGGTACAAAACAACAACAATTTTATTAATAGCGAATCAAAGAGAAAAAGAAAAGAAAAAAAATTACATGCAGCCATCGTTGTACATATACCAACGAATAAAAACACAAAGCGTACTGACCGAGTACAGGCATCTCCGTACTAACCCCCTTTCTTCTGTCTTCTCTCACCTAAAAACATAAGAGTTGAGCATCAAAAGATGAAACGTGTGAAAGCAGACTAAGGAAGTTGTATTCAATTGTTGGCAGCCTCAAAAATATCTTCGAAATTATTATCAAAGTAATTTGTGGGAATATATAATTTTTAATAAATAAGATTATGTTTATCGTGCGTAATTCCCAATTTTCATTCTGGATAAATACACTGCGAAAAAAGAAACCAGTTAAAAAAGTAATAAAGAAAAATTGGTAAACAAAGGAAACAAGCAGTGACCTTAGAAATTCGTTAATATTTTTGTCATCGTTCTAAGTACAAAATAAAATTTTCAGTGAATTCTCTATCACGGTTGTTCTGGAAAACGAAAACGCAAAACGCAAGAATTTTAAACGTCGTTTTTTTTAATAAGATTTCCGTGATAAAAGAATTTTATGACAAATATTTCTCTATTAAACAGAACTTTATAACAAAAATTATAAAAATTAGATTAAAAGTGTATTAAAAACATGTTTCAAATTCTTGCTAATTCGATTTCCAGAACAACCCTGATAGTGAAAACAGGCAAGTGCTGTTAAATCGTCATTCATTTAGCTGACCGATTTAAACTCGCGTGATTTCAATATTTTTTTGTAAGACCAAGAGACTTTGTTAAAATATGACCGTTTTGATTTTTCGGACAAATTTTTCAAAACTCGTTAATCGTGCTGCAGAAAACTCTTAGTAAATAACATGGGTGAATTCACCCTAGAAAAACTTTTAAACTGAAAGAACATCTGTATTGAACACAAACAGCTAAAACTTATTTATACTGCCAATAAATCCATAAAGAATTTGTGTTGATTTTGTTTATTTTATTTAATATCTTTTTAATTTAATTGAAATTAAAAAATAAAAGAAGAAAATCCTGTTAAATTCCCTGAAATTTTCTTCTTCGCAAAGACCCTGAAAATTCTTTGTCTCTAAAAATAAAACGCTTTTTTATATTTCTTCTTTTAGTATTGTTGTTGTTGTTGTTGTTGTTGTTGTTGTTTATATAAAATCTTTGCTAGGTATAAAGTTTCTTTACTCTTGTTTTTTATGAATTTCTTTCTTTACACGTGTCAAGGTGATTTAAACGTAATAGAATATAATTACAAATACTTTTGTGTTAATATGAAAATACCGTTATTTTTCGCAACACCCTCAATTTAAATGCACTACTCTTTCTTTCGCCCATCTTCTTTGCACTCCTGCTCTGTCAGGCTCTATTGTGTTTTGAATGCAAACAGCAAATACATCTGCAAATTTCAAGTGTTTGTTTTATTATTTACATTCAACCTGTTTTAGTTTTTGATTGTTTTTCATTTACATATTGTTGTTGTTGTTTTTTTTTTATTTTTCCCCACTAGATTTTTTGTCCATATTGTTCTTGTTGTTGTTTTTTTAAATTACGGAGTAGCAAAAACATTATAATTATTATCTTTGTATGTATAAGTTGTTGTTTTATTTTGATAACATTTTTCAAATGGCATAAGCCAAAAAAAAAAAAGATTTAAAAGTCACAAAAGCGAAAACAATAAACAAAATCTCAAAGGAACAATTGTCACAAAAAAAAAACAGCAACAGGCAATAAAAAACAAACAAAATCCTAAAAAAAAGAAAACAATAAATAATAAAAATTTAACAAAAACAATTTAACTTAAAAAACAATAGAAAAATAATTCCCGATTTATGCAAAAAAAGAAAAAAAAAAAGAATTGGGGTAAAAATCATAAAACAACAAAAAAAAAACACTTAAATTTTATTTGAATTGTTTAAGAGTATTAAAATTTTCACTGGGTTTGAATAAGATTTCTAATACAAAATCTGTTTGCAAGGGGGTGCTTTAAATCGAAAATGTAAAACGCAAGAAGTCGTTTTTTTTAAAAGATTTATGTAATAAAAGAATTTTATGACAAATATTATACAAATATTTCTATATTAAACAGAATTTTAAACAAAAATTACATTAAAAGTGTATTAAAATTAGTGACGAAAAATTCAGTACTATGGTACTGTACTATTTTCAGTACTTATTCCTTTCAAAAATACCACGTCCGTTTTATGGCTCTTTTTGTTATGCTTCTTCTTTCGAAATTTTGCGTTTTTTTTTTTGACATTGAGTCGCCAAAAAAAAGTATTTAAATTATTGTTTATTCCTGCGATTTTAGGTATAAACCATACATTTCATAAATTTTTGTAAACAGAAAATCAAAAGCAAAAGAAAATAAAAAATTAGAAAACAATAAAATGAGAGAGAATTTGAAGTTACTGCCGATGTTTTAATTATTGGCTAAAGAAATTTTACCTTAACGATTTTTGCCTGAAGTTGAAGACTCAATTCTGTTTGAACACTTTTTGATACCAAAGAATACAAAGAATGATTGGACCATCGCAGATTGCATAACACCTGTTATAACGAAGCCTTATTTGTCAAACCAGACTTCTCAAGATGTTTTAACCACGCCCCCTGAGATGTAGAGCACATCCGTTGGGGGAAATGATTTCACAATTGCATTTCTAGAAAACTTGGCAAAAGCTACTTTGCATTTGCACTTTCGCAAGACCTTTGCATCAAACATTGAACTCTGCTAATACATTAAATTTATTATTCTGCGATTGAAAAATTTAAGACTAAAACCCCCAACTGATTCCAGTAAAAACTTTTCATACTTTTTCAAAATGAATAGCTTCTTTCACTCATTATTTGGTAGCTTTCTTCTATAGCTACTTCTATAACAACTAATCTAACTACTTTTTTCTGGATGTATGTGGGTAAAAAAATAACGACTTACCTTTGAATGCGTTCATTTTGGGACATCCCTTTTAAAATTTATTAGTTCTTTCAGTAGAATTGTAAGTAGTGCTTTTATGTTTTTCTGATTACTTAACACACTACTTCGTAGGCGATGTTTTTATTGGGATGGGAAAAACCCATAAAAAGTTCCTTTTCTACTAAAATTTCTCCTTTAGAAAACAAATTGCACCAATTCTACAATTTTGTTGGACTAATTTTAGCTTTTTCTGTATGTTTAAGCACCATTTAAAAAAGATAAGCCAAATTTGTATCCACCAAACATCGTTTCCCTTTCTGTAATGTTTTCTTATTACCATCCTTTTGTTTTGATTAAATTTTAAACCCTTTTGAGATCTAAAAGTTTGTGGGCGGTTCTGGGAATATCCATCACAAACTCTTTGGGAAAATTGTTTTTAGAAAATGTCAACAAAAATTATAAATTATGTGGTGGCGTAAAAAAGAAAGATGAAATAAAATAAAAACCAATTTTTTGACACAACATTTTGTTAAGTCATAATACACAAAACCCAAAGCGATTCAAAGGAAAAGGTGAGGAAAAGGTGGCGTTTGTAAGGAAAAAAAAGGGGAATTGATAAAAATCAAAAACTACATACAAGAATGTAATTTTTATTTTGTGCCTCTTGGAGGAGGTCTGTGCCTGGTCATGATGTGTTTAGAAAAGATCACATTATTCAATAAAAATAAAAATGAATGTGTGTGTGTGCCTTTCTTTGAGTTTATCTTTAAAATAAAAATCATTTTCTTTTAGCACTCGTACTTAAGTCTACTTTGATGTATTTTACTGCGCCCCTTCTGAATGATAAATCGTACTTTATGACAAGATGATGACAATAATTCTGTAGGGCAGGAATGATAAGAAATACACAAGAAACCATTTTGGGGTTTCATTATTATTTTTGCAATCAAAGCTCGTCATCACCATCATCGTCTTAAGGACACAAGACATTTAGGAATTTTTAAGAAGAAACAAAGAAAAGGACAATAAAAATAAGTGTTGGTTGGCTTGGACTACAATTTTCTCTTGTCTCCTTCAATTGTCAAGAGAACTGATAACTTAATGTCATTTTTTTTTCTAAATAACTAACTATTTGAAAATGATAACAAATGATGGATAACTTAATAACATTTTGTGATTATATTCTTATTCATCGGATAAAGTTTTAATGAAAGAAATCTATTAGCAGTGTTCAGTATTTGGTGAAAATTGTCTTGCGAAAGAGCAAACACAAAGTATTGGAGCTTCTTAATGAAATCGAAAGGCAACGCTGTATATTCTGTTGTTGTAAAATTTGCCTATTACATCTTTTGTTTTTATTAGTACAAATTAATATCCACGCGCCGCGGCTTAACATCAATTAGGGAAAAACATTTTTACGAAATACCTCTAAATTTCGTGTGTACTATTTACATGCTCCCAATATTAGCGTGTAGATTAACATCAAAAAACTAGACACCCTACACCACAGTATTTACAGAAACTTTTAGAGAGTGTAACTTTGTGAACCCCACAAAACAAAATTATAATATGATGGGGAAATCAAGAGAAAAAGCTTTCTGTCCCTTTTTTTGTCCAGGTTTTGAGAATCTAAATCTGGCATCCCTTCCAGAGGTGGAAAGGGTATACAAAAGATTGTCATTCCGTGTGTAATTTCTATAATAATGATCTTAGACTCTTTTTTTAATGTTTATATATGCTGGGTCCTTGATTTAAGAATGTCCGTTGGTCCGTGTGTATGTTCAAATGGGTTTTCCGAAGACCACAAAAGAGATGTATGTATATACATATACACACACAGCAAAAGTGAGTCAAAGTCAGCGATAACTAAACACTTCTTTTTACTACACTAAACCCGTTTTCTTAAGAATTATCTTAACTTTTGGTGCCTAAAATCACAGTTTAATGAGAATCAATTACATTTTTGACACTAGTTTTGGGAATTTATTGTAAAAAATTAAAATATAAAGTTTTTACCGATGTTGACTCACTTTTAACGCTGTGTGTTGTATGTAATCCTCTAGCTCCCTCTAGATCATAGGGCGCCTAGAAGTGATAGGTTACTACATATAGTAAGGATTTGTTTGATATAAAAATACAGTCATATCTGTCACCAATGGCTTAAGCAAAAAGCCTTGCCTGCCTCTCATTCCACCCATAATTGCTATTTGCTTTTCTGTATAGCTGGAAAACGGCAAAGGACCAAAGTTTCCAAATCAAGTTCATATAACTTTTCTAAAAAATGGGCGGGATTGTAGGCACTTCTCGTACAAAGACATTATAGATTTCTGTATGTCTGGAGGTCAACAAGAGCCAAAGTTTTCAAATTAACTAAAATCATGGTAATTAATACACAACATCCGACAAAATGTGGGCGGGATTGGTGAAGGGGGCGTGGCACACAATATATTTATGTATATATAAATAACGGTAAAAGAATAATTGTCTAAATTTGGTACATATTTTTGGTTTATCAATACACAACCTCTCTGAAAAGAATGGGCGGGAATGGAGAAGTTAAAATTGTAAATTCGGTACAATTAACTTGAATGTGTCTAAAGAACGGTAGGAGAAAAATTAACCAAATTTGCTACCTTTGTACGGTTGTTCTCTTTGATAATATGTGTTAGTGAGTGAGTGGTCTATGACGCAGAATAACGCCAGCTAAAAGGCATTTAAAATTCGGCACAGCCTTGTTTTATATATATTAACTCTCAAAACTTATCTGCCATTTATTTTATTATTTTTTTATGTTAACTAATAAACGGAACGACTACAACAACAATAACAAAAATATGTTTCCTTTTCCATTAAAAACCCATTAATTGTAACGAAAATATAAATTTGTTCCTTTTTATTTCTTTTACTAATTGAAATTTGGCTTTTTGGTCTGCATTTAAAACTTTTTCATGTGAAATTCCATTCAATGAGTTTTATGTTTTTTCCAAAATTAAGATACGGGGGAAACATCCTCCATAAGCTTTTAAGTTAAATAAAGAAAAGATTTTGAAGAAAGGGGAAAGAAGAAAGAAATTAAGGAATGATTTAAAAGGAAGGGAAAAAAACAACATTAAGGAAATTTGTCCTTGACGTCAAAGAAATGTTTAGCTTTTCTAATGGATTGAAAATGGAGAACTCTAATGACAGTTTTTTTTTCTTTTATATTTATTTCCTTTTACATACAATTTAATTCGAAGCTTTTATTTAAGTTCAATTTTGTATTAAAGTTCGAAAATCGTTTTGTTTTATCAAAAATATAAGACATTTACAGCTATTAATAACTTTTCTTTTGAGTTTTTCTAACAAAAGAAAAGTTGCATATAACCAGCTGTTAGATTGAATAACAGTGTCCAAACTTACCATGTCATTTATATTGTGTTTCCTTTATTTAATGGCATCATTTAATGGACATACAGAAAAACCTTTTATGTGGTCAAAAGATAAAAAGAATATACATAAATAATTAACGCGAATTAAAGAGTTATTACAAAAGTGAATACAAGAAAATATTAACAAATAAAAAGAATCAAGCGAGAAGGCTTTTTATTAAGCCGTTTTATCTCTAATGTGCATCTCTTTTAATTTGAATTCAACTCGTATTAATAAATCTACCATAAACATAAAAATACATTTATGATAACATTGCAAAATTATTTCTTCTTTTTCCCCCTAAAAATCTCTCAGTGTATGATAACTTTTTAATTACCTTTTTAATAAAACTTTCATTTTAAATGAATTTCCTTTTATAAAATAAAAGGAATATTTCATATACAAAACCAAACAATTTATTTTACCGCCGCAAAGTTTTTTGTATTATACGCAATATTTAACCAACTACCCCAACCCTGCATGTTTTTTATGCAACTCCATGTTTTGTTGCTATTTTTTGTTATGATAGTAAAACAAAACAAAAGGAAATTTTTTGCATACATTGTGTTTTTATCACACTTTATTTATTGTTAATGAGCACGAGAGAGAGAGAGAGACAGAGTGAATGATAAAAAGCTTTTGTTTTGGGTTTTGTTTTACATAAAAGTACTGTTATATTATTACACGTCTGCATGTATGTATGTTTGTTAATGTGTTAATATCCCTCCAAGCAATTGGTAGAGTGTTGTTTTTCGATTGTCTACGAAATTTGAACTTCTTCGTCACATTTGGTTGTTTTATACAGTAGATTTCGCGGACTTTTAACAACAACAAAATACGTTAGAAATGCATTATGAGTTCGAAAAGTATACGTTTTCGTCACTTTAAACATTTGTTTAGATAAATGTTACAACAAAACCACAGAATATGAAGTACAAAAGCAAAACGCGTAAATCATGACCAGTGCAAGGAAATAACATGCAATTGCTTGTTTTTGGTCGTTTTATTCTTTGCAAATCACAAAATTGCCAGTAAAATTGCATTAATTTGTTAGAGCATATTTTTGCATATTTTACTTTAAGTGCATGTTTATGCATACATATTTTGTTATAAAATCATATTTTTCGATATAAATAGTAATATTTATTTATTTATTTTCTTGATTTTTTTTTTTTTGATCAATACTCTACAGTTGGTAAAGGTGGATCATGCTTGAATAGCTCGAGCTTTTAATAATCATTAATTGCGCTTTAGGAGAATAATTTAACAAAAAAAAACAATTTTATTCTACTTTACTGATGCGCAGAGCCATCATACATGGTTAAGTCGGGACATTTTTTAAAAGTATTTTGCACAAAAATGTTACATACCACATGCTTAGTGCCATGCATCGTGTGGCTGAAGAAATTCCCTAGGGGAAAGGAAACTAACACCAAATTTGTCACAGCTCTAAAGTGGTAGGGACTGGTACTAGTTCTAACTAACACTTTAAACGAATGGGACTTCTGACTTTAACATTGTGATGTCCTTCCTAGAAGGGGGCTAATTGCCAACTTTTTGACATTTTGTAACAGGTCACTGAAATAACCTTGATGTACACATTTAATATCGGTTAAAATAATGCCTGTCGCAAGTTTTGTCCCGTGTGAATTACATTTAAATGATAGATCTAAATCATATAAAATATTATAAGCCGATAGCATCAAAACTAGCACAAAATCCAGTCATATGCTTCGTTTTGTGTCAATTACATTTCCTCTGCAACAACTTCACTTTAACCACATTATCACCAGTTAAGCAATATGATTTATTTTCACCTATCACATCCTTTTTATTATTATGATATTCACCCTTATCGTGGTTGGCGAATTGAAAATACGCCTGCGACTGTTTGGTAATAGATTAAAGGAAATAAGTTCGTGTTCTCTTTAAACTACATAACTTTTACCAAACAGTCGCAGGCGTATTTTAAAATCGCCAACCACGATAAGGGTGAATGTGTTAAGTGGTTACGGGATAAGTGCTTTAGTAACAATTGAAACGAATTTCCCGAAATTAAAGATTGCAAAGAAAATGATGGCGCTCTAAAAAATAAACAATATTTAAAACTTACCTAAATCACTTTTTGAGTCCGCCAAGTCAGTTCAAGAACAGGTCGCAATTTTGAAGATAAGTTCATAAAATTTGGTACATACGTTTTAATTGTCATAACTTTTTTGCAGAATAGTATGTGTGCCCCTAAACTTTCTTATTATGTTGTTATTATGATTAAATTTGGTCCAAAGAAGTCTTACTGCAACATAAATCGGTCCACATTTGACCATAGCTCACATACAAATACTACTTCCGAAATGCCATGGTAAAATTTTGTACTGGTAGGCCCAAAATTGATCATGGGTCCCGTATAAACCCCATCTCCAAAATCGCTTAAAGACAAACAAATCCCATATAGATGTTGACCAAGTCAAAAACTTTGTCTACAAAATAATGTGTTTAGTCATCAGAAAAAAATAAATAGCACTACTTACAATTCTACTGAGAGATCCTATGAATTTCACAAGGGATGTCCCAAAATGATTATTTTTTGCCCACATACATCCAGAAAAAAGTAGTTATATAAATAGCTATAGAAGAAAGCTACTAAATAATGAGTGAAAAAGTAAGCGAAGTTTTTACTGGGGATATTTAAAAAATATTTGGCACAAAAATCTCTTATATGAATCTTAATCGTATAACATAATTTCGTTTTTCCTGATCCTTGATTAGTAATCGATCCCAAATAGGGTACAATCCCAAAAATATGCCTTTATATACTGTGGCGTAGGGTTGCAAATGGTCAGGCTTGGCCTTGTTTTTCAATCGAAATTGTTTGCAGGGTTCTACAGCTTGTACATATTGTGTTTAATTAATGTTTTGTAAATCATTTTGTTAAGATTTTCACTGCAGTGCATGTGCTTTTAACTGTGTGTATTTGTGTGTAAGAGTGTGTGTGTGTAATATTAAACGGTATAATGGAAAAAAAATCACACCACTACTGTATAATTGTCATGAGTTTTTATGACAAAATGCTTAATTTAATGAATTAATTTCTGTTTAAGACTGTCCATTTAACAGAAATTAAAAAATAAAAACTGCCAACAAATCATTTTTAATATTTAATGTTGTAATCATGCTTTTTATAATACATATAATTAATTATGGCTGGTACTTTTCTCCCTTAAGAGAATTTACAAAGCAAAATCTCCTTCTTTATATGTACATACATACATATGTATGTATGTATACTATGTACAGTGAGCGTCAAAATAAATTGTACAGCCAGCAGCCGTATTCTGTAATTCGCTCAGCTAAAGCTAAATCTCGATCGCTAAAATGCCTTAGAGAATACAAATATTAGCGATTACATTAAAAGCTAAAATTGCGACGAATTAAATTTTGATGGCCTTGCCAAATATAGCAATGCTCTTTACACAATTGCATTCGTAGCCGAAAATCGCTAAATCATTTTTATAGATTTTTAGCGATATAGATTTAGCTTAAGCGAATTACAGATTACGCCGCCTGTTTTCCAATTGTTTATATTACTTTATTAGAAAACAAGCCGTAAACTTTATTTTGATGCTTACTGTATACATATTTTTAACATTAATTATCTCTTTCAAATGAAATTTTAGAAATAGTTTTTTTTTTTAAAAATTCTAATTAGTCTTTGTCATTTTAGCGCCTAAATTTTTCACTAAACAATGAAAATGATTTTTAAATTTAAGAAATATTGTCAACATTGTAAGACGGCTAAAACATGAGATTTACAAACGCAATTATTTGTTTTAAAATGTCAACACTTTAAATTTACAAAACATAACTTAATTTGTAATAAGTAAAAAAACAAAACAAAACAATAAAACAATTTAATTCAAGAGAAAGAAAAATTATACAAAAAAAAAAACAAATAAACCTTGAATTAAATTACATAATTAAGAAAAATAGTTGTATATATATGTACATAATAATACATACAGTGCGTGCTCGATTTTCGCAACTCGAAAAAATAAGACCTGTACCTCAATTCTGTAACTTTTTGAATTTAACTACCGATATCGTTAAGTAACGAGAAATCTTGGTTACTTTAAATAATTTGTTATTCTCTATTTTAAATAAACAAATTTTTTTGGTTTAGAAATATTGACGACAAATATCGGTAAAATATAAGAACGTCAAAGTTGAAATTTTTTAAAATTAATTAAAAAAATATAAAATAAATTTGCTTGTAAAAAATTCATTTTAATAAAACATGAAAAACTTTTAAATATTGCTTATATTTCTAAACGAATATGTTAGTTTCTAATCTTTTTATACATAGGGAAAAATTTCGAGGTGCCTAAAGCTGAAGGTCCACACCATGCGTTCATGCGTAGATGCGTATGATACTTTCTATGCATTTTATGCGTTTCTAAATTCAAGTTACATGCCATGCGTTTTATGCGCCAAATTTGTTTTTTTTTATCAGCTGTTGTGCTAATATGTTTATCAATTAAAAGCAATTTTGCCAAAAAAGGAAAGTGTAATTGATATTTTAATAGAATTTATTTAAAAGAATTCATAGAAAAGTAAGTTTTTATTATATTAATATTCGTGATTTTTCACGGTTTTAATAAGTTTCCAGTTCATGGCATTTGTTCAAAAAAAAAAAATATATAATAAACACAACAAAGATGACACTAAGAGCATAATCGATAACTAGAATGGCATATTTTGTTCGTGGTAAAATTGTGCTTAAAATTAATTTTAATGTATTTTATTCTTTAAAGTTTATACAATCTTAATAACGAAAGCTTTTTCTCTTATTAAAAACCTTTTTAAATGCAAAAAATTGTAAAAAGTAATCCACCACACAAACATATTTATCGATAACATTGAAAATAAAATATGATTTGTCATCCATGGCCATCAATAACAGCTGACTTTTTTTCACCACACATGCGACGGATACAAAAGTAGAAAGTAAACCTACTTTCATGCGTTGATACAACTATGCATTCTATGCGATTTTCTGTGTAACTTGTCATATACAATTACACTGATTCTACTTTTTTGTCAGATGCATAAAAAGGACAGACGCATAAACGCATGGTGTGGGCCTTCAGCTTAAGCCACTCTAGCACAACATTCTGCTCTTTTACTTTTTGTAACCACACAACTGTATGTGCAAAGGGTCCCTGCAGGAAATGTCACTAGTGAATCTGTACTGATTCACTATTGACACAGTCACTAGTACTAGTGACTTATTATACCCCAGACAATGTTATTTACTATAGACATTTAACATGTGCGTGTCATTGAAAACCTACTACTCACGTTGGTACTACTGACTAGGTAGTTTCTTTGGGAACATATGTAGACTCGAAATCATAACAATCTATTTTTAGTATTTCTTCAGCTTTTATAAGAAGTGTACTTCTCAGCTGTTATTGATAAACAATTTTTCGTTTTAAAGCCAAATATAGTGGCAAATGCAGTGTAGTGTAGACACTTCGTTGACAAAGCCACCAAAATAGTCGGCAAAACTGGTGACTTGGAGGTATTTGCACCCAAGTTTCCTTCAGGGGTATTATCTGTTTGTGCAAATGTGTGTAACGCATTTAAATATAGGTTCTGGACCCACCTTTTAGTAAACCGATTGACACAGAATCAATTTTAGAATCCATCTAACGAGGTTCGTCCTTCCATCAGGCTGGGTGGTTGTTTGTATAAGATTACCGTGTGCTCAAATTACAGGTCGCAATTTTGGAAATAATTTGATCAAATTTGGCACATATGCGTTTATTGTCACAAGCTCGAAGCCTTTTCAAAAGCGGAGAAGCGGTTATTTTTTTTCATAGCCCACATGCAAACTTCTTCCCGGAGTAGGGCTTTGTGCCCATTGCCCATCTTGTTTTATAGACATTTGGGTTAAATTAGGTTTAAAAATATTATGTTGTAACCTACAAAAATCAGCAGAACAAATTTAATTAGAATCGGTCCATATTTGACCAAAGCTCTCACACGAATACACTTATAATAAGTTACTTCAGAAGCTTTTACTATGTAATCTCATAGTTGTAATCTAAGTTAAAGTAGTAGATATTAAGTTAATATTTGTGAATCTTAACCTCACAACATACACTTTTTGGCGGAAATATAATCGCCCAAATACTGTAATGTAGGGTCGGGCTTGATCGACAATACTTTCTTAATTTTTTGTGTTAAAAATTGGCTTCTTTTCTTTGCTCTATATTTTTAATCTCTTAACCGTACATTTATTATCGTTATTATTTTACAATAACTTTTTTTTGTGTCGTTAGCTACCGACATTATTTGCCGATAAAAATTGTTAAAATGTTATTACAGAATAGCTCTTAGCGACAATTATCGTTAGCTAACGAATTGCTTATAATGGGTGTTTTTTAGAGGCAAATAACTTTTTTCAATAAAACACAACAAATGCCCTTAAGAACGCCATCCTGTCTGCCCAATTTTGCACAACAAAGTAATCATGTTTCATGGTCCGGAACTAATCTTTTGCCAGAAGGGGGGGTCTAAGTTCTAGATAATTTACTTTCGCAAAAGAAAATCTCTTTGAAAGCATTTAAAAATTAAAAAATTAACTTCATTCAATTTTGAGTTTGTTTATTTCCCACTCTCTTAAGACTTGATTATTTAAAAAATTCAAGGTATTTTTCGCTTTGTTTGCTACATTTGTTTAATAAATAATAATGATTCATAATTGAAATTAATTGCAAAAAAAAAAAGTTGAACTCCATTACTAGATACCTAAGAGGTCCTTGCTCTTCAGCTTTTATAATAAATAATTACAAACATTTATTACACAAAATAATGTTAATTAGAATAAATTGCTTGTAAATCATCTTCCTGGAGTGTGAATTTGTATTCACATTCCTAACACCCCTAAACAATAATGTCAAACATTTGTGCTAAAAAGTAATTATAAAAGTTAAATGTGGGGAAAAAACTAATGGCTTTATTCCTGTCTTGTCATCAAAAAGAAGGGACTATACCCAGCAACACTTTAAAGAGACATTTTAAGTTGTCACCAGACATACATACATTTCCCGTGGGATGATGTGAAAACAAAAAATGGCCAAACCTGGGAATAGTTTAGATAAATTACACTAAAAACACACATAAAACTGCTCTTCTGAAAATGTTAACAGTTTTCCGAGATAAACAAACCCACAAACACATGAATAAATAAAACAAAAAAAAACAACAGGTCACACATACTATTGCAAAATATTTAATATTTCTCCTTTTAACAATGTTAAAGCATAAGAAAAAATCGTTGCCAGATAAAATTTATAAAAAAAAAAGAAAAATCACGAAATTTTGTGGAAAAATTATCGTACAAGTTTTTCAAAATAATGATTGTCAAATTTTTAAAGAATTTTTTTTTGTATTTTTATAATACTTTTCTAAAGCCTATAGTACACGGAATGTAAAAAGCTACATGCACATGTGGTTCTGACGTAATTTTGTCGTCATCACACAACACGAACTTGCGCATGTGGCTTTTTACATTCCGTGTACTATAGGCTTAAGAAGATTTTAATAATACCGATTTAAAAAAAAAAAACCTTAAAATTAATTTCGAAAATTCAATTTCGAAAACTTTAAACTTCGAAAATGTTGAAAATAATAATTAAATATATATATTTTTTCAATAAATTATTAAAAAGAAGTGTGTTCGGTTACAAATATTATGTTCGAAATCATATTCGAATTTTCGAACAAGCTTACGGACGTATTTATAACCAAAGTTTAGCAACTGCTTATACATCCCAGACAGCAATCTGCTAACTAGCAGACCGTTTTGGTTTAGCATACAGTTAGCAAAGAGTTTATTTAAAACGAATTTTTAGCTGCCAAAAACAATTTCAAAATTTAAACTCTGGAAAATGCATGTATGTTCTATATAACATATAAACATACAATTATTTCTTAAAAAATTTCGGTTCGAACGCGTGAAACTAGACTTATAGAACAGAAATATGAATTTTCAATTATTCGAAATTATGTTCGAAATTGTTTTGAACTTAAAATGTAATTTTATTTAAAATTTTCTCTGCTTATTTATTTAAAAAATATTTAAAATTGTATACGGGCATGTTCCAGAAATCGAAATGAAGTTGAATTGAAATCGAACGTGATTTTGAACTCAATTATTTACAAAATGACTGTAGTTTTTCCTTTTTTTTAACAGTGGTTCTTGTAAAGATAATTGGTACTTAAAGTTTAAAGGGAATATTATTATAAACTTTCTTTACAGGCTCATTTTCAAAATTTGTGCGATTTTAAATCCATTTCATTTCGTATGCCCGTATATTCATTAAATCTGGCAACTTTTTTTTCAGAGGCTAAGGTGTGATATAAAAAGAGACAGATAAAAAAGTAAAGTGTTCCTACGGATTGTTGTTAAGCAATTAAAATAGTGTGCCAGTCATTCACTCCTGTTTGATTTGTACTCATCTTGTTTTTTAGCACACTTATACGCACTCCACACACACACACACACAGATGATAAATCGTCATAAACTTTTACTTACTCTTGTGATTTATGTTGCATTTTACTCTACTCCTGAAAGTCTAAACAGGCATAAAATGTATAACAAAAAAAATAGGATTAAAAAATGTTTTAAGTTGTTTAGCTTTTAACTAAATTGCTAAGAAGATAATGGAATATACCTGCATGTCTTTTAATTCGTTATTCAGCATTAAGTACAGTGGAATGAAAGACACAAAAAGGTTTCGTGAGAAATGTTCTTAGTCGATGCACATTTTTTTTTTTTTCGTATGTTACACATATATTTTTTAAAATTTTCTTAATATTGATGTTTTTTTTTTTTTTGTGTAAAAATTAATGGAAAATAAATAATCAACTCATAGAGAAAATGTCTCATTTTTCATAATGGGTTTGCCCCAATGTTTATGCTACGTTTGTTGAACTTTTAGGTGTCGAAAAACCAAAAGTTCCGAAAATTGAAACAGTTATTTCATTGTTGGAGTTAACTCTCTTTTCGTGGACACTGGCACCTAAATTCTATAAAAATGGCGGTTGTAAAATCAATTCGTAGACCAAGAGTTTGACTTCTTATTAAAAATTGTCTTGAATCTCAAATTTCTTATAATTTCCAAATGCCTTTCACGTTTTTTTTATTTTTTTTTTTTTTAATTGAAATCTGGCTTTTTGACTTTTTCAGCTTGAATAATTTTAGTTTTTATCTTGTAATTATTTTTGTTAAAATTTAATATTTTTTTTTTTTTTTTATTGTCCGTCCATACAATAATTATTAAGCAGTTTAAGTTTTTTTCCATTTTGTTGCCACCAAGTTGAATAAACTCAATTTTAAATTGCGCTTTAGTTTCAATCATTTAACAAATATGTAATATTTTTTTTTTCATCTGCTGGCAAAGCTGCATGTATGCCTCTACATCATCGTTATTGGCCTAACGCTTTATTTTATTCATAATGATGGTAAAAATGTTGTTAATCATCATTAACGATCTTAGTGAAAGTGAAAAAATCCTTTATGGTCAAATCTTGAACGAAATAAAATTAAAAACATAAAAAATAAATTCACTAGTTGAGTGTTTGTTGCAATATTTTTATTTCATTGAACTTTCAATAGAGCAATAACGTTTGAAATATTTATTTTGTTTTTTTCATTATTAATACTTGTTTGTTGCATTCTCCGTCTGAATGTTGCACCAACTGGTTTTTCTATCTAGTAAACCTGGTTATAGTTTTTTTTTTTTTTTTTATTTTATTATGTTGTTCATTTTTTAAAAAGTTTTTTTCTTAATTATGGCTGTTGGTAATTCTTTTATTTCTGTTGAGTTTTTATTTAATTATTTATTTCATTATTGTCGATAATATAAAATAATTGCGTGCTTAATAATCTTTAGAAAAAGTTGAATAAAATTTTTGTAGATTTTTCTGCAAAAAAGAAAAAATGAATAATGGTTTGATTAAATGTTGTAAACCGAAGTTTGTAAACGAAATGTTTTCCAAGCAAAGAAAAATGCCGAAGAGATGGAAGATGATTTTTAAAAACAAATGAAAGCTGGGGGCAAATGCGGCATTCGATAACGATCGGAATTTCCATTTAAATTGTAGTGATATTTCGATCGATAGCGAATGTCGTAATTTGCCCCCTGAACTAGTACACGTCTATCGGGGAAAAAAGTGAACAGTTTTTTCCCTCGAAAGGTAACAAATATCTAGGGAAATTTTATCCCCTAAGGGGTTAATAGACTTTTAGTGCCGAAAAGACTACTTTAAAAAAAGCATTGAGGTCCCCAACCAATAGTCAGGGGTCTAATCACCGCATTCGATATCGAGTAAACTATCGTATTTTTCTGCATACGATAGACACTGACGTATCGAATGAAAACTCGAGAGATGTCATGTCTTTGGTTACTCGATTTGGAATGCAATAATCTCAAATTATGATACAAAAATAAAAAATATCGATAAATTTTGCACGATCATGTATGCGGTGATTAGACCCCAATCTACTGACTCCCATGTTACCCCGGTCAGCCACAATCTCAAGAGATCCGTTAATTTTGCATTAGTGGCGAACTCCAGGTATTGGCTGAACCTGATTTCCCCGACAGATGCAACACTAGAAGGTGCAATGACTTTAAGATTGTCCTTAAAAACCAGCAGGGGGAAGGAGTGACTCAAAAGGATCACGGCACATTGTCTTTTAGGTAGGCAGACATCAACCCAATCATAAACACAAATTACCCGGGAGTTATTTTTCATTTCCCTTTTTTTCCTATCTGAAATTCTTTTGTAAAAATGAGAAAAGGGAGAAAACTCCCGGGGAGTTTATGTTTATAATTGGGTCGTATGATAACTGGCGAACCTCCACTGTTACTATCCTTCACTGCCGAGAAGGCAACTAGGTTTCGGGTGGCACACCGAAATGGTATCCGCCACTTTCGGTAGATTGTACCATACATTTGGTTTTGCTCGGTATTGTATTTTAAATTTAGTTAAGAAATCGGGTTGGATGTAGTGTGAGAGTTCTATTTAATGGAATTTTATGTGCTTACAATGGATCTTTGGATCTAAGCGTGGCAGATGAGTACAGACTGATCCACCAATAACTCCCTAAGACCCCTTTCAGACTCGGCATGTTAGTTGCGCAAGTCACTTGCTGAAAACAACAAAGTATGTACTCAATTTTGTCCCCCTTAGACCGACTTTACCGCTGACATCAACAAACCAAGAATTGCGCAAGAGACTTGCGCAAGTAACTTGCCGAGTCTGAAAGGGGCCTTACTAATGCCCTGGCGGAATAAGAGTGTCAGTATTTAAAACTCTCTGCTTAAGAGGAGTTAAGAGATGCAATTGAAATTTGCAATGATTAGTATTGTGGCTATTTTATTGAACTGTTCATTGTTTTTAATCCAAATTTTTATATTATAATTAACAATTTTTTTTTTTTTGATAATTTTTTAATCTTGACCGACCGGGGAATCGAACCCAAATTCACGGACAGTTCGCTTTGACATGTTTTAATCTCTTCAGAAATCTTTAACACTCACCACCATTGACTACGGCTGGCACTCAATAGTAAAACATCAATCTTTAAACCAATTGTACTTATAACTTGGTGGATCGAAATTTGTTGTTTGTGAATGATTGTCCATTTTAATTGATTTACATGTTTCTCCTAACTTCTGTTTTTAATTTGCTTACTTTAAAAAACAAAGTTCACGGCTTAAAAGGAATAACCTGTCAAAAGCACATAAGATAACAAACTCCATAACTGAGGAATAAATTTTCAGTACTACTTTTTATATTTTTTAAAATATTTGATACTTTAAAACGAAAACTACACAAACATGCAATTCATATCGTACACATACTTTTTGTTTAAAGTGTACACCTCTTTTCCCTTTCACCACTTTTAGCACTGTTTTAAATTGCAATATTTCTATTTAACCGCAGGCCATTTGTTAGTTTTTGTATTGGCCAAAGTTTTGCTTACTTAACATTCCGAATCCATTGAGTTTTAATACAATTTTGTCTAAATATTTTTCTTTTGGTTTGCGTTATTTTGTTTGCCTTCTTTTCATTGCAATAGAGTTTATTAAACTTGTTTAAGTTCAAAAAAGTATAAATAACAAAATTAAAATCCATATTATTTCATTCAGCTGAGCTCTATTTTAAACTTTTTTTTTTCTTTTTTTTTCGCAAAAAGTTTTTAGAAAAATTTAGTTTTGTAATCGAGAGTACAAGGCAACCAAGTTTTAAACATGTTTCAACATGTATGGTCATTGAATAAATTAAAAAAAAAAAATAAAAAACAGTCAATTTGATACACCATTTTCGAATAAATTTCCAAATTTTGCTGTTTCGGTTATTTAAAAAATTTTCAACATTTTCCATTCATCATTTTCAAATAAACTTTAAAATTTAGGAAATTTCAAATTCCATTCAAAAACATTAAGGGGTTAATTTTGTTGTTCACTTCACCTTGCGTTGAGAAAATTTTCATATAAAATTTTTTGAATTTTTGAAAAAATTTTATATGAAAATTTTCTCAACGCAAGGTGAAGTGAACAACAAAATTACCCCCTAAATTCTATTTTAAAAATAAATTCCCATGTGTTTCGGCAAATATTTAGAATTTGTTTTAAATGTTGTTGTACGAAAAAAAGAATTCTTTCGCCTGTCGGAAAAAGGCTATGAGCTTAAAATTTTGTTTAATTGATTTCAAATTTTATATTTCTCTATCCAGAATTTTTTTTATTTAAATTCCAAAAATTCAATGGGTCGATTATGTTAACATATAATTTTGTTAGAGATTTTAACATCAGCGGTGTTGCCTGACTTCGCTTCCGCCATCCGAAATTGACCCATAAATTTGTTGAAAAATGTTGAAATCTTTTTCAGAGGTACCCAAACTCAAATTAGAATTCAATTATGTAATCCTATTTCAAAACGAAGATATGGCCGGGCATGTGCATCATTGCAATGTGCGTTCCGCCGAAAATATCGCTTCTGTTAGTGAAAGTATGGCAGATAATCGGAATTTGTGGATTCCACAGCGTACGCAGCAATGGCCGTATGATAACCGATCGAACCGATTTTTTTTTTTTTGCCTGCAATTGAAGATTACGAACTGGACCATATGTGGTTTGAACGAAACGGTGCCACCAGCCACACAACACGACTGAATTTGGCTTTATAGCAAGGAAGTTTCCGGAACGCGTAATTTCACGTTTTGGCGATGTTAGTTGTAAACCCAGACCATGCGATTTGACGCCGTTAGACTTTTAAACTTAAAACTTAAATAGTTTTTAAATATGTAAAATATATACAGGCCTGTCACATAAACATCAATGCCGATCGAAAGTGAACGTAGTTCCGTAGGCATCTACGGAATTAAAACCATTTTTTTGTTTTTTTTTTTTAATCCCGCGAAGCTTTATGCTTGGTTGATTTTTTGTCAACTCTAATTTTAGTTGTAAGTGGAAAACAAAAAGGAAAAACAAACATAAAAATAAAATTAATTTTTTTTTTTTTGTTGTTTCCAGTTCAGTTTTTTTGCACTGCCACTTGCATATTTGTTATCAAAGGTTTTCTTGGGAGCGATTGGAATGTGTGACAGTCTTAAAAATTATCTAATATGGAGTTATTTTGATTAAAAATCTGAAATACTATTGGAAATTGTGTAGATGCTTAATTTCTATAAGATATAAATCAATTTTAAGAGACATAAAATTACACAAATACAAAAAAAAAATTAACCTGTTTCAAAAATAATTGTTTGGGATAAATGTTTTCATTACAAGTCAATAAATATTAGGGGTAACAATTAATTTTGGAAAGGCTTTTAAAAAAGGGTAAAAGTTTGCAAGAAAAAGACAACAATCATTTGCAGATAAAATTTGTATTTGGTAAGATCAATAATCTGACACTACCATATGGGAGGGTTTTGGCGGCATAAACTAGATTTAAAAATTAAATTTTTCTTAAACTGATGTTTTCTTAAAGTCCAATAAAAAGTTTTAAAAAAAAATTTCAGAAATTTCAAAATAAGCTTCAATTTCTTAAATCGAAAGCAATTTAATTTCTAAT
The DNA here is from genome assembly GCA_949318255.1 of Pollenia labialis. NCBI lineage: Eukaryota > Metazoa > Arthropoda > Insecta > Diptera > Polleniidae > Pollenia > Pollenia labialis. The sequence continues at coordinate 129,497,423 of OX439143.1, read as the reverse complement.
TCTTTCACTCAAATGTATAAATGTTTTACAACTCTGGAAACATAATTTCGATTCGTTAAGTATCGACTGAAAAAAAAAATTAAAATTGCTTTCGAAACGAAAAATTCCCCGATCACGACTGCTAGAATTGGAGGGTTCAGAGCTAAAGCGAACATATTTTCAGTTTAAGCAAGTGAACTACCATTAATTTATGTAGCCATTGACTTGGGTTTACTACCGTTAGCCTAGGAACAAAAAATTTTTTAATTTGGTCCGTTACAAAACTGAATAAAGTAAAACTTTGCGGAGAATTTTGCACCGGTTTTAAAATATATTGATATAAACTATTTTATGGCTTGATTCGTTTCATCACTGAACCCCTCCTGGTTCCCAATTTTCGATATTTCAGAATGTTATTTGTTTGTTTTCAAACTTCAAAATTTTAAAAATGTTAACTTTTATTTCTTAACTTATCTCTATTCCAGATTAAATTCTTGAAGACCAAAGAGGGTACCGCCATGGTACAAATGGGTGATGCCGTCGCTGTTGAGCGTTGTGTCCAACAATTGAATAACATTTCAATTGGCAACAGTAGCAAAATACAAATTGCGTTCTCGAAACAAAATTTTCTATCTGAAGTTATAAATCCCTTCCTATTGCCCGATCATACACCAAGTTTCAAAGAATACACTGGCTCTAAAAATAATCGTTTCCTATCGCCGGTACAGGCAAGCAAAAATCGCATACAACCACCGAGCAAGGTAAATATATACATACAAACATTTCGCACCGGTTCCTCTAAAGAGAGTCAACTCGAAATTTTTAAATTTTCACTTTTTGCAAGAGTACAGTGGTCATCATATCTACGCACTGTAAAACTCATAAATCAATTTCTCAAGTATTTTGCAAAAAAAAAAAAAAAAAAAAAATACAATTGTATCCCCCTTTGTAGTATAAGAGTACATATCGAGCCCTAACCGCGAAAGTTTTTGTCTCTACCCAGTAAAAAATGTGCTCCAAAAGGAGCAGGTTTTATGTATGAATTCAAACCTCAAATCGCTTCCTGCTGATGGGATGCCTGATTTTTGTATTGGGTGTTCCCGGTTCGGAGGACTTTTTTCTGCAAACAAAGCACTCCTAAAGTGCTTTTTTAAGAACTAACTATATAAACATATTTATTGATGTTTTGCTTTTTCTTGTTTAAATGCATTTTTTTAATCATTTTCGAAACCATAATATATTTTTATTTTTTTCGCTTTAAAACCTTCTTCGTTGTCAGCACTAAAATAGCAGCTTTTTTTTTTAAATATTATTTTCTGCTGTATAGAAACTCTCTAAGTGAAGCGCTCGATTATACACTTTTTCTCTTAAGTGCTTCAAAAAACCCACATTTTTTTACTGGGTGCTGAAAATTTATCAATTTTTGAGTTAACCTCCTTTAGAGGAAACAGTGCGATATAATTTTTTAAATATTTTTTTTTTGTTTTATTGAAAAAAAATTATATATTTTTAGATTTTACATTTCTTCAATACACCACCTGGCCTCACCGAAGATCAATTGATTGGCATTTTCAATATTAAAGAGGTTCCTGCCACATCTGTGCGATTATTCCCCTTGAAAACAGAGCGTTCCTCTTCGGGTCTCATTGAATTTCCCAATATTGCCCAAGCCGTTTTGGCCATTATGAAGTGCAATCATCTGCCAATTGAGGGTAAAGGTAAGCTTTTTCTTCTAATAAAATATGTATTATCTCAACTTGGATTGAAAATGCTTCTCCAAGGCGTTTGAGATAAAATAAAGGGTCTTCCATTAAGCGCTTCCCATCTAAGTCATCGAAATTTTTTTTATTCGTTCGTTTGAGACGGCCTTTCGATGCCATTCACCCTTATCGTGTTTGGTGAACTTAAAATACGTCTGCGACTGTTTGGTAGTAAATTAAAGAGAACGTGAAGAAACAGTCGCAGCCGTATTTTAAACCAGTGTTCGGAAATAAACAGTACGTTATTTAGCGTTCGGCTCACACACACCCAAGAACGATATTTATTTTTTTAGTGTTGTGTAGACGAACACATCCCTTAATACCGTTCGTAACTATTTTCAAGAAAGAACCAAACATTATATAATGTTCTGGTCTTCGTTGAAAAACAGAACAATTGTAGTGATAGCGTAGACAAACATTATATTTTAATGTTCTATAATGTTTTTTTTTTTACATTGATAAAGAAATGAACAAACAAAAAATTTTAGCAACTACCGCACCACGAACAGCTTCTGTGTATATTGTGTATATGTTTTGTTTGGGTTAACTTATTTCGCTGGCTTTTTGTTTTTTTTTCGTATGTGTATTTTGTTTTTGTAAAAAATGTATGGTTTTTTACCAGCCAAAAGGGACGAACATTAATGAGCCGAACCGAACACAATGAAGTTTGTGGATTTTGAAAAAAAACCGAACGGAATTGAAGGTTCTCATCTTTTGTTGAGTTTCATAAAAACAGTATTATTTTTGTGTTCGAAAGATGACTAACAGGGAAACTTTTTTTTGTTTAATGGTTTTGTACACAAACACTATTAGCGTTTGTGTTTTCCACAAATCTACCGAACTGAACACTAAGGAACGATATTTAGTGTTTATTTTCGAACACTGCTTTAAACTCGTCAACCACGATGAATATGTTTGGAGTATAACATCGTGCAAAAGTCGCTGGGTGACTCGCATTCGAAATGTTAAATTTGCCATGGCACTGGCGCATAATTCAGGGTAAATTTGTCTTGTCTTTCGGGCCCGCTTTTGACTTATTCGCAAAGATCTGCGACAGAATGTCTGATGTGAAATGGGATGTGTGGCATCCTATTTTAAGCACATGTGTCCAAAACATCCAATTCAGGGCAACAAAAAAATCTTGTGAGAGACACGAATCAATTGCCTCGGATTCTCGTACGCATTCTCACTGTTCTCAGTGACTTTTTCGCCAGAGGCTAAATTACGAGATTCGATATCGATCGAAATTTCCATTCAAATTGTATTTGTAATTTCGATCGATATCGAACGCCGTAATTTAGGCCCTGATCTTGCCTTTCGTCGACGTTCAGGTGCTGGTTAATTTTTTCCCCGAACCGATAAACTAAAATTTATCGACCACTCGTGTAAAATATCTTATGTGAGATGGGATGTGTGGCATGTTGCGCCGTCCTATTTAAACCCCATGTCGTTGGTGTCCAAATCATCCAATTCAGGGAAAAGAAAAGTTAGTCATAGACGACGCGAAATCGTTTGTCTCGGATTCTCGTGCATACTTGCAGATCTTGCCTTTCGTCAATGTTCAGGTGTTGATCAAGTGTTTGCCGAAGCGATGAACTAAAATTTTTCCCGACCACACTCCCCGAACAGAACGCCCATTTTAATAAACGAATTTCATCATATAAAAATCTGATTTGGCACAACAGACTAAATAAATGACAATCGTTTCGACAAATGTAGCTTGAACAATGTGGCCGCTATCAACTGTCTCATATTTCAGAAGTCCCTAATGGAAGACACTTTATTTTAAAAAAAAAATTTTTTTTTTAATACATATTGATTTTTAATAACTTTTTTATCTTATTGATTTCTTTTGTAAAATTATTGATTTTATGCAAATAAAAGGTTTATCTCGAATATTCGTTACTTTGGAGAAAAAGGAAAATAGTGGAAAGATAGAAAATACTTCTCTGTATTTAGTATGTCCACTATCCCAAAGGACATTTTTGAGCTTTAGAGTTTGCTTAAGAGTTTAAAATTCATAACATCGATCTACGATAGTATTCAACTCCCAAACAAATGTTCCCCTACCAAAAGTTCTTAAACATCCTTTCACAATGTTTTTGTTTTGGGAGATCTAAACATCAATTGTGCTGAGAGCTATCGAAAGCTGAAGAACAATACGTAGGATTCCGATACAAAATCATGATGAAAACCAGGGTATAAAAAACTGCAGTCGAAATCAAAAACTGCCGAACAAAAAACGAAAATTTGTGTACAACTTTTCGCTTTTCGAGTTGGTTTAATAGCGAATCTTTACATTTAATGAATCAGAAGTAAAAGCAACAGTTTTTTTGCCAATGAAAAATGAAGAAGTGGAAGAAATTGAAGTTTTTTTACTTCAACTGCAGTTTTTTAAACGCTGAAGAAAGCTGCATTAAAATACAAGCGTCCTAATTCAATTTTGGCAGACATGGCTTGGAAATTTTGTAGGGTTAATGTGCTGGAAGGCATGCCCAGAAAATTTAAAGTTTTACTTATTTTTAGGCAAATAGTACAGTTCACAACTCATCTCAGTTGTAATCAGATGTAATTATACCCACACCACAATAGTGGAGAGGGTATTTTGCATTAGTGCTGATGTGTGTAACGCCTTAAAATATTGGTCCCAGGCCCACCTTAAAGTATACCGATCGACTTAAAATCACTTTCTGAGTTTATCTAACGATGTCCGTCCGTCCGGCTGGCTGGCTGTCCATGTTAGAGTCTAAACACAATGTAACGATAATTTACTGCGGTGCTATTTTTCATACGATTTTGAAGTAAAAAACCGCAGTGTGGAACGAAATAAAATTAAAATCTATTTTATTTTCATTGCGGACTTTCTTTCTCTCTCAACAAAGCGAATTTAATTCGCCTTGTCTCTCAATTTTTGATACTCGTTCTCTTTCTGATGTTGCCATAGTTTTTGAATAATTGGCTATGTTCACAACATTATTGAAAACAAACAACATGATAAAAATGTATGCACAAATAAATGAATAAAAATTTAAACAAAAAATTACAACTATTTCCGTCGCCGTCTTCCGTTGTATTATGTTTATTTTTCTCTCCCGCAACGAGAAATCGCACCGCACCGCAAACATTGTGTTAAGACTCTTAAATGGAATTTAAAACATACCGACTATACTTTCTTACTTGTTTTTGCTATTAAGAAATTACAACTCAACTGAGTTGAATTGCGATCCGTAATAGCGAAAAAATCATAATAAAAAATCCAGTCGGACCTTCCATATTGAGTACGGGTCAGTTGTGTTCCAAATTACACTACGACCTAACCATATGGAGCTCTATAACCGATTGGAGCCAGTTCATCTTCTCAGTATGTGTAAATCTTCACACAACTGACAATTTAATATGGACCATGGATCATCTGAACAATCCATTTATTTCTCTCTCTCTCTCTCTCTCTTTAGCAACAACGAGCCTAGGGCCTGGTCAGTTGCGATCTTTTGAAGATCTGACAATTTTGAGTATCTAAAAAGCTGGAGATAAAATCTCTATTGATGTAGGCGCTTCCGAAATTAGCCGACCTGTCGTATTAATGGCGGCAGTAGTTTCAAAAATATTATAAAATATATAAATTTTAGGTTCCAGCGTTCACGTTTATTTTTTTTTTTTTTTATGTTGGAGCCATCAAAAATAACCAACCTCAGTGAATTTGTTATGAGGGCCGTACGAGCTGCCAAGACAAACAACGTAGTGATGGACCAGTTCGAACACCAACCAAGGATTGCCAACTCAACAATAACCAGTTGAGTTGTCCACGCTAGAAACGGTTAAGGAAATCCACAAAATGTTGTTGAATGGTCGTCGGCTGACGGTAGATGAGCTAGCTGAGATGATAGGCATTGCAAAAAGTACTATGCATCCGCATATTTACCGAAAATTAGAAGACGGGAATGCTATTCGCTAAACGCCGTCGCGTTTGCTTATTCATCGAAACGATGAACCAGTTCAATCAAACGCTTTTGCAATGTACAAAACCAGACAATTAAAGTTTAAATTGTTTACCGCGCGTCTTATTTGGCATATTACGCTACCTCAGATTATTTGCTAATTCTAACCTAAAAACTAAATAAGATTGTTTTCGTGGTAAAAGACTTGTCAACAAAAAAGGAAGTGGAGTCTGCGGTTGATTACAATTTAAAGAATCTCTACAGTTCTTACTTTGAAAAGGGTATCGAAGCTTTTGAATATCGCTGGGAGATTTTTAAGAAAAATGTTTCTAAATATTGTTGTGTGCATTTTCTTTGTTAGGTTGGCTAATTTTGGGACCGTCTTAATATTTGCAGTTCTTAACAGTGCAACGCTAAGAACCTTTTTTGTTAGTTGTGGTTTTTAATCGAAGACAAGCTAAAAAAGATATGTGTAAGGCACCAGCCAATATCTATCGAAAATAGCAAGTAAAGGATATTTTATGAAATTAAGGCAGAGCAAAGTGTTTGAGATGTCATCGACATTTCCTATTCTTTTGGACTACATCGGACGCTTTGTGATCCCAGGTGAATTAGTTTTGCCCCAAATTCGACAAGTTTGTTGACTTTCCAATTTCATCAGAAAGAGATCTTATGGCTAATGATTTGATATTTCGAATAAAATAAGGACCAGTTTCCAATTGCTCTAGGACCCACTCTATACGTGCTAATGAAGACTGTATCCGTCGCAGGTGATTTGGCAAAGCAGACTGATAATAAACGACAGACAATTCGACAGAAGTAGCTTAAACAATATGACCGCTATCAACTGTCAGAGTTCGAAATCCCCTTTTGGAAGACCCTTTAGTACGTTGTAGGGCAGAATCAATGTCATTTCAGAAGGTTCGCAATTTCTAAAAGGATAATGAGGGGCCAAATCGTTGCATTCGTAATCGAATAAAATTTTGTGACGTATTGAAATGCGGATTGAGGCATTCGATAGCGTTCGATTCGAAATTTGTTAAAAAAAATTGTGTTTATAGATTTGTTTGCTTAGTAGCATAGAAACATATCGCACACTAATTCATAAACAATCACGACTCAAAATTTATCAAAATCGTAAAGTTTCATAAAACGGCTCACAAATCAAATCTAACAGGTGGTTATGATAGAAGGATATATGCCAATTATGTGTGGCATAGTTCTATCCGATAGTGCGTATTTTAAAATCAAGTGATCGTGACAGCCTATTAACATCGCTACGACGTGTGATAACACGGCCATTGAATTTCTCGCGCAAAATAGCCATTCGGCCTTATTGTGTAAGGCGTTCTCGTTATCGCTTTAGTCGTTTTTTTATAATAGATTAAAGAACACAGGTTGTGTCTTACTTTAATTTATCACAATAAACGACATACTCGTTAACGACAACGCCTTACACAATAAGGCAGGCCGATTGTTTCGTTGGCTATGAAGTGGAATGGCATATCGTCCAGGTCCATATCGTCAATTTCTAATCACAAGCAGACCGTTATCATCTCGCGATAGCCAACTTCATTCACGGTAACTGCTTGGCCACACTATCGCGAACAGCAATTTTTTCCGCAGAACGAACTGTTTTCACATTTTCTACAGACAGAAATTTGTGCACAATTCTCCCGATTGTGGACACATTTGGTCGATTATGCTGACCAAAAAATATCACGAAGCGCACAAAATGCATTTTGATTTGAACGCCCATTTTTTAAAAAGGCTTCATTCAACAATCTTAACGCGCTGCGTAATTCAGTACCTCTTCAGGGTTGAATTTGTCAAACACTGCAACAAAGAAAACTCGAAGGATGTTGGGCAAAAAACTTGACATGAAGGTGTGACTCACAATTAACATTTTGCATTATGGTTGAACCACCCTTATAACGACTACGAAAATTGTCTTCTTTAACATTTCGTTACCTAAAACACAAAAGGCCATATCTCATACTTTGGAAATTTTAGGAGAAGAAGCAAAAAACTATTTAAAATGATAAATTGCCGTAAAATGTTTGTAATTTATTTCTCTTCGATTTTTATTTTTAGTCCTTTTGCGTTTTAGGTAACGATTTGTAGAATTCAATTTAATTAAAGAATTGCTACCATGTTTTCAAAGCCAGGGGCCAAATAACGGCATTCGATATCGATCGAAATTACAATACAATTTAAATGGGAATTTCTATCGATATCGAATGCCGTAATTTGGCCCCAGTTTTTTTTTCTTCTCTGCTGATTATTTGTATACCCTACACCGAATGTAAAAGGGTATATGTATAATAGTTTGTCGTTCCGTTTGGAAGTTCTATAATATTTATCTTAGACCCTATAAAAAGTATATGCTCTGGGTCCTTTTGAGGAGCGATGTCCGTCCGTCCGTGTATCCGTTGAAATGGGTTTTCCGAAGACCCCAAATATGATGGCAAATTGGTAGTTATATATTTATGTCACATATAGTCCGTAATTGTTTGCTAGTGAAATTCAGCCTGATCGGCCTACAAACAACTGAGATATGGGCAAAAACCACGACTGCCTCTAATTTTATCCAAATTCTCTTGTTGTTGTGGTTTTTTGATTTTATTGTTATGTATTTTTGAAGAACGGCAAGAGCAAAAGTTTCCAAATTAGGTAAAAGCATATTGCTTATCTATTTACAACATCCGACAAAATGTGGACAAGTGGGCGTGACACTTCCCATGCAAAGTCATTAAAGATATATGGATAACGGCCAGAGCGAAAGTTTCCAAATAAGGTACAAGCATATTAGTTATCATTTCACAACATCCGAAGTTGCGAAGTTGGACAAGTGGGCGTGACACTTCCCATACAAAGACATTAAAGATTTCTGTATGTCTGGAGAACAGCAAGAGCCAAAGTTTCCAAATTAGGTACAAGCATTGTGGTTATCAATACACAACATTCGACAAAATTTAAGCGGGATTGGACATGAGGGTGTAATACAAAGATATTATAGATTTTTGTTTATTAGGAGAACGGCAAGAGCGAAAATTTTTTAAATTAGGTACAATCATCTTAGATATCATTTTACAACATCCGACAAAATGTGGGCAAGTGGGCGTGACACTTCCAATATATAGACATTAATGACAAGTGGGCGTGACACGAAGTTGCTTTATTTGTATCCAAAGAATGGTTTTTATATAAATTTCTGTTATTTTCGCACCATGGTGTAGGGTGTATAAGATTCGGCATAGCCGAATAAAGCACTCTTATTGAATTTTGAGTTGTGGCTGTTCATGATTTACAGCCAATCCCACGATGTCACACGTTAACGTTCGCAAAGAAAATAACATTTAAAACAAAAACAACTTTTAGAAATTTTAGAAATTGTTTTTGTTTTAAATGTGATTGTCTATGCGAACGTAAAAGTGTGACATCGTGGGATTGGCTGTTAGTATGCGATATGATTAAAAGGTTTACTGAGTAAATAAATTACTTGGAAATAAGTATGTAAGTGAATGCTTTTAGGTTAAAAAAACCGGTTTAGGTGGACAAGGGAAGCGTTTAACTTTGTATTGTCTTAACACGACTTAACAAGTGGTGACATGTCAACAGCAGTGCCACCCAAACGTCAGGTAACAGCAGCTTCAGTCTCACTTTTAGCCTATGAAAGTTTCCAGCACATCCTTGGAAATTATTATTAGATGGGCATTTTGTGCCAAACTACTGTGAATATGTAAGTACGTTAACTAATGTATATAAATAAATCGGAGGAAAAACTATGACCGTCATTTAAAAAAGGTCGAACCGGAAAACTCATATGAATGTTTTAATACATTCATGGAAAAAATATACTGATTCTTATTAATCACATTAAAGCAAAATGCAATTTTTGTTTTGTTTAAAAAGAAAAGAAAAAAACAATTGAGTATATTTATGACAGCTCTTAACACCTATCGAAAGTGATTTTGAAAGAAAGTGTTCGTTAGATCAACTACTTGTTACCGAATGCCTTGATCTTAAATTTCGATGTCGTGTAAAAGTCGGATTTCGATTAAAATCATTCGATCGCGAATGCGCCTGAATGGCCCCTGATTAGTAATTTTTAATATTTAAAAAATGATTACAAAATTTTGGTAAAGATTTTTTTTTTAAATTTTTAATAAAATTATTTTAGGATTTTTTTTTTTTTTTTTCTTATACATAAACAAACACATATGTATGTACATACATGCATATATGTACATATATTTTTTTATATTACAAAAATTCTTTTTACTTTTTTATATTTATTTAAATATTTAATCTGTTTCCCTTTTCTAGGCACTAAATTCCCATTTATCATGAAACTTTGCTTCTCCTCTTCGAAGAGCATGAATGGTGCTTGGAATAATGCCGCTAATGAGGGCATGATCGAAAAAGAAAATGAAGTTGATTTAAAACAAGATTTGTATAATTGAAATAATGTTATACAAGTTCAAATAACAACATTTTAATTTAAAAAAAAAAATACATTAAAAAGAACAACAACAGAAGAACTTTAACTAAACAAAAAAAAAAAAAATTAAGAGAAGTTAGAGGCAGCCAAACTAAAAATCAGCAGCAACATTTCACAAATTAGACCACAACAATAAAATAATATAAAATGTGAAAGCGATTAAAAATTTTATTATTAAATTAAATTAAAAAAAAAACCGCATCTTAAATTTATAAAAAATAAAAAGATTTTTTTTTAATAATTTTTTTTTCTTCTTTTAATATTATATAAATATTTGTTATGTAAATTTAAATTATTTTAATTTGTTTTTGATTATTATTTTTATATATAAAAAATATATAATGTTATGTTTTTTATTTTTAGTTTTATTCTTTAATTTTTTTACTATAATTTAGTTGTAAAACTTTTTTTAATTGAAAATTCGCATATTCTCTTTTAAAAATCTTTAACACTTTTCTTAAAATAAAAATAAAAATTAAAAATTTTTTTTTAATTTTTAAAATAATTAATTAAAAATATTTTTTTTTTTTAATAAAAAATATATAAATGTAATAAATATATGGTTAAAAAGAACCAACAAAAGAAAATTCAAGGAAGGAAAATTTAAAATGTATTTGACAATATAAAAACAAAATTTAAATACAAAAATTATAAAAAAAATTCTAGAAATGTAGATTTTAAAACATAAAAATTAACAACAACAACAAAAATACCAACATTGTAAAGGAAAATTCCTATAAAACACAAATTCATAAATAAATTTATAATAAAAAATAAAAAATTTAATAAAAAAATGATTGGGTTTTTTGCTTATATTTAACAACAACAAAAAAAAGAAAAAGTAGTATTATAGAGAAAATATGAATAAAATTAAAACAATATAAATGTTAATTTTATATAAAAATAAGTAAAATGTGCTTAAATTGAAAAAAAAACATCATACATGCATATTTAAATACGCCCTTTTATATCAAAAAAAAAAAAAAAAAAATATGGAAAAATTTTACAAAATTTTTCTCTAAAAGGCGTTAAACAAAAAAAATATCTCTTTGAAAACAAAAAATAAAAAAATTGCACAATTTTTACAAATTTACAATTTTATCCAAAAACATTTAAATACAAAAGACATTTTTTGTGCTTAATTTTAATTAATTAAACTAATTTTATTAATAATTACACAGATTTTAGTTGATTGATTTGTTTTTTTTTTTTTTATAAAAAAAAAAGCTTAATTTTTTTTAAGGCAATAATAATTTTTAATAATAAAAATAAAATTAAAATAATAATTATTAAATTTAAAACAGAAAATTTAAAAATTTATTTAAGAATTTACAAAAAAAGAAATTTTCGTTTTTCTTTTGTTAAAGTTTAAAAGAGAAAAGTAAAAAGAATTTTTTTTTATGTCATCTCTAAAAATTTTTTTATATAAAAACAAAAGCAAAAAGTTTTGAAATATTCAAAAATTTAAATAAAAACTAGACAAAAATTTATAAAAAAAAAAATCATGCGAAAATAAACCTCAAACCGCAACCGACTATTAAGTATTTTTTTTTTAATTATGGTCCTTTGAACCATTAGATTTCGAAACAATTATACAATTTTGAAAACGGAACTAAACTTCTTGAAAAATTGATTTCTAAGGTATTGAGATCGATACCGAATGCCCTAATTTGGCCACAGCTTGAAATCGCCAGTGCATTAGAACACAATAAATTAAAGTTTAACACATTTTCTTTTTTTTTTATATTAAAAACAGGTTGTTAAACCTGTCCCTGCCAGACAAGAGAAAAAACTTTTCTAAATTTCAGAGGATATCGAATGTTGTACTTTTGCTATTAAGCTGGAGCTCCACACAATGCATTCTACGCTGCCTATGCAGCTGTCGAAAGAATTTAAATCTGTGTTGTTTCACGTAGCAAGCTACATGCACAAAAACGAAGGATACCTTGACGCATTGAATGCGAAAAGTAGGCTAACTTTCGCCTTTTATAAGCGTCACAAGCAGCGTTCGAACAAACCAGCTGATTTTGACAAATTAAAAATTTTATTTTTACTTGTAGTGTGATGCCTCATAAAGAGCGTTGCATGTAACTTGAAGCGTTGAACGCTAGTAAATCATGAAAAACCTGCAATGCATGGAGGCGAAAATGCGTGGTGTGGACCTTCAGCTTTAGAAGAATCAATGTCAAGTAACACGATTTGATTACAATCTAAATTTCTAAAAAAAAAAAAAAAATATGCAGTAATGTGCCCTTCGGCAACAGCACTACGTTACACAATATCGACTAAATTTAAACATTCAATATCGAAATTACAATTGTAAACGGAATTTCGAAAGATATCGAATGTTTTACTTTGTCCATTAGAATCGCTGCCAAGTGATGCCATTTGATATCGATAGAAATTTAAATTACGAACAAATTTCAGTAATATGCCCTTCGCACCAGAGCACGAAGTTTAATTTTCGAAGATCAATTTTGAATTTTTAAGCTAATTTCAAATGTTGTAAGTGGCTTTGAATTGAAATTTCTTCTTTTTTTTAATTTCGAAAATTGGACCAGTTTAAACATTTAATATCGATCAAAATTACAATTATAAACGAAATTTCGAAGAATATCGAATGTTGTACTTTTGTTATTATAATCGGTGCTAAGTAACGCCATTTGATATCGATTAAATTTCGAACAATAAAGATTTAAACTTAAAAGCTTATTTGAAATTTATTCTTTCTTGTTTTTTTTTTTTTTTGAAATTCGAAAATTGGACGTTATTTCAACATTCAATGTTGATTTAAATAACAATAAATTATAGTTGGTGCGAAGTAATTAAAATAAAAATTTCTAACGTTGCTGGTGTTTTTTTTTATTCGAAAATGGGGTCTTCATTTCAACATTAATTCGATCGATGCTACAAATGAAATCGCATATGATATCGAAAAAAATTTATCGAAACTTTTATTTTGGTATCAAGACACTCGATCGATATCGATGAAATGTATCGTAATTTGAGACGAACAATTTGTATAGTGTATTACGATTTTCACAATCGTCCGAAACGAAAATTGCAAATTTGATGAAAACTTTTTGTTCGTAATAGAGAGTGGCTGTTAAGAAAGGAATTTTTTGTTTTCAATAAACTATAAAAAACGTCCGTTTATTCGTAACAAATATTACGAAAATCGTAATACACAGTACAAAATGTTCGAATCCGTAAATGATTTCTTTCGAATCGAAAGACACGGTAGACCCCTGGAGCCAAATTACGGCATTCGTCATCGATCGAAATTCTCATTTAAAATGTATTGTAATTTTGATCGATATCGAATGCCGTAATTTTACAATATCGAATAAATTATCGGCCATGATCTGACAATCGCTCGATTTAAAAACGCAAAACGCCAGATTTATTTTATGGTGTTCTAATCTCGTGCGTTTAGCTTGCGAACTGGCATAGTTTCTTACAAATATTCTAGTTCCCTTGGGCATAATTTTGCATTTTGAAGTCGCCGAACTTCTTGCTTTTGCGATTTACAGATCACCTATTGCGATGCGATTTCAAATCAAATTCGCCAATGTTAAGCATTTTGCGATTGTCAGAACATGCCCTTATAATTGGTGGTAATAAAAACTTGGAATGTTGCTGGTGTTTTTTTTTTTATTTATGGGTCGATAATGGATGGTAACTGAACAGAAATTTAGTTGCCAGCAGCGAAATTTGGTATATTTAACATGAGCGGCGTTACCATCCGCAATCGACCCATTCAATTTCGAAAATGGGGTCTTTATTTCAACATTTGTTCGATCGATGTTACAAATGAAATCGGTTTTTCGTACGAAATCTATCGAGTGCCGTAATTTGCTTTCTGATTTTAAATCATTTTACGTATGAAATAATTAAAATTTCTTACTGATTTAGGAAATTTTGAAAACAAATTTTAAATAAAAGTCAAACAAATTCTTATAAAAGGGGGTGGGAGGAGAGAGAATTTGTATCGCTTTAAGAAGTTTTTTTTATTTTTATAATTTTAAAACTTTTTACTTTTAACGAAATAAAAAAAGGTGACTCTTAATTTAAACTTTAACTGAGTATTAAGGCAACATTTTAAGAATTTAGAAAAAATTTAACAACTATCGAATAAAAGCTATTTTATAATTTATTTTTTATTAAACAAAAAAGAAAGAAAAATGCAAAACCAAAATCAACAGAGCTAAAATAAACATATTTTTGAATTTTCTTTTTTAAATAAAAACTAATAACAAAAAAAATCAATAAATTTTTGAGAAAAATACTTTATTAAATAATACAAAAAGAAAATAATAAAAAAAAAACAAAAAAAAATTCTATATCAGCAATAAAAGGCAACACTTTAACCAACCATATCAAATGGCGTATTAAATAACAAAAATCTTAAGGGAAAATATCTCTAGTTTTTAAAAATTTGAAAACAAAGTAAAAATGTTTTTATTAAAAATTAAAAATAATAAAAATAAAAAAATAAACTAAATTTAAGGTAAATAAATTTAAAGAAAAGAAACAAACAAAAAAAAATTTACTTTAAAAATCAAGAATTTTTCTAAGATTTCTTTTAAATTCTCAAAACAAATTTCAATTTTAAGGGAGAGTGACTTAAAAATTAAAGTGAAAAATTGAAAATAAAAAAAAAGAAAAAACTTATCTCATTATCAACGAACTTTTTCAAATTAAAATTTACTTTAATTATTTAAAAGAAAATTTAAATGTAAAAAAAATTAGGAAAAATTTAAGAAAACAAAAAATCCTTCAACCGTGCAATTCATTTTAAAGGCTTTTAATATTTATTTATTTATTTATTTTTTGGTTAATTAAACAACAAATTTTTTTTATTTTGTAAAATTATTGTATGAAATTTATTGGAAAATAAATGAAATTTTTAAATTTAGAACAGATCAAGAAGAAACGAAGAGAAAAGAAAAGCAGCAACGATCTTTACGGCTCGCTCCTAATTAATTTTTTAATTATTTTTTAATTATAAATTTAAGAACAATTTAAATGGAATTAAAAGAATTTAAATTTAGGCATCATGACTACAATAAAAAAATAAAGAAAACCAATAAAATTTATATATTAAATAATTCAACACGAAATTCTTTTTTATACAAGAAACGAAACATTTAGATCTTTTAAGCTTATTTTACTCTCTTTTTAAAGTTTACAAAAAAAAAAGGCAGAATTTTACTAAAAACTAAAATTTTGAAAATTTTATCAACTCAATTTGAAAATCGGTTAAAATAAAATTATCGGAAATGAATTTTCGAAATTTGCCATTAAATAAAATCAAATTCGAGTGAAATTAAAATTTTAAAAAATTCGGAAACTCCAATGCGATGTGAAAGAAACATGGTAGCAAATCGAACTTTTTTTTCGCAAATCATCATTCGTAGTTGTATATCCGATCGATTTGGTTTTAGCTTTTTTTTTTTAATTAAATTTTTATTTCTTTTATTTTTTTTTTAAGCAAAATACGGAATCACTTCCACTTTCAATCGGAATGGATTTCTGTGATGTCGATTGTTTGAAAAAAGCCCTCGACACAGAAATAAAAATAAGGATAAAACCGCTAGATTGATCTTAAAATAGCTAAATTGCCATTACTTTTTAAAAATAAAATGAAAAGCAGCCAACTTTGCTAATGCAGGCGCTGTTGAAATCGGTTTTCTGTATACATTTTGTATCAAAGCAAATTCAGTGCAAGATGATGGCAGATTTTGGCAATTCAAACCAATTTGATTTGTTAGGTTCCTTGGGCAGCCACCGAGAGACAGCTCACTCGGGTCCGTCAGTGATGCCTTTGTGATACCCAGCGCCAATGCTTATCCTAAAGTGCAGTTACTCAATAGGCGTTACTGCGGAATTCAACCAGTTCATCTTCCTAAAGAAAAAAAAACAGCCACCTTAGTTCTATCCTAGATTGATCCCCCAAGCATAGAAGCACCGGTTTTCCCAGGTATTTTTCTCTAATGCACCGAATTCCAGGGCATTGCCTTAGAATATGAAACGCAGTTGCCTCTTCCTCCTCGTCATGACAGCTTCTGCAGTAATTACTGAATTCCAGACTCACATTCTCCTCGCATGAGTCTCCACAGGCCGGCCAGTGCTCAGTCACAACTGTGACTACTATGCTAATCATCGGGTTCCTGTTAAACCAAAGTAAAGACTTAGTTCTTAGTTCATCATACGGGTCTGTTCTGAAAATCACGTGCATTTAAAATCACACGTGAGACTTTGTGGTGTTCTGAAAGTCATATTTTTTTTTTTTTGTTACTCGGTGTGCTTTTGGCAAAATCACGAGATTTGAGTTAAAGTGCAGAACAGGCCTGATAGTTAGGCCAAAGTGACCTGGATATGGAGCAGATGGATTCGCAACTTTATATGGCTTGCGCTTGATAAGTGAATTACAGTAGTGAGCCATTGCAAGGCCAACGAATTGATCAATGGATGTGCCATCCATACGACCACCTCGTTTGGCAAGCTCATCTGCTTTCTAGTTGCCCGGGAACACCGCATGCCCATAAGCGTTATCTTCGAATGTTTCGCAATCTCATTCAAAGACCTCCGGCATTCTACAGTTAACCTAGATGTCGTATAGAGACCCGCTAGGGAAGCAATGGCAGCCTGGCTATCAGTAATTATACATATATCCCTCGATATTCGATAATGAGCCTTTTTACGGCTCTTGATCTCGAAAACGACTTAAGTCGTTTTTTTGTAACAGATTTGAAATGAGCACGAGAACCGTAATAAGGCTGAATATCTAAGCCAGTTAGCCGCCTGCCTTAAAGGCCGAGATTTGTGCCAGCAGGGCACTCCAGCCGTCCAGAAAGCAAAAGGGAACTTTATTTTCTAAGGGTGCGTTCGTAAATGCATCACTGCGCTGCATCAGAAAAGCAAACATTTTTTAAAGCAGATAAAAAAAATAATTATAATTTTATTTCACAAGGCCTTATGTGTGACGTAGTCGAAAGCCAACCGTTTTTAGAAATACATTAAACAGAAATGTGTACATTAAACGTTTTATGAGTTTGAGATTTTCGTTGTCGTTAAATTTTAATCAGCCGTACCTAAACAAGAGCGGAAGGCGGAACGTTTTCTTCCGCTTAGCTTTTACGCTGATATGCCATACCTAAACAAGAGCGTCAACGTTGTGCCACAAACAGTAGTGTTAACTTTCTTGTTTAATAAAACCCATACAATAGAAATAAAAAGAAGAGAAAAACCCGCTAGATTGACAAAAAATAGCTAAATTGTCATTATTTATTATTAATAGCGGCCAACTTCACTATTAAACGCGCTGTCAAAATCGGATTTTCCAATTGTAAAGCTTTGACGCCGCGCTATTTAGGGATGCTTCATACAAATTGTATGGACATGAGAATTTTTGACAGCTAGAAAACGCTTTCCGCTCTTGTTAAGGTATGGCTGTTAGACGGCTTTGACATCGACTCTCGTAATAAGTCTGGATGGCTACTCTTTAAGCGATGCGAAAGAAAATTGTACCACATCTGGTGATTGATATTTTCAACTCGTTTGCGTTTTTTATTTTTTTTTTGTCGCAAGTTTTCACTATTTTAAAATTTCAAATTGTTTTTTTTTTTTTTTTTTACATATTTTGAGATCGAAATTCGAAAATATTCAGCCTTATTGTGGTTGTCGTTTTCGTAAACAAACGTGTCGTTTTTTGTAGTAGATTAAAGAACAGATGTTGTGTATATCTTTAATCTATTACACAGTCGGATACGACAACGACAACCACAATAAGGCCGATTATTAGGAATTATTACGGTACTCGATGTTGAAAAAGACTGCAGCCGATTAAAATAACACATTTTATTTTGACTACAGTCGAACTCACTGTCGATTTAAAATGTTGTTTCGTCTACAGCCGACTTACGTTAGTACCGGCATTGAAAACCGTAATAAGGCCTCTTGTGTTCTTTAATCTACTACAAAGTTCGACTTACGGTGTTACCGTTAACTAGAACCGTAATAAGGCTGATATTTTGTGTTGAGCCGAACTGCACGGCGCCTATTCAAAAATGCATTACTGCCCAGGGGGGCTGCTCTCTATTGCGGTGCGAAAGAAAATGGTAGCAATTCTAGCGATTGGTACTCTTTAATGCGTTTGCGCATTTGTCTTTCGCATCTAGTAATTTTTTTCTTTTCTTTTATTTTAGTTAAAATATCCAATTTCAAAGATTTTTACATATTTTAGCATTTCATTACTGCCAATTAAAACATTTTGCGAAAGTGATAGAGAGTACCAAGTTGACATTTAGGTTTCGCATCGAAATTGTTTTCGCATCGCAATAGAGAGTAGCCCCCCAGTATCTTGTGCACATCTGCGATTAGTTGAGGCGAACTTAAAAAATTTATAAAACAATTTCCGAAAGTTTGAAATACGAAAGGTTAAATACAGAAAAGTGTTGTAGTTAAAAAGTTTAAAATGGATTTTCAACCTGACTTTTGATCTTAAAAATGAAATCTCCCAGAGGGTTTTTGAATATCGATCCGAACGAAAGCTTCTTAGAAATAGAATTTATAGCAATTGAAAGTTTTTAAATCAATATAATTCCCAACCACTTTTAGATTGTTTCGTTGTCAGTTCAAGGTGGAAATTATTCAAAATAAAAATGTTTTTTTTTAAATGTCTGTCTTGGTGTTTTTTCTAAATCAGAACACACTTATTTAAATAGCAATTAGTGTAATCAAATGGTAGCTACGTATTTAATATAATTAAATATTATTAGTTTCTTTGTGTTTTTATTAAAAATATTTTAAAATATTATTTGTTGAAGTTTTATTTGTAATATTTAAAAAAAAAAAAAATATTGTTTTTAAATTAAAATTTTTTTTTTAAGTTCATAAGGGTACCTTATTTATATAAATGTTTATAATTATTTTAATTATTTTATTATTATTAGACGCTTAAGCTTGAGAGATTTTAAAAGGAAATTGAAATTTCTTTTGTACTGCCTGTTTTTCAAAATAAAATGAGAATTTTCGCTTGGGAAATTAAATTGAAACAACAAAAAAAAACTCAAATTTGTTTTTGTTTTCAATATTTTGACTTCATACAAGAAAATCCTGGACCGAAATAAAACTAATGGCTTGTAACAGATCCCAATGGAATACATTTGTAATGGCCCTATGCTCCAATGTGGAACGACGGGAATAATAATAAATAAAAATATTTACTCCATAACGAACATTTTTTTTTAATTTGAAAAACAGGCAGTTATTTTTTACAAATTCAAACCTAAACAAACTCGAACATTTTTTAACTTCAAAAAATTTTAAATTTTCTTTGAATTATTTTTTTTATTTTAATTTTTTTCTTTTGCTTGGGCGTTATTTGAATATTAGTTTTAAATAATTATAAATAAACATTTTAATGATTTTTCTTTTTTTTAAACAATTGTTTTTTAATTATTTGTAATTATATTTTTTAAAAACTTTTAAAACAAAAAAAGGCAAAAATTTATGAAAAAAATAAACCGAAAAAAAAATTAAAAACCAAGTACTTGTTTTTGTTTTTATTACAATTTTGTTTTTGAAAAGGGAATAAATTACGGCATTTGATATCGATTGGAAATTCATTTTAAATCCGATTGCTAACGAATACTCTTATTGCCCCCTGGTTTTACGAAGCACACATTTCTATCGAAATTCGAAAATATAATTTTTCTTTTTTCCATAAACATAATTAAAATGGAAACTCTTTAGGGCTTCTTATTAAAAGATTCTTTTTGAATTGATATACGGCCTGTTCGAAAATGCGTCAGTAGGCTGAATTTGATGCGCATCTGTGATAAGTATTCGATGCTCATGCAAATCAGTTGATGCTTGTTCTATTGACATTTGTAGTGATGCCAGATGATGCATTTCCAAACAGGCCCATAGACAATATCGCTTCTTGGCAGTGTTCGAACATAAACCGAACATTATTTAGCGTTCGGTAAACACACCCAGAAACAACATCTATTTTTGTATACAGACCAATTATGAATAAAAATTCCCAGGGAGTTTTTTCCCCTTTTCCCATTTTTACAATTGAATTAACATTGGAAAAATGGGAGAAGGGAGAAAACTCCCAGGGAATTTTTATTCATAATTGGGCTGATAGTGTTTGTGTATTAGTTCAGAACCCAAAATACCGTTCATAACTATTTTCACGAAAGTAACAAACATGTAGTGTTCGGTTTTTCTTTATAAAATTGGTAGATTTCTATTGTGTTATTCTAAAGAGCAGTTACTCCATAGCCTTCCCAGCTAAATTCAAAAAGGGCGTCTTCATAATGAATAGAAGTATGTAAGGTTAGGTTCTATGGGCAGGCATCGAGAGACAGCTTACTTGGGTGCTTTACTGGTCCCTTTGTGATACCCAGCGCCAATGCACATCCTATAGAGCAATTACTCAGATGGCGTCAATGCAAAGTCCAACCACTTCGTCTTCCTAATGAAGAGAAGAAGCGATTTAGGTTCTATCCTGGATAGATCCCCCAAGCAGGCCAACACCGGTTCCCCCAGGTATTTTTCCCTAATGCCCCGCAAACCGGGGCATTGACAGAGAAAGTGAAACACAGTCTCCTCTTCCTCCTCGTTATGACAACTTTCGCAGTAGTCTTCCAGCATGAGTCCCCACCGGCCAGTGCCCGTCTTATTTTAATATCTTTGATAGATCGTCCAAACGGACTCACCACTGGTTTTTCCAGCTACTTTCACTAGTGTCCCGAATTCCAGGGTACTGGCAAAGAAAATTAAATACATATTTATCACTTCCTGCTTTTTAAACAAATCCTAAAGTAGTCATTTGGTTCTAGAGCATTCTACTTGCATAAGTCCATAAGTCGTCCTGAACAAGCACTCCCTTTCGACGAAAAGGGCTTCAAGATCCCATCGGCATTTAACAAGGGCAGAATTGATTTCATTGAAGAGCATATCATCCTTGTACGGACATATTTCAATCGTCCCTTTGGTGTCAAATCATAACAGCCGTGCCTTTACAAGGGCGAAAAGAGTTTTCTAGCTGCCAAAAATTCTGATGCTCATACAATTTGTATGAAGCATCCCTAAAAAGCACGAAGTCAACGCTTTGCAATCGCAAAATCCGATTTTGACATCGAGCTTAATAGCGTTCGTTAACGATCTTGTTTAGGTATGTCATATCAGCGTAAAAGCTAAGCGGAAGAAAACGTTCCGCCTTCCGCTCTTGTTTAGGTACAGCTGTAAGACATTCGACGCCAATTGCTAAATCGTAAATTATTTCTTTTGAATGGAAATACGCGCTTATCCAACAGGAAAATAGGGAAAGTTAAGATTTCTTTGAGTTTATCACGGGGGGCTACTCTTTATTGGAGTGCGACTGCAACATCGATACGAAAGCTAAGCTGTGTTGTAAATTTAACTATCTAAGATTGATTTCAAATTTTGAATTTTTTTTTTAAATTTAAAATTATTTTTTCAATTTTATATATTTTTATTATTTTAATTTGGCTTTTTTTAAACATTTTAAAACAGAATCTGTTTTTTTTTTTAATTTCTATTACACATATTTTCAGATTTTTTTTTTATTAAAAGTCTAAAATTGTTAACAAAATTAAACATCCCAAAGTCCTCGACCTTAAAACCCCTAAAAACGAACAAAAAATTTCCTAAAAATTCAAAACAACAAGTTAAAATGCCAAACCAAAAAACAAAAAAAAAGAAAAAAAATATTCTGAATTTTTAACATATCGAAATTTATAAAAGAAAAAAACTAAAATACAATAAAATTATTACAAAATGAAAATAAATGTTTAGCTTTAAGTTTATAATTAAACAATTAAAAAATATTTTCAAAAATTTTAAGTTTAAAAATTTCTTTGTTTTTCAGTTTCCTTAGCAAAATTATCTAGCAAAAAAAAAAACAATTGTTCAAAAAAAACTCAAAATAATTTTGAATAATTATTTAGTTAAATTGAATTTGGATTTGATTATTTAATATTTGATTAATTTATTATAAATTGTAAAGGTAAAAGCAAAAAAGTATTGAAATTATTAACAATTTTTCTGATTTAAAAGAAAAAATTGTTTCAGGTTGTCAGTTGACTTACAACAATTCCTATTTATTTGAAAACAATATAAATAAAATTTATTGCAATAGAAATATTTTTATTGTTATACCCTGCACCACTACAACTGGTAAATAAAGTTGGCTTTAACGACAATTCCACCAAGAAATAATGTCCGTCTGTGGAAATCACACTGACTTCTTAAGCTGGAAGTCCACACCATGCGTTTTATGCTTTCTCCAATCCTACGCAGCATTAAAAAAAAGAAAAATCTGTGTAAGTTTTACGTACCAAGTTACCGTGGACGACGCATAGAATGCGAAAAGTAGGTTAACTTTTTACTTTTGTAAAAAGTGTTCAAACAAATCAGCTGATTTTGACAAATGAAATTTTATTTTTACTTGTGGTGTGGTCGCCAAAAAAATGGTTACATGTTACTGGAAACGAAGTATGTACGCAAGTGAGGTATAAAGAAGCATGCAATGCATTGAAGCGAAAACGCGTGTTGTGGACATCCAGCTTAAAAAGCATGCAATGTATTTAAACGCGAAAACGCGTAGTGTGGGCCTTCTCTAGCTTTAGGATTGATTCAAAATTGTATTTGAATCATCATTGTATTGGGTAACCTGTTTTAATTGACAAACAACAAGAGGGGTACACAAAAGCAAGTTTAAGCGAAAATTAAGAATACTTTACTCTCACAACAAATTTTGCCTGTGTAAAAGGATTCTAACAACATTTTTACAGATCAGTCCATAATTTTGGTCATGCTGCTAGAAAAACCGAAATGTTCTGTTCAGAAAATTCCAATTTTTGGTGGAGGGTATTAAAGATTCGGCAAAGCCGAATATTGTATTTTGGCTTGTTTTATTTATAATATTTTGAAGAAAATAAAACAGAATTTTGTTAATATTTAAAAAAAATAAAAAAATAGTTAAATTAAGTTTGAAATTTTTTTTTGTTTTTTTATAATAAAATAAAATTTTTTTCAAAATAATTTTTTTTTTATTATAAAATAATTATTTACATATTCGTGTTTTGTTGATTTAATTTTGAAATTTTTAAAAAAAAAAAGGAAATTTGTTTAGCATGCTTTTAGTAAAATATGTAGTTACTTATTTTTAAAAAAAAATTAGTTTGAGTTCAAGTTGCCAGTTTCAATTTTCTTCATTTTTTAAATTTTTTTATTAAAATTTTTTAAAAAGAAAGAAAACTCTCTAAACAATACCAAGTAAAATACAAAACTTTGTACACCGATTTGAATAGGTAATGCGCATTATGCAATAAAAATAAAAACAACAAAAAAAAAACATTAATTATAATTCTACATACATTACATATATACTTAAATCTCTCTATATATATACATATGTATATATATATATTGAAAAAAAACAGCAAAAATTACTTAAGAAACAAAAAAAACATAAGAAATATTTCATGTAATACTCTTACAACAAAAAAATATACTTAAACTCAAAACAAACAACAACAACTTATACACTTAAAATAATTAAATAAATAATTCAAAAAACAAATTCATCTTAACAAAACAAAAGAGTAGATCTAATGAAAAAAAAACAAACTAACAACTACAAAAGCAAAATATTTGTAAAGGAAGTGTCAATTTAATTTATTTTAAATAAAAAAAAAACAAATAACAATGTAACTTAAAAAGGAAAATAAACACACACTAATACAACAACACAGCTAAAAACTATTACAACAACAACAACAATTGACACTTGTAATTAAACACAAACTAAACACAGTTTTTAAAACTAGTAGATCCAAAAACAAGAAAATGAAAAATCCTTTCTTTTTTTTTTGCTTTTACACCTGCAAGTAAAATAAGGAAAAGTTTAAGAGAACTGTAACTAATACCAACAACAGAAGATAAAATACAACAACATCAAAACAACAGAAACAAACACCAAAACCTTACACAACTCAACAAAAACAGGTCAAGAGGAATTGAAAATAAAAAAAAGAAGAAATCGAAATCCATTTCTAAAAAAAATCTTAAATAAATGTTTTTTTTTCTAAAAAGTACCTTTTGAACATGGTACCTATTTAAAGAAGGATTTATTAAAAAATATTAATCCGTTTTTTAATAAAATTCTATTTCCAAAAGATACTTTCTTAAGCCTATAGTACACGGAATGTAAAAAGACACATGCGCATGTGGTTCTGATGTAATTTTGACGACACTACAAAGCCACAATAACAAGTTCGTGTTGTGTGATGACGAAAAAATTACGTCAGAACCTCATGCGCATGTAGCTTTTTACATTTCGTGTACTATAGGCTTTAGAATGGCAAAAATGGTAAATACATATGTATGTATGTAAATACATTTTCGAAAGGTACTTTTTAATTAAGAAATGTACTTTTTAAGAAAGGCACTTTTATAGCTACATTTAAATTAAGTACTTTTATTATCAAGTACTTTTTAAAAAATGTAATTTTTAAATTAAGTAATTTTTAAGAAAGGTACTTTTAAGAAAAGGTACTTTATAAGATAACTTTTTTTTGGTATGTTACTGAACTTTTTAAGAAAGGAATTTTTACATTTTAAGAAAAGTACTTTTTTAATAAAGTACTTTTTAAATAAGGTACTTTTTAAGAAATACGCTTTTTATGAAAGGTACTTTTTAAACAAGGTACTTTTAAGACATGTACTTCTTATGAAAAGCACTTTTAAAGTTAAGTACTTTTTTAACTTAGTTCTTTCTACATGAAATTTTTAAGAAAGGAATTTTTACATTTTAAGAAAAGTACTTTTTTGATAAAGTACTTTTTAAATGAGGTATGTACTTTTCAAAAAATGAACTTTTTATGAAAGGTAATTTTTCAAAAAATGAACTTTTTATGAAAGGTACTTTTTCAATACTTTTTAATAAGGTAATTTTAAAGAAAGGTACTTTTAAAATAATGTACTTTTAAGAAATAAACTTCTTATGAAAAGCTCTTTAAAAATTAAGTAATTTTTGAGAAAGGTATTTTTTAAAAAAGGAAAACATTTAAAAAAGTACTTTTGGAATAAAATCCTTTTCAAATAAGGTACACTCTATGAGAGGCACTATTTTAAGATAGGTACTACTTCAGAAGTTCCGCTACTTTTTAAGAAATTTACATTTTTAGAAAGGTTTTGTTTTTTAAAAAAGGCACTTTTAATAAAATAACTTTTCTAAAGAGCTCCTTTTTCTAAAAATATGCTTTTTAGGAAATTTACTTTTTTAAAAAGTTACTTTTAATGCCACTGCGAGAGGTAAAAATGAGTTTAAGTAGCTTAATTATATTCTAATAAGATTTACGATTGTAGCTTAATATGAGCATTAGAAATATAACGATTATAGCAGAAATAGTTTTATCAAAACTGTTGTCATTAAATTTTGAATTTAGCTGCTAATTAAAGAAACAATTAGCTCCAAGAAGAGCCAAATTTATAGCTGCAAATATATTCGAAAAAACCAAAAAAAATAAAGCTTAAATTAAATACTAAGAAGGGTTTTATTTTTTTAAATAAATTTTGAAAATATTTCTTATTCGTGGCTTACAAACCAAGTTCAAGTAGCTAAGATTAAGCTCTACGGTTAAAGCTGAATATGAGTTCTAGAAATAGCTACTGTAGCCTATAAGAGTCGTATAACCTTTTTGTATCTAAAATTTCAAAACTATTACTTCTTTAACAGCTACAGTTGAAGCTGAAAATATGTTTGTAGAAATTCGCTTTAACATAAAAGTTTCATCTTTTAAATTTAAATTTTCCTCGTGACTAACACATGATTACATTCACTCAACATGAGACATTAACAATACAACAACAACAACAACAAAAAGAACTTTTTGTGTAATCGTAAAAACTGGTGATAAATAATTAAAAATAATTTTTGAGAAAAATTTAAAAATTTATTTAATAAAAAAATGGTGTCTAACGAATTAAGAAAAGTTTAGTAAAATGAAGTAATTTTTATTAAATATTATTAAAACAAATTAAGAAAATAATTCATATTTTAAATGTCTATATTATAGAATATAAATAATAAACATTTAGTAATTATTTCTTAAAATAAAACATTATTATACAAATACTAACAAAAACAAAAAGGAAAACTTGTTTCTTCACAACAAAGAAAAGTTTTTTCAAAACAAAGAAAAGTTTCTTCAAATCAAAGAAACGTTTCTTTGAAGCAAAGAAGAAGAAAGAAATCATAAATTAAACATTTAAACGAAACCTAGAGAAACGAATTAACTTTAAAACAAAAATTCTCAAAAAAAAATAATATATTTTTTTTTTATTTTTCTTAATAATTGTCTGTTAGCGAATTTGTAGAATCAAACAAACACACATTTCTTAAACAAAAAAGTTTTATGTCATATCAATGTATTAAAACAATTTAAAATTTAAAACAAAAAAGTATTATTAGGAGTATCGGACGTATGTAAGTTTAAGTACGAAAAATAAAACAGAATGAAGGAAACAAAAAAGAAGAAAATCTTTAAATAGAGACAGATACGACTAATTGCAAACATTTTTAAAATGAAAGTGGTAGTTATTAAATAGTTTAAGTTTTATTAAAAGTGTGCAATAATTTTATTTTTATTATTTATAGAAATTTGTTAAATTTTGGGGGCGATTTTAAAGATACAAACTTCATTTTAGCCATGCAAAAGGGTTGAAATGGTTTAAAAAGAAATTTTCCTTAGAAAATATAAAATTTTTAACGAAAAGATTTACTTGAAATTTACTTAATGGTACTTTTTCTTTTATTACAGTTCCTTTTCCTAGTAAAATACCATCCATAATTCTTATTTTAAAAATGACTTAAGATAAAAAGGGTTCGTTCTTAAAAATTGTTCCTTCGAGAAAATTTTACCTTTTTTTATTTCATTGCAAAAGTTACACTTTAATAAGTGCTTTATTAACTTTCTTTAAAAGGAACATTTAAAAGAAAGTTTTTACTTTTGAAAAAAGTACTTTCTTGAAAAAAGTACTTTTTTGAAGAAGGTACTTTCACAAAAAATTTTTTTGTTTTTCATAAAAAAGGTACTTTCTTGAAAAATTATTTTTTTCAGATCTTTCTTGAAAAAATACAGTCTTGAAAAAAAATTATCTTGGAAAAATTACTTTCTTGAGTAAGGAATTTTTAAAAAAGGTATTTTCTTGAAAAAGGTTATTTTTTGCAAATGTAGTTTGTTGAAAAAGTTATGTGCTTTCTTGAAGCACGTACTTTCATGAATAAAGTATATGTAAATGTGTACCTATGAATATGTAAACATTTTCGTGAAACATGTAGGTACTTTATTAAAGCAAATTCTTGAAAAAGGAACTTTCTTGAAGAAAGCTTTTTTTGTAAAAAGATTTTTTTTTAGGAAAAAGGCACTTTATTGAAAATTATACTTTCTTACTAAATTTTCTTTCTAGGAAAAGATATTTACTTGAAAAAGGAACTGTCTTAAAAGGGGTATACCTATACAAATTTTCTTGAAAATGGTACTTTATTGAAAAAAGCAAATTCTTGGAAAAGCTAATTTTCTTAAAAATTCTGTTTTTTTTAAAGTCACCTTATTAAAAAAAAAAAATACTTTCTTGGAAAAAATAGTTTTCTTGAAGCAGGTACTTTATACAAAAAGGTACTTCCTTTATTTATCGAAAGAAGTTATGTACTTATAGAAAAACGACATGCTTAAATTTTTCAAGGTTCTTCCACTACTTCTCCTCCCCCATTTATTCACCCCCTTTTGTATTATACACCTGTTATTTACTTAGTTAACAAAAATTATCACTTCGTTATATATAAAATAAACCATTAATGTTCATATTCATTCAGTTCTTCCAATTGTTTAATTACACCTATTTTACATAAAAAGTACCTACAATTTTGTTGAAATTTTTTTAATAAAGATTTATGTTTTTAGCACACACACACACATGCAAACGAACATATTGTTTTTCTGATTTGAATTTTATTAAAATAAAAAAAAATCACCGAAAACAAGCTAAATGGATTTGAAAGCTAATTAAAATTTATTTTTTGTGTAAAAATAAACACTTAAAATAAATAGGTATTTATTATTCCTTTAGAAAGTCCTATTTTATTGAAGTAAACATTTCTTTTTACTGGCAATAATAACAATTGAACACAACAAACGAGTATTGAATTAAATTACATTGAATTGAAAATACATAATTTAAATTGAATTTAGTATAGGTAGGTAGGTATAACACAAACACTTACACAAACTGAAAAACACATGTAGGTATTACACAATTTAATGTAAACATTTCTAACACTTGCATAAGTATTTTATACCTATTAACACTCTTACATCACATAACATTAAACTAAATAACATTAAGACATTTTATATCTATAGGTATAATTTAAATTACATTAAAAATACAATTATTACACTTACATACATTTAAAACCTTAACTTACACTTAACACTTTTTCATACGTATTTTACCCTTAAATGCATTTTACTCTTTAATAGTGTAAACTTTAGAGTCAATATGTCTTATATACTTTAAGGCTTTAGCTTATTCTTACTTACACTACACACTTATACACTTACATACATAGGTATATACATACATGTTTAATTGTTAAATAAAATTAATGTGTTTTTTGGTTTTTTCTTTACTGCTAAATTTTTTATTGGCTTAGGTATAATAAAAATATAGTAAGTAATATTAAAAGATTTCCTCAAATAAAACCTAAACAATAAAAAACATACATAGGTACATACATTTAATTACAATTAAACATTTAAATTAATCAAGAAATAAGTTATAAACATAAACAAACACACATACATACATTAATCCATAGGAACATAACTGTTAATTAGATATTTCATTTTCCAAAAAACACTTAAAACACTCACTCTCCCTTTCTAACTCACTTTGAGTGTAACCCTTAACACTTTTAAACACACATACATACCTACATACATATGCATTCACTACTAAAACAAAATCAATTGAAAATAATACCTACCAACAACAAAAACCAAAACAATGTAGTAGTTACGCTCAATTGAGCAGAAAAAAATACCGTTATTTGATTTGTTTACTTTTGGATAGTTGCCTTTATATTTTTGATTTTCTCTCTCAAACATACAATAACAATTAAACTAAAAATACTCTTTAACATTTCATTTTATAGAAGAAAAAAGCACTACAAAACCAATAATTAAAAATAAAAACAAACAAAACTACCGCCATCTTTTTGTTTTTAATTTATTTACATATTTGCAAAACAAACAAAACCAATCACTCAACTTTGAACTGTAGCAAAACAAACAAAACCACAAATAGGTATATACACATACATAAATACATAAATAACCCAAAAACAAAATAAAAGAAAGATAAAAAATTTTAAATAAATTTAAACATTATACTACCTAAATACTTAAAAAATACTACTACTTAAATATATACTAATAAAAACTACTTACTATGGTAAAAAGTAAATCAATACATATAAATACTAAACAAAAATATATTGAACAAAGAAATACAATACAACAACAGAAAAAAATTATTAAGAACATATTGAAAACACAAAAAATGATGGAAATCAAAAATTTGTTTAAATAATGAAAACATCATACAAATGGAAAATATTACCAAAAAAAAAATTTATTCAATAAAACTGAAAATTTCAAATTATACACCATAAAAAGAGCAAAAAAAAAACAAACAAAAAACTTGTTTTATTTCCGCACTACCATTTAACTAATCAATAAAACTAGGAAAAATACAAAGAAACAGAACGAAATGAAAGCGGCAAGCGACGCAAATGCAAGTTAATTAATACAAAAGTAAAAGCTTTACAAAATCTGATGTACATACAGCTACTCATACTATAAAAATACTTAGTTTAGATAATTTTTGTTAATTATTTTATGAAGTTTAGAAATTTATTGAGATAATTTTTTTTAAATATAAAAAGAGGGCCTGTTCGGAAATGCATCACTGTGCTGCATATGAAAAGCAAACTTTTTTTAATGCCGATAAATAATAATTAAAATTTTTTATTTCATTACAATTAAGTGTAAAGAAGCCAACAAAAAATTGATTTTTAAAAAGTCTATCAATTCAAATGCGATAAAGCCTTAAATTCATCTTTTTAGGCATTTCCCCAGCTTTACAAAATGTTGCTGAGCGGCCTTGTTATGGAAATCGAATTTGAGTGAAATTGATTGCAAACAAATTTCGAAAACAATTTTGTTTTAAAAGTTCATAAAAATATTTCCTTTTAGAACGACCGATAGGTATGATATTAAACTAATAATAATACATAATAACTAAATCTTATTGAATATTTTCTAAAATTCTAAAAATATTCTGATTTTATCTTTTAACTATACAAATTTCTCGAAATAGGATTAAACGTTTCTAGCTAGACAGCTCTGCCAGTCTTTCAGGTTTTAAATTATATTCGCCTTAAAAGTATAACAACAAAAGTTTTTTTTTTATTACAAAAAATTTATTCTAATGCAATATTTTTTATGCAAAATAAGTCCAACTCATTAAATTTAATATTAATTTTAATTTATTTTGTCAATAACAAGCAAAACTTTATTAAAATATTTCCTATTTTTAATAGGTATGTATACCTATTTCCTTAAAATGTCAGTAAAAGTATAATTATTTAGAATTGTATTCCAATTGACTTTTTTCAGAATAGATTTATTTAAAACTTCGAAAACCCTGATTTGATATTAAATCGTAACTTATTTCATTTTCAAAACAAGTTTTAAACGAAAAACATTTGTTATCAAAGTTTGTTTTGGGCGCCAAAAATTTTGTTTATCAAATTTAACAAAAATTTACAAAATTTCTTTAACTTGCAAACCTTGTCGCGAAGTCGTTTTTATTGTGTTCTTGTCTCTTATGTTGTTTTTTGCTAGAAGTTAAACACAACAACAATACAAATTACAGCTACTAACTACTACTACTCCTACAACTACAACAATCAATCACATAATATTAAAAGCCAACAACTACAACAAACTTCGCTGTATTCTCTCCCACCCCCAGCAAGTAAAAAAATTCCACTAACAATTACAACCACAACTACATAACAGTTTTACAGTACAGTTTCACTCTCTTCTTTTTTTACCAACTACAACAAATGAGCTAGTCCTACAAATACAATTGCATTTCTTATATTCATTACATACCTACATAATAACCCATACCTTTATGTAATTGTTTACCTCTGTAACAATCTTCCGAGCCCTCTCAATAAAATATTTACAACTTACATTAAACATTTCTTCAACAAAAGCAACAACAACCTCATCCTGAGCGCATTAAAATAAGACCAGCAAACAAACAAAAAAAGGAATTTAAATATTTTGTGTATTTTCCATTTAAATCCTTTATTTTATAATTTTATTTTTGTACAATAAGTAGTAGAATTTGCTTATGTTATTAGAACAATTTGTAAAATATTTTTCTCTTTTGTGGTTTAACTACGTTGAAAACTAATTTTTGATTGCATTTTTTTTTTGTTTTGTTTTACAAAACAATTTTTTTTTTCATATTTTTAGATTTGCTGATTGTTAAATGGTCAGTTGACTTTTTAAGTAGATTGTTAGATAAAGTGAATTTTTAGACAATTAAGGTAAGTATGTTTCTCTGACTGTTTACGGTGAACAGATATTCAAGGACTGGTCTGCACAATGGTTTAAAATGGGGTTAAAACTGGAAAACAAATTGAATAAAAAAAAACTTTGCAGAATAATTGTTGATCTTTCGGCTTGTGATACATTTGGATGTATGTGTGTATTTTTCTTTTTTTTATTAATCTTCGAAATACCTACTCTGGCACTGGTTATCAGAAGTACGGGACTCTACAGGAAAAGAATTATTAACTAAATATGGCTTGAACCAGGAAAATTATGCTTTACATGATTCTCGTCCAAGCCAAAAATTACTTATTTTAAATATATGTGTTTCTCGGTTAAAGCAAAGTGTTTCTTTATTTAAGAAAATTTTACTAAATTCGAACAAAATAAGTTAAAATCAAGAGATTATTTTTAGAATTTGGATTTTCTTGTTTTTAAAAACGAAATTGACTTCTTTAGAAAATAAACGTCTTTCCGTATAACACGCTAATAAAACATCTCGGAACTCAGACCCATAATGTTCATGCGGAATTGCCGTTAAGCTTTCCGTTGTAGAGTGGGGATGCTAAAGACCCTTACTATGTTTTGACACCCTTGCCAATTTGCTCCAATCTACGAGGTTCCACAAAAACGGTCTTTACAAAAAATGCCACCATTTTTCTATAGAGGCAAACATAATTCCAATTATGTTCCTAGGGGTAATACTATGCCCAACCATGTTGTCAAGGACTAGTCTATTATGGCCAAATCCTGGACAAACGAAAAAAACTGCGAATAAATCCTGGACAAATGAAAAATAACTGCCCAGCGGGTTTCTCTACCATGGAATAGCAGCTGGGGAAAAAGTAATCGCTTTCATGCCCAGGGGGTCAACTCTCTATTGCGATGCGAAAGAATATTGTAGCAAATCTAGCGATTGGTACTCTTCAATACGCTTGTGCATATGTCTTTCGCATCTTTTAATTTTTTTCTTTTCGCAAATCATCACTTTATTTTGTTTAAATTTTCCAATTTCAAATATTTTTACACACTTTGGCATTTCATTGCTGTAAATCCGCGCCATCTTTAATTTTTATTGCCACTATTCAGCTTCATTTTCAGACAATTTTACGAAAGTTGGCATTCAGCTTTCGCATCGAAATTGTTTTTGCATCGTAATAGAGATTAGACCCCCAGATCAGAATAATTTTTTCTTAAACCATATTTCGACACTTGGCTTAAGTAAGTTTTTCCATCTGGCTTTATCTAAAGCTGACTAGCGATTTGTTTCTCTACATTTTTATTAATTTTTTATAACATTTTTAAATTTTCAACTTTAAAATTGCATTTCATGCACGCATGAATAAACTCTGGTTTTTTATTATTTCATAATAAAATTTTGTATTTAAAAAAAAAAAGAAAACAATTAAATTACCGCAAATACCTGCCTGCATTAATACAATTTTCAACAAATTCACTTAAAATTTAATATGGAAAAAAGGAAATCACTATAAATTGCTAAAGCATTTAATTTAATTACATTTTATTAACGTGATGACCGGCCAATAAAAAACAAAGGAAATTTAACGAATTATCCTTGCTAAAATCAAAGGAAAATACAGAATATATCGATTAAACTAAAAAGTTTAGAAGATAAAGGAAAAACTCTGAAACTCTTTTCTTGACTCCATTTGCACACACAAAGTTTACTTTGTACATTCCTTGAGTTTGTTGTATGTCTGGGTTCACAACACTATGAAAGTTTTCTTTCAAAAAGTCGGAGTTGATTGCTGAAAGGGGAAGAGAACCTGCAATTCTTCTCTCACCAATCAACTCTGACTTTTTGAAAGAAATTTTTCATAATGTGAACCCAGACTGGAGAGAAGGGAAACATAATGGGGGTAAGTACAAACTTTGATGAACTCTCAAAGTTAAAACAATTTTTTTCGTTTACCATTTATACAAAGTTGTATTTGGTCCAAGTTCAGCTTGATAAACAACAACAACAACAAAAAAAAGCACAAAACTTGTCAAGGTAATTTTTGGAAGTACAGAGGTGAAGGAAAATGGAAAAGGCTTTGTTAAAGTAAACTTTGCGTGTGCTAAAGGGAAATTTAATTTATCTTAAATGAAAGGAAAAGGGGAACAACATTGCATACTTTCAGCAGTGCAAAATAAAAGTTGTACATGTATGTACAACTTTTAGGTGTTAAAACGTCTTTTTCTGCCGTCCTAACTAAACTTTGCCACCTTAATTCAATAATTTTAAAACTTTAATAACTTATTAATAATCTTGATTTATTATTAAGTCGTAATTATTTTTTTTTTATCTAACAACAACGTAAAATTGCATTGGAATAAATTAAGGCCTTACTGTAAGCTTTACACAATCTGCCTTTTCCAGCAGAGTTAAGCCGCAAGGAGCAAAAAAACGGAGGAAAAAAATATACAAAAAATAGACTTTTACATATTTTAATAAAACATTGATGGCTGGCATTTAGAGATATAAATTGTTTCCCGTTTTTCAGAGCCAATTTATTGGCTGTGTATTGTTTGATATTGATTTCTATATATTTAATATACAAACATACAAACACTCATAAAGGTTTTTATAAACATTGCACAGTGGGTAACTCGATGAAGTGAATTTCTACAAATGAAAAATTTTCTATATTGAATCAAAAATTTACTACAAACATATTCAAACCGAAAGTTATTTTAACCTAACGAAATAATCAAATTTTAAAACAGATTGTGAGGAAACATCGCAAATAGTTTTTTTCGGAAAACCCGTATATTTAACTATAGGAAAACCTTAATATTTTTTTATTATTGAAAGAAATCATTAAAAAATTTAGTTTTCTTTACGGAAAAAAGTTAAAAATTTGTTTAAACAAAATTTTCCTTGATATATGTACATATGTATAGAGAAAACATCGACATTTTTTTAAATACATAAATTTATAAAAAAAAAATTAGAGACTGTAGGCAAATGTTCAAAAAAAAGAAAATATAAAAATTTTCTCTATTTAGTGAAAATAGCAAAAACAATCTTAATAAACTTTGACATTTCTCAATATGTATCAGGAAAAATGTTCGTAAAAAAAGATTTCGATGTTTTCTTTAGATAGCAAAACAACAAAAAATAAATTATAGTTTCTTTCAATAATAGAAACCATTCATGCTTTTTTATGGTTAAATGTTTTGGGTTAAAAAAAAAATTTCTCATTAAGTTGCGATATTTATTTATCTATGTTCTCTGTTAAGAGAAAATATCAAATATTTGCGCAATAAATTGAAATATTTTCAGAAATTATGTTTAGAAAAACAGAACATCAAGAAATGTCTGTTAATATAAAAACAACATAGACATTTTTAAAATAATAAGAAAACCCCGAAATTTTCTTCTATAAAAAGAAAACATCGAAAATCCCATTAAACAAAAAACTTGTTTACGTTTATATAAAAAACAATAAAAAAGATTTTTTATGTGAAAAAACATTAAAGTTTTTCTCAATTTATTGAAAAAACATCGAAAAAAACATTGAAATTTTTCTATATCAAGACAATGAATGACTACGTTTTTAAATAAATAGAATTCGAAATTTTTTCTTTTCGTTAAAAAGGGGAAACGTTTAAATGTAGAAATAAAGATACATTTTCAAATTTTTTTATTTATAGATAAACATCGAAAAACTTTGCATATAGGAAAAAAATATCGAAAAATTTATTTTCATTAAAACATCGAAAATTCTGTTTAAAAAAGGAAAAAACTTCAAACATATGTTGTTATAAACATATTGTAAAAACATCGAAAATTTTTCTCTATCTAAAGAAAACATATCTAATTAATGTATAGAAATTCAATCGAAATGTATCTATGTATATAAAGAGAACGCATGGAAAATTTTCCAAATACATAAGGAAAGCATCAAATTCTTTTTCTCTAAATAGAGGAAACGTTAAAATATAGTAATATGTATGTATGCTTAAAAAATATATTTCTGTTTAGCGAAAAATTGATAAACTTCTTTAAAGAAATATATAAAAAACATAGAAAAAATTTTTAGTACAAAGAAAAAACATCGAAAAAATTCTTTACTTAAAAACGATGCTTTATTATATAAAGAATTTTTTTGATGTTTTGTCATATCTTCATATGTATGTAGAAATACATTTTCGATGTTTTTTTTTATTTATAAAGACGTTTTTCGATTTCTCTTTTTATAAATAAGAAATAAAACAAATGCTCTATATAGAAAACATCGAAATTTTTCTCCATCCTAAGAAAACATCGACATTTTTCTTTATCTTAAGAAAACATAGAAAATGTTCTCTATGTGGAGAAAACATTTAAACAAATACATATTGAAAATATCCTTTTACAGAAAAAACGTCAATTTTTTTTTAGAAAAAAAATACATTAAACAATTTCTTTATTTTTTAGAGATGCACCATAAAAAATCGTAGAAAATTGTGTCTATACCAAATACAGTTTGAAAATTTTCTCTGCCCAAAGAATATACCAACATCGCAACATAGAAGATTTTCTATAAAAAATGTTGCTAAATTGCTATTCTAAAACAACGATGAAAAAAAATATCGAAATATATAAAGCTATCTCCAAATAACATCGAAATTTTTTTTAATACATCGACATTTCTTCTCTTTATTAATAAATGTCTATAGAAATATCGAAAACTATAACTAAACTCTTAAATATCGAAAAAATATCTCAATGTTTTTGTAATTTATTGTAGTTGAAATATGTTAATAAATTTTTTTGTCTTCCTTTCTTTGGACCCACTGTCCCTTGAATTTATTTTCTATCAAATAGCAGTTTTTAATTTATCCATCTTAATTAAAAATTCTATTTTTTTATATTCTGCGAGATATTTATTGAAAATTTTCTGATTGTATGAATTATTTTTTTTTCCCAAAAAAAAAAAAAATTTAAGGGAACAATAAAAAAATCACTTTTCATTGCAATTGTTTTTTGTGGTGTATTTAAAATGTTTTTTTAATAACATAGACATGATGAAAAAAAATCGATTTAAATCGGCTTAAGCAATATGTTGAAAAAATAGAAGTATGTATGTATTTATGCTTTTTAAATGGAATAAATTGAAAAAGGATGTACGATTAAAGTGTAGAATATTAAAAATTTAATGGTGTTTTCTTTTCTACAAAAAAATGTGCCTTTTTAAAAAAAAAAATTCAATTTGGTGTCTTTTTCTTAAAAATTTTGCTCCCGAAAAAGGTGGCTTGTTTTATTCTAAAAAACTCATGCTTTTCAGGAGCAAAATGTTTAAGAAACAGACACCAAATTGCATTTTTTTAAAAAAAGGCACATTTTTTTGTAGAAAAGAAAACACCATAAGTTTAAGTTAAACTTCGAAAAGAATTTTAATCTTAGTCTTATAGAATAAAATTTGAATCTAAATTTTAATTAAAATTTTAATTTGATTTGTCATACCTGCTTCATAATATGCAACATAACCCTGCAACAATATTCGTATTTTTTTTTTTTTAATTTTTGGGGTCCCGTTGAAAATTCGTACACGTGACGCTTCGTACTATAACAATTAAACTATTTAACTATTAAACTCAAATTTAAATTACAAAAATTCATATGGAACATATTAAAGAGGAACAACAAATTGTTGCTTGATCTTAAATTTTCTTGCAACATTGTTTACCTTGCAAGCGTCCCTACACTTTTCGTCTTCAATTTTCTGTTTCATGAAATATTTCTATGCGACAAGTCACATGGTGTAAGACAGGTTAACCTTTCAAGCTGAACAAACTAGCGGAAAATTTGCTAAGTGATTTTTCTTTTCAGGCCTTTAAGAAGGTATACAAACGTAATTTAAGTGATATGTTACTAGTTAGACTCCGCGTTTTTTTTAAAGCTCTTTAAGAATATCTTTTTAAATACTATACAAACTCAAATTTCTATCATTCGTATTATTTTATTGAATTAAGAAATATATAAAACTACCCTGGATAGAGCAGCAACTTTCATTTCATCTTGAGACCAGCTGTGGAAAAGATTTACATGGATGCATGTAAATGGCATACTTACCGTCCCCCAAGTGAAAGCACAACCAGAACACCCAAGTAGCCATTTGAGTACATAATCAAGATTATACGCTCACCCCTGTTTAGGAGCTGGAGCTGTTGGGTAGCCAGCAGCACAATGGGATAGTTCTCTCTCACGCCGAACTCTCCGACAAGTGGTGAAAAATCAGGTCTTTAGTGGGATTTTCGGGATATCCATTCCAGCGACTTTGGGTACTTAACCACAAAGACAATCTTTCTGAAACACAGAAGAGATTGTGAAGATCTGCTGAGATCTGTCAATTTTAAATTAAAAATTCTGAAAGACAGAAGAGATCGTGAAGATCTGCTGAGATCTGTCAATTTTAAACTTTTTGCAGAAACCCAGGTATTTGCTTCACCAAGCCCGATGAACAGCAGAATGCGTATCCGTATCCTTAAGAAGATCCCTATACCCCCGGGGGTATCTTAAGACCAATTTATCTGTCCTTTTTTTGTCTACCTTTGCGGGTTTTCTGTTTCGTCCGCATTGGTGCCGCTGCTGGAGCACCAACAATAACTCATTTTTTTAGATCCCAACAAAAATGTGCTTACAAACCTGCTAATCGGATGCATTATTTTTGTGAGGGA
The DNA here is from genome assembly GCA_949318255.1 of Pollenia labialis. Lineage (NCBI taxonomy): Eukaryota > Metazoa > Arthropoda > Insecta > Diptera > Polleniidae > Pollenia > Pollenia labialis. The sequence continues at coordinate 129,458,836 of OX439143.1, read as the reverse complement.
AGTTCCCGGTTTGGAGGACTACCTTCTGCTGAAAATAAGCGCGTGTTTTTTAACACATTTCTTTAAAAATTCGTGTTCTTGCGAAAAAAAACCATAATTACCGAGAGTTCTCGATATTAAGTCAAGTTGTAATAATGGAACACGTTTTATACGGCCGATAATATCCTACCTTTAGCTTTCGGTAACTTGTAAAAACGGGCCTGGCTATCAAAAAACACATTGTTAACTGGCAGTTATAGTTATAGTGTATTGTAACTGAACTTACTGAAACTTGCTGCTACTTACATACTTTTAAAAGGCTTTTTAAAAGCCTTCAAAGTAAATGGGAGAAGCCAACGCTTTGGTTGCGAATAACATGTTGTGTAAGATGTATGTAGACAGATTTTGTGTTTGCGCAGGCCTCCTAACTACTTATTTTTTTCCACTGGGAAGCTTTTTGATTTTATCAAAATACCAATACAAATCAATAACAACAACTTCAAATACTTTATTGGGCAATTTTCTTACATAAAAACGGTTAACGAATGTAAAAAAAGCCATCGTCCAGACATGCAATTTTTTTTGCAGCAATTCTTGACTTTAGGGGTGAAAAAGTGGAAAGATTGGGGAGGGGTATTCAGTTTTATTTACTCTGCAATTATGTTATGTTTTTTAATTGTAGGTCTATGTGTATTTATGCATACATATGTAAAATATAAAGAGAAGAAGAGGAAAGACAAGAACGATGACGAACTCTGCAATAGAGAACTGAGTTAACAGTGTTGCCAGAATTTATTTTCTTGTTTTAGCTAATTTGGTAAAACAGATTATGTTAACATTTGTTAAATGGAAATTAAAAACAAAAAAAAAAATTAAATGAAATTGCTTTATTTTTTTAAGGATTTTATAAACTAATTTAGCGACACCTTGGGCTCGGTAATTTTTTGCATTTTATTGTTATATTTTTTTTTTTTTTTTAATTTTATTATTATGTACATACTTTCAATTTTTGTTAAGGGACCAATATTTGTTCTGTCTGGAATTTCATTTTCAAATTACAGCTAAAGCTACTAAAACCCACCTTTAATATACAAAAAAAAAAAAAAAAAAAACTGAAATATTGGTAAGTAATTTGATAAGAAAAAAATTTATTTTTTTAAAATTTTATTTGTTATTATTTAAATATTTTAACATTTTGTTACTTGTTTATAATAATAACAAATCATCTTTTTCAATTTAACTAAAAAATTATTAAAAAAAAAAAAACAAATAAAAGTGACAAATAAGCATTAACCAATAAAACAAAACCCAAAAAACATATAAAAATATATAAATTATTATAAAAAAATATTCTTTAAACTTGCATGCATTTAATTGTTCATCTAGTAGTTTTATAAAAAAAAGCAAACTTATTAGAAAAATATCAATTATATATATTTATATAAAAATATAATAAAAATATAAGGGAAAAATTATTTAAGAAAAAAGCTTCTAAGCTCAAAAACACAATTTAATAAAAATATAGAAGAAAAAAAAATATTTGTAAATTTAACAAAGCAATATTTAGGGAAATTTTTTTTAAAAAAAAACTCATATATAAATTACTAAAATAATAATAAAATTAGGAATGTTAAGAATCTTTTACAAAATTGCAAATTCAAAAAAGGCAAGATAATAATAATAATAATTAAAAAACTTTTAATAAATTAAAAAAAAATAATTATTATTGAAACAAAATTCATCGCACTTAGTTTCAAAGAATTTAAATATTTTGCTTAATTTTTTTATAGCAAATTTTATTTAGTATTTAATATACATATTTTCTTAATAAATAATTACATATGCATATGTATAAGATATTAAAATAAAAAATTCGTAAGTATATACATATAAAAAAAGAACAAAACGATCCTAAAGTCAATTTCAAGTTAAACTTACAACAAATGTAGTTGTTAAAATAATTAATACAACCAAAACGAACAAAAAAAAAAAAAAAATTAATAAAATTAAACAAAAAATTATATAAAAAATTATATTAAACCAAAAGTAGTAAGCAGAGTATATTTAGAAAAATTTTGTTAAATTTATTACACATAGATTAAAAAATAACCCTAAAAATACATTAAAAATAAGTTTGAGAGCAAAATTTTAAACTAAATGTTTAAAATCTACTTAATATTCCTTAAAAATTTTGTTCCATCTAGTTAACTACATTTTTTTTATAAAATATAAGAAAATAAGAAGTTGTTTTTAAAATAATAAATTTAAAATATTAAAAACGACTTTATTTCCCATTCAAAATCCTTAAAATTATTACTATTTTGTACTAAACTGTTTCCCTAAATAAATTTTTTTGTATTTAAAAGGGCAAATTTTTTGAATGCAACAAATAAAACTCTCTATGAAATTTCAAAATAAACAAGTACAAGTAAAACTTCTGGCAACACTGATTATTAAACAATTCTCTCACTACAAAAGGTAAACAAACAAAGACCCCTTTTGCACATGCAAAATTTCCTTTGACAAAATCTTTTTAAATATATTTGTTTCACTCGTCAAGTCTTGAAATTTTAGGAGATGGGAACAGAAATGGCATTCTCTTTTTCCTTGTGTGAACCAGCACTTTAAAACTATCTTTCACCTCTTCACATGCAAATTATACTTTGACATCTTTTAGCTGTTCTGTTGTTGTTGTGGGTCATGAACATGCAGCCAAATACAACTACATTTGTAAGAAAGACAAACGAGCAACAAAGCAAATTTGCAAGGACATGAAAATTTACCTGATACCTTTTTCCCTTTGCTTCAACACGGTATATGTTTTTTAGTGTGCTTTGCAAATTTTCCATAGCAAGAAGCATTCCAGCCGTGTAAAAGTTTTAAAAACATTGCTTCTGTAACTGCTTTAGCGTGTTCTATTTTGAACTCACAAGCCATCTGAGGTCAGCTGTTTTGCAAGACATTTGTTTTCGATTCAGCGATAATTATAAATAAAAATTCCCCGGGAGTTTTCTCCCTTCTCCTATTTTTTTTTCTATCAGCCCAATTATACAAATTCCCCGGGAGTTTTTTCCCCTTTCCCATTTTTACAATTGAATTTACATAGGAAAAATGGGAGAAGGGAGAAAATTCCCGGGGGATTTTTATTAATTTCATTTGTAAAAATGGGAAAAGGAAAAAACTCAAGGGGAATTTGTATTCATAATTGGACTGTATATGTACATTAGTTTTTTTCATACGGGATTTCCCGGGACAAAAATCTCAGGTTTGATGGAGAAATGTTGTTGAAATGGGATTCTTAGGCAAAATATGAAAACTTTGATCAAACGAAGTTTCTGAACAGGCAGAAGGACACATTGGAACTGAATAAACAAAATTATGTTGTTTTTAAAAATTAATTGCCTGTTGCTGTAATGGGGGTGTTGCGATAAACGGGGGTTGCAAAACTCGAACTCGCACTGTATTTATGCATATTCTTTTAAAAACCACAAAATTTTTAATTAACTGAAATACATTTAAATTGAATATAAATCAGTATATGTGACAAATTAGAAGCATAGCTGCATTTTCCAATTTTTTATGAATTTTTAACAAACAAAAATTTTGAAATTTTGCTAAAATAATGATATTTTTGCCAAAAAAAAATTAGAAAAAAGGTAAACTCTACTTAAAATTATTAAATTGCGGAATTTCGGTTTTTTTAGTTTTTTAAATTAACTAACCTTAAAAACGGTTAGAACCACTCGATTTAACGTATCCGAATTAGACAAAAACGCCTAGTGCTCTGATTGTCTCAAAAAGAGTGTTAAATTCTAGCACAGAGTATATACTGAACTTTGGTTTCCTTAAAAAATTAAAAAACTAAATACTAATTAGAAAATTTGCCCTGAAAATTTATAAATTTGTTTTATTTTTATGTTATCGCGAAAATTCTTTATAAGAAATTCTTTTTTTTAATAGACGTCAATTTACTTTAAAAAACATAATTGCATATTTAAAAAATAAATATGTACTAACAAGTATTAAAAAATCAATAAAAGTAAAATGGTATAATAAAAACTGTAATTGTAAAATGAGTCCAAATAAAGCCACCGCCTTTATAACTACATATACATATTTGTAAACTAATTTCTTATATGAAAAAAAAACAACTGCAAGAACAAAAATATTAAAATAATAATTTCTTAATAATATTGTATTAAACAAAAATATACGAAAATAAAAATTAAGAATATTACAACACTTAAAACCGCTTAAAAATTTAATTACTCTGTATCTCTCTCTCACACACACACAGACCTTTAAACTTCCTCGCCAACACTTATACAAACATACTCAAACTTATCCCAACACAAATAAAAACAAAAGAAGAGAAAACGATATTTTACAAATAAAAAGCAAAAATAAAACTTACATATAAATAATCCTTCTAATCTAACGCTGACTGCAATATACCACCACGAAAAAGTAAATTTAGTAAACATTTAACAAACATTATTAAATAAATACAAATTAAATAACTTTTTAAATAAATATATTTAAAAGCAATTTATCAAACAAAAACAAAAACTTTAACTGTAAAAACAAACGAGCAAAAACTGCAACCGAATCTCTTTTAAATAAAATTTAGCAAAAACTAAAGCATACAAAAAGGGATATAATTTTTTTATAGCAGTTTGTTAAAATTCAACAAAATATTGTTTGATTAACGAATAATATACATATTATAAAAATTCTAAAAAATACCCAAAAATAAAAACAACATTTGCAATAACATGAAATATGAAATTGTTATAAAAAATTACTTAGAGAAATTTTTCGATTTTTTTTTTAATTAAAAAAAAAAATTTTTCTTTAATATTTTTTTTAAATAAAACAAATATTTATATGTTTTTTTTCTCTTTAGAGAGAAAACATTAAATGTTGTTTTTTCTTTATAAAGAAAACTTACGATGTTTTTTTTCTTAATAGAGAACATTTACGATGGTTTTGCTTTTTATAAAGAAAACAAACAGCGTTTTGACTCTCTATACGAAGGAGAACTATTCTATTATTATCTGTATGTTTTGTAAGGGAAAATTTCAGTTATGTTTTTTACAGGGTACATTCTTAAAGTTTTTAATCAATACAGAGGAAATAATCAATGTTTTTTTTAAATAAAAAAATGTTTTCATGTTTCCTTTGTATAGAGAAAATTTTGAATGTTTTGTATATTTTCTCTAAACAGAGATCATATTTTCTTTACAAAAAGCCAAATTTCAGTATCTTCTCTATATAGAGAAAATTTTCAACGATTTCTCTTTAACAAGAAATATTCGATGTTTTTTTACTGCGCACATTTCAAGTTTTCTCTATCAATACCTAGGAAATGTTCAATGTTTTTTCTATATAAGGAAAATTTTCGATGTTTTTCCTATAAAAATAAAGTTTTTTAAATACAGCGTTTATGTTTTCTCTACTGAAATTTAAGTGATTTCTTAACACAATGTCTAAAATGTTCACTGAATTCAATTCATAAAGAAAAATTCTATGTTTTTTCCATTTAGAGCAAAAGTTTAATCTTTTCTCTTAACAAGGAAAATTTTCGATCTTTCCAATATCTATGCATAGAATTTTTTTTTCGATGCTTCATTTTATATAGAAAAAATTTTGAATATTATCGATAAACAAAAAAATCGATGTTTTTGCTTAACAATGACATTTTGTTATGTTTGCTTGCTCTAAAAAGAAAATTATTAAACTTCTTTTTATCTATAGAAACATTTTTCTATTTTTCTCTCCACATCAAACATATTCACTTAATGCTTAAGAACTCTTCCTTTCGCACAACTACATTTAAAACAGGCTTAATTTAAATTCTATATTGTTGCCTACTTTTAGGGTTTTTAAATATGATATGAAATTTTATATATGTATGTATATATTTTTTTTTTTTTTTTTTGTTAAAATTTATTCAAACTGTTTTAAAAATATTTAATTAAATCCCTTTCAACTATTATATTTTTTTATACTTTTAGCCACAAGAATACAAAACAAATTTTCGATGTTTTTTTCTCTTTTTATAATTAAAACTTTTAAAATACCATCCCTTCCACAAAAAAAAAACTGCTTTATGTGTCAAATTAGTGATATTTATTAATAAAAAAAAAAACAATTTTAATATATTTATTATTATTATTATTATTTAAAAATTATTAATAATAAAGTTTAAATATTAGTAAATAAACCATTTTTAAATGTTAACAAATAAATCATGAATTATAATAGCAAAGAAATAAAAGAAAAATTGAAGTTTTTATTTAAAAAATTAAACCAATTTTTTTTTAAATTCTATTGAAAAATTTTTATTATTTTACTTTTTAAGTTAAACAGAAAATTTGTTATTAAAACTATTGCTTAAGTTTTGAAGATTTTACGCTCAAATGAAAAATATTATTTTAAAAGTTAATTTTTATTTCTTTCGTGAACTTTAAAGTTTAAATAAAAAAAAGTTGTTCCAGAATTAAGGAATTATTGTTAAGGAATGAACAAGTTTCAGAATCAAAAAATAAATTTTCACTATATAAATATAAAAATTGTTTTGTATTGTTTCAATAGCACTAGTTCTTGTAATAAAAATTTAATCTAGTCCAAGAATAACATATGGCATCATAAAACCTTAATAGAATTAGTTCTTTTAAAAGGGGTGTTTTAAGGGTCATAGATTTTTTTTTAAATAAAACAGAACAAATTCAATGGAATAAACAAAATGTTATCTTTATTAGCTCAAAATTGCATGGCCTCCTCAACTGAGCCTTATGAACGCCGTCCTGCCAATTCAATGTCGCACAACAATTTCGAGCATACCCGGTCTTTTTTCCCAAAAATGCTTCGAATATTGGCTTCTAAATGATCAATTGTTGCTGGTTTATCAGTATAGACCAGAAATTTGACGAACCCCCAAAAAAAGTAGTCAAAAGGTGTCAAATCACATGAACGAGGTGGCCAATTCACAGTGGTCCATTGCTTGAGGTAATTCGGTCACCACGAGTTTTGCTCACCAAAGTGATGGGTGCACACGCTTTCCATTTCTTCTCCAAATGATTTGCAATTTTTGGCGATGTAATGGAGTTTGAAGAGGTTTGTGCTCTCTCCAAAAAAGACAATTCTGCTTCGTTACATAACGGAAAATTTAGAAATGAGCATAATCGCAAAGATGACTTAACGATAAAAGTTTGGTTCAACATTCAATTGATTCTTAGCATATTCACCGAACACACGAAGCAATCGCAATCGTCCGCTGTCTTATTCAAAGAACAAGTTCTAAAGTTAAAAAAGTTTTTAATAAAATGTAACGAAAGATTCAATTCTATAATCGTTCTTATAATGAATTATTGCAGAGCAATACTTTTATAATTCTAGAACTTACATAAAGTTTTAAATAAACAATAATTAAAGAATGAAATCTGTAAACGTTGTAGGAATGAAATTTAATAATTCCATGGAACAAAATTTCTTTAAAATGTTGCCTTTTACCTTTGGCTAAAACCAAAACTGAGTGTTTTCATTAGTTTTAAAAACAGCGACAGGGCTACTCCAATTTTTCTTAAGAGCAAATTTTTAATTTAAAATTTAATTTTTCTTTTAATTAAAGTTTATAAATGTTGAAAAATTGTTTTGAAGAATTATTTTTTTGGAATAGATTTTTTTCATCTTTTTTTTTTTTTAATAAAATACAAATCTGTTAACAATTGAAAATTTTTTTTTAACAAAATTGTAATTAGTTGCTAAAATAAAATTTGCAATTCTCTTTTAAACTTAATAAATTCAAAAAAAATAAACTAAATTAAATTTTTTTTTTAAATAAAAAATCATTTGTTATATATCAAGGGAAAAGTTAATTAAAAAAGAAATGAAACGTTTACATGAAAAATACATTGTTATTTAATTGCTATAAAGAAAAAAAATTTAAAGAATAAAAAAATATTTGTTATTTTAATTGAAAAAATACCACACTTTACATTAAAACACTTAAAAATTAATTTAAAAAAAATCTGTTTTAGTGGCAACAATTGTTTAACAAACAAAAAAAAATCTATGAAAAATTGCCAACAGAAATCAATGAAACATAAAAATGTTAAAAAAAAATTACAATTAAATAAAACCAAAAAAAACTCAACAGATACAGTTTAATTTGAAATACAATTATTAAGATAACAAACAACAACAACTAAATTTAATATTAAAAAACCTTTTAAGAACTATTTAAAACAAATACAACAACAAACAAATAAAAATCATTATTAAAGATAAACAAAAAAATCAATAAAAAAAACTCTTATTTCTTCCACAAAAGGCTTTTAAAAGTAAGTTCTTTAAATTGAATAAATAATTTAATTACATATGTATTTCAAAAGCTTTCAGGTCTTTAGTCTAACTAGTATCACACTATATAAATGTTTTCTCTCAGACAGTCTTAGTTTATTTCCCTCTCACCAATCAGTTCAGACTTAATGAAAGAAAAATTACACAGTGTGAACAGAGACATCGTCCAGACTTGCAAATTTTTAAAAATTCTGTTTTGAAATTGCATTAGTGTTCAGATTATTAAATTATAGTTTTTAAAATTTAATTTGTATTTTTTTCTTGCCTTCCCCTTTTAATATTTTATGTAAATACAAAAGAAATTACTACAGCCAACTTCAAGTTAAAAAGTGTGAAAATAACAAAACCAAACGGAATCGCAGAGTACATGAAACTAAGTACCACTCCTCAATCTTTTCACCCTTCTTACCGATAAATTCCAGAATTTCAGCAATAAAAATTGCAAGCAGGGCTGCCAGACTTGGGGATTTTATGCGAGTAAAAACGACAAAGAAAGTCATTTAAGGATTTGAAAAAATAATTCGTTAATTTTTTTTGCGAATTTTACACATTTTTAATAATTTTTCCTTTATTATTATTTACGATTATTTTTCTTTGTTTCGTTTATAAAATATCAAAAAAAAAAGTAGCAAAACTTTTATCTTGCTCTTATCAGCAACGAATACGGTGTAAATGGTCCTAATTTAGAGTATTATTTTTGCTGAGTGTGTAAAAGGTACTTAATAAACTTATGTTTTTTCTGCGTTTATACGGCTCATGTTTTATTGACATGATTCTTCCTTTTTCTTGCTTTTCTTCGTGAGCTGGCGTTCAAATAATGCAAGTCATGTTGACGACATGTTCTTTATTTTGTATAGTCTTGCGAATGCATGCGTCCTTTTTTGATATTGAAAACAAAAACAAAATTAAACAACGAATGAAAAAGCAAAGCGTACATACATCTGTGTACTTGTTTCTTTTCCAATCGTCCCTCTCGCCTATAAAGTAGCAATCATGTCATTAAAACATGAGCCGTATGAACACAGACTTACAGATTGCGACGTAACATCTTACTGCTAACTGTAATCGTTCTAATTGCTTTACATACAACAAAATGAAGCAGCTGATTTGTAACGTTACTGTTACTCTCAGCTAACGGAGCCTTTACTCTTCCTTTTCGATTTTTTTAATACCCTCCGCCACTGAACGAGGGTATACTAAGTTTGCCATTTCGTTTGAAACCTTTTCAGTATTCATCTAAGGTGCCATAAAGTAGTATATTCTTGAGTTATTCTAATTCTTTTCTAGTTGTCAAAAATTGTCAAGGCCATACAATTTCTATGAAGCATCCCTAAATAGCGCGGCGTCAACGCTTTACAATTGGAAAAACGATTTTGACAGCGCGATTAATAGTGAAATTGGCTGCTATTGTTAACAAAATAATTTAAATTTAGCATCTTGTTTGTCAATCTAGCGCTTTTATCTCGGGTTTTTATTTCTATTATGGGGTTTTATAAAACAAGAAAGTCAACACTACTGTTCGTGACACAACGTTAACGCTCTTGCTTAGGTATGGCATATTAGTGTAAAACCAAGCGGTAGAAAACGTTCCGCCTTCCGCTATCCGGTACAGCTGTATGTCGATTTAACCATGTCCGTCTGTCTGTCCATTTCTCAGAAACACTTACTTTCTAAAGACTAAACAACTAAAAATAATTGATAACAACTCTTTCTAGTAAGTTCCCCTAAGCAGTTTTGGAGTAAAATTTTGCATAATCTGCTCAGTAGGCAAATAGTATTGAGCATAAATGTGGAACAACCTCTCTAAAAATTTGATATTTTTGTTACAAAAATTCACCAAATTTTATAAAATTTTACACAAATTCGTTTTAGTTACATGATTGGAAATCACACTACAGAATTTTGTAAAGATAAAGATAAATTACAATAGACCCCATATAAAGTCCACTCTCGGAAAATACGTTAGTACGTCTTTAACTAAAACAAATGATGGTATTGCTGTAGAATTCGGCCTGCCATAGTTCCATAAGATAAGAAACACTCTGCCAAATATCGAAAAGACCAGTCCATTATTATTCATAGGCCCCATAAAAACCCCACTCTCGGAATATACTTTAGTCAGCATTAAACCGTAAGGAATAGTGTTATTGGAGTTAAATGTGGTCTGTACCATAGTTTAATGGTATAAGAAACATCTCTGCTTAATTACGTGAAGATCAATCAATAATTTACCATAGGCCCCATAAAAAGGCCATGTAATTTTGTGATAATCCGTATATAACATACCAAATGTGCCATATAAAGCGGCCTTCCGAAAAGCCATTAAAGCAGCATTAATTTCTAGAAAGTTTGCATTACTGCATTGAAATTTGGTCTAATTTAGATTTTTTTAATACAAGAAATCGCTCTAACGAATTTCGTAATATACGATCCATAATTCGAGATACACTGATAGAAAAACTTCATAACACTGATGTATTTTGACATCACAACTATGACAAGTGTCTTGGTTTTTGACCCCATGACTAGGGATGCAACATCGTTGTGAAAAACATCGATGTTAAAAATATCGATTTTCCACGATAACCATCGATGTTAAAAAACATCGGTAAAACACGATACATCGATGTTTCAATATCGATGTTATAAACTTCTTTGCAGTAATACTTACGGACTGCTCAAATTCTTCCTTGCTACTAAAAATCTTAAGGACCATCTATAATATGCATAAGCTTCTGTCAAAAATTCACAAAAGCCTTTCAAATGAATTTAAAAACACAAAACCAAAAAACATTAGATTCCGTACGGAAAGTACGATCAGTTTCACGCTTTGCTTAAGCAAATGACAGATTCATAAAACTTTACAAAAGTTTTCTTTAGTACAATACGGTTTGACACATACAATTTATATGTATTCGCACAGTTGCTTAAGCCAACATAAGCATATTATAGTTGGGCTTTCACACTTGTTCACACAGTCTCCAAAATTGTTTAAGCATTTCTTTAGTTTATAAAAGGGGTTTCCCCTAATTACATATAATAATGCAATGCATAGTATGCATGTATTCAAAAACATATGCCTATGCTTTGAAATGCACTTTATATTTTTAAATAACGGCTTTAATTGAAAAAATAAAAATTGTTAAATTATTATAAAAAAATTAAATAAATGAAAATATTAACTGGACGATGTCGATGTTTTTTTAGTTTTGACGCCGATGTGTCGCCGATATATCGTCCATCAAAACATCAATATTAACATCGATGTTTATGAACGATACATCGATATTTTCTAAGCATCGATGTATCGTTTGCATCCCTACTCATGACACTTTTTGAGAGAAGAACTCGCAATTATAAGACACCAGCAGCACGCCCGATATGGTTTTCGTAATCATTTTCTGCTGAAGATATGGTAACTCCAAACTTTGCCCTTTTTCCGGCAGATTCACTTTCATTATTTATTTTCGACATTTTTTTAAACACAATTAAACACAAAAAAACAATTGACCATAAAACCATAAATTAAGCACAAAAAATTTACTTTTGCTTTCAATTAAAGAAACAAGCCAAACTTAGGCGTTGCCACCATGTATTTTAAACGAACAAAAGTAGTCGGTATATACTGCAATGTTGCCACAGTATAAAAATTACATTTTTTATTTTATCGGACAGTTGTAATAATGGAAAAAACTTATTGGTCACTTTATCGTTCAAGATAGCTATTGTTCACATTAACTTTCAGCAACTTTATCATTAGGTTGTAATAATGGCCCTAAATAATATAAACAAATAGATTATAGGAATTTTTTTATTTTACTTTTTAAACATTGAATTAGGCAACGAATAATATTTTGAGGTCAGTGGACGCATTCTGTAATTCGCTAAATCTCTATCGCTAAAACTCTAAAAAGTTTATTTAGAGATTTTTGGCTACGAATGCAATACATACTGTAACGTGCGTTGCTAAATTTGGGAATGTCATAAAAAAATTTTTCGCCGAAATTTTAGCTTTTAATGTCATCGCTAAGATTTTTTAATTTTGTATTCCCTAAGGCGTTTTAGCGATCGAGGTTTAGCTTTAGCTAAGCGAATTACAAAATACGTCTGCAGGTTTATAAACAATAGGTTATGGTTTATAAAGCCCACTTCTTAAATATTCGAACCCTCTGTGAGGGCTTATAAAGATTTGGCACTGCCAATAGGCAATTAAAACTGAGCTAATTAAATTAAGCAAAAAAATGTTAAACACTTAACTTTTATAGCACCCTCTATTACTCTACACGCTCAATTTTTTTCACATATCAAAACTATTTTCTATACTTTGTAACACTTTGTTAATTTTTATAAATGATAATAACGCCTTTTAGCTTAAGCATATAAATACAAAGTTTTAAGCTTCATAAAAATATGCCCTGTTGAAAATGTCATGTCATATCATAAACTGTTTTGCGTGCTTAACGATAATTTAAAACAATGTTGTAAAGCTTTTTTTACGTTAATTCTTTTTTCTCCTTAATAACTAGTTAAAGCTTTTTGTAACAAATTTATTAGCAAATTTTAAATATCAATTAACTTTAAAATTGAATGTTGGTCTTATGTAGAAAGGTCCTAACTGACATAATTGCAGCCATAAAGAAATAATATGTATGTATATCGAGCCCTAACCGCGAAAAAAACGTAAGCGCCAAAAATCAAATTTTACAGGAGAGAGTTTTTATTTCATTTCATATAAATTTTGTATGAAATCGTAACAGTACCTTATGTGACCATGACATTTTAGGAGATTGCAAGTGTTGCCAATTATGTCATTTATTGAAAAAAAAAACGAAAATGGACAATTTTCTCGCTTACATTATTTTTGCGGTTAGGGGTCGATATTAAACTTTGTATATATTATTTCACCATGATTGCAACTAAACAGGAGAAGGTAAAAACATAATAGAAACTGCATGTGTATCATAATGTAAAATTGCTTGTAAAACTGTTATTTTTTTAAAAACAAATGCATTAAATTTTTGTGACATTGTGAATTTTAATTTAAAAAAAATCTAATCGAGTTAGAGCCTTTCTACATGTGATCAAAGATATTTACAGTTAAAGTACTTTTATTAAGGGCTTGTTTTTCTAAAACAAATGAAAAATTTGTTTTAAAATTTTTTTGGAAAAACGACAAGTGAAGTGAGGCTATATTCGTTTATGCGTCAAATTAAACGACTTAGGCCCGTTTTCACAACTTACCGATAGCTAAAAGTAGGCTTTAACCGGCCTTATCAAATTGTTCCATTATTAAAACTTTACTTAAACCTAAAGTGAGCGATAAAGTAAATTAAGCTGCATCCTATCTGCACGTAGAGAAAAAACATGTTTAAATATGGTCACCTCCAACCAAACTATTTTTAAATATGGTTTTGGATTCTCTTGTTCTAAGAATGAAAATTGGTAACTTTAGAAAATAAACTTTTCGTGTGCATCGTTAGAATAGGGACAAAGCAGAGAAACTGTTAATAGTTATGCTATACAGTCATTTCACAGAGTACAATTCAGTTCGGAATAGGAATTCATTCCGTAATTTGGTTGTTCCGAAAACGTCGAAAAAATTTTTCGGAATGAAACCATTTATGTTTTCATGAACGAAATGAGAGTTTTCTGTATCTAAACGACCAAAAAACTATCAAAATACACTTTCCATCAATAAAACAATTGGGGTATTCACAAGGTGTGCTATCATGTTATATTGTCATAATGTTCTAACATTTTTCAATGGTTAAAAAAAAAATTGTTGTTGCTTTGTAAACAAAAAGTGTCTTAAATTAATAGAACTTTGCTTAGTATGTTTATTGTGCTGTCGTAATTAGTCAGAAGAGACCTGCGCAAAGCGGCTGAGCCGAACCGCTCATCCGAATTGAACCTGCGGCTAACAATTTTTGCAACAAAACACTTGCGGCGTCAAATTAGATCGGCTTAGGACTCTGATGTTTAGTAAACAAACAAAATAAAATTTATTTGTGGTTTGCGTCTGAAAAATGGAAAATAGTCAGGAAAGATCTAATTTAATTTATTAATTCATGGATTAGAATTAAAAAACATTTTTATTTTTGGTAAATATTAATTTTTTATATTTGTTTAAAATCAGCTGACTTAAATTCAAAATAACACACTAAATTATGAGGGGTTGTTCACAACAGTCGTATATTTTTTTATGTTATTATTTTAAGACTTATGACACCTTGTAAATCCCTCAAATATGTTTTCTTCGGTTCCGAACGGAATTGTACTCTGTGACATGGCTGATAATACATATGTTTTTTTTAGTGCGTCCATCGAGGTAAAAACAATATATTGACCAGTTTCAGAGTTTTTTTTATAAATAATGGAATCGATTTTTAGTGCACATTTATTGCACATTTATTTATTTAGTCATATAAGTTTATTTTTATTTTATAGTATGTATATATTCCACCTTTTTAGGGCATATTTTGATAATTGTTAATTTGTTTTAATGCGCAAAAAACTGTTATAATTATCTTAGCCTCATAACAAAATTTTATACTGATTGGTTCATTACTGACCCCATGGGCCCAGAGAAGAGCACTCGAAACTTTTTCTCTAAATACTGTTGCCGACTGTATTTTTTTGACTTGCATATCCAAATATTATAAAAAAAAATTTTTGAGTGCGTATTTCCGGTTTCCCTGGTTGCAAGTAATTTTTGGACTTTTATAAATTAGATTTTTTATTGTTGATTGTTCGTTCATAATCCGAATCTTTTTTATTGTCCCCTCATCAATTTGGATTTAAAATAATTACTGCAGTTAGTTAAATACAAAGTTCTACTTTTACCTATTTTATGGTTCTAATAAATATTAATTAAGACATCCAAAATATAAAGATATGGGGGATTTCATGTTAAGTGACCCAATTTTGAAATCGATGTCTTCCGATTTGAATGAAATTTGCCCCAAAAAAAATAAAAAAATTTTAAATTTAAAGCTACTAAGCTACTTGGGACAAATTTTGCTAACACCAATAGGTAAAAAGTTACATGGATGAGAAAGAACACCAGATCTTTGCAAAATGTCAAATTTTGACCACCTCTAACTCAGAAACTTTTTGAAGGATCTTGTTGAAAATTTGTGTCTAAACTACTATCCAATAGGACTAACGTTGGTGCAAATCCTATCGGAAGACATCGATTTCAAAATTGGGTCCCTTCACATGAAATCACCCATATGTATGTATATGTTCATCTCACTCCCAGTTGAGCATAGGGTGCCATTAACATTGTATTGGTTCGTTAAAATAGTTGCCATATCTAAACGAAATCTTATGCATTACTACGCCTGCTAGTAAATTTTTAATAATTTAAATAAATCTGCTACATGAAATGAAATATTTACATTTTTATTGTTTACTATGCAGGAGGGTTGTGTGAAAAGTTATGAATGCAGAAAACTTTCATGACGTTTACCTAGAGAAACCTTTCTTTCTATGTAAATTTTTTTTAACGTAAAGAATAATGCAGCATGAAACTTGGGACTATTGCTAGCAGATTTTCGCTTTAACCACAAACTATTTTCAATTCTAACAAAATAGAAAAGCGTGGATGTGGTTAGGATGCAAGCGCAGAAGAGAAAGACAAATAGTCGAATACAATGAAATTATTATATTTATAACACACATAAAGCTATGCTTTCGATTAAACTTTTCTTTCCTTATAAGGCTGGAACCTTGCCCTTACTTACGAAATAAAATATAATTTAAATGACCGCCTCTAGGTTAGTTGCAGCAGTCGATTCTTTTGAGGTAGTTTTTGCCAACCTTTGTAGCATAGTTCGGACCGACAAATGTTGGTTTTCAAATGTTCTTTAGGGGATTAACCGTGTAGGCACGGTCTTTGACGTAGCCTCACAAATTTCTAACAATCTATATTCGTAAACATTTATGAAATTAATGACACTTAAGATGTCAGATATTTAACAGGTGACAGCCTTGCCAGACCGTCGGTTTTTAAACAATTAAATGGATAACCCTCTATAAAAATTCGTTGTTATTAAGTAACGAATGTTTTATCCTAGTTTACAAGCTTACATACCGAAGATATCATTTGTAGCTTGACAGCCTTATCTTTTAAAGTAGTGTCGAAATCGTTGAGCCTCTTGATTAAAGGCTCTTTGAGAAAGGCGGTTATTTCCCTTTAGACAGCAGGCTATTAACGTTTTTCGAAACAGGACTTAGGTAAGGTAAGACGGAGGTAAAACCCCTCTTATGGCACTACTGCGAGGTAATACGGAAACGATTTCGCGGGAACATTGTCTAGGGCATTATGGTCCGGATTGGACGCATGGGCAACAAGGCTTCTTAAAGGCTTGGATAGGAGTGGTCTCATAACCCTTTAATGTTCTTGACGAGTCATTGTTCTTTTAGGACTTTTACGAGTAAATTGGACAATACCATACCGGACTTCTGCAGATTATGCGAGCTAGAGTCGATTGAGAATGTACGGTGCCACTGTCCTAGGATGCAGGGTCTCAGCAAGATATGGCTTGGAAATAGATTTACGAGGGCTGTATCGTCGAATTCAGTCGATCTACTGGGGTTCGTCAGGGAAATAGGACAGTTTTTTCTGATGAGGGGACTGTAGGGGTAGTTTTGTTCTATATATTTTCCACTAACTATCTTAAATCTATCTGACAAAAAAGTAACTTAGATATTATCCTAGTGTGACTAGAAATTGCTTCTCTAGCTACCCTCCTTGTTTTCCCAGGCAGTTAATTACAAATTCAACAAATATCATGACACTTTTGCATTATTTACCCTCTAAAAACTAATAGTTTAAGTAGCCACTTGAATTTTAAATAGAAAACAAATAACTGTGCAAGTTCACTTTTAGTTAACAAATCACAGCCAGCCGTTAGGCGTTTAACACTTAACAAAGTACCCGCAAAATGATTTTAAATACAACAACGACTCTACTATTGTTAGCATCATCAGCCAGTTTGATTCCTCAGGAAATTGAGACACAGCCTCAAATGGTCAACAATACTTTGGTAATTGAAGTGGTGAGCAGTATCCATAAGTTATATGAATTTGAAAATTTTGTATTTTTTATATCGGAACGTTTGACGAAGGACACAGATACTGCAACAATCTTTTTTGAGGATTTTTGGGATGCATTTCCCACAGCTCCCATGATATTGATCGTTAATAATCCAAGAAATATGTCTGGATTTCTTAGTACTTCTACATTGTGTTTGGTCCTGACTACAGAAGGAGAAGATCCTATAATGGAATTGGCAGCATTGAGCATGAAGGGTGCGCGATATTTAAAAACTATCTTTCTTTTATTTCCAATTGCTAAAAGCGACAAGTTCTTTAATAGTTTTAGGCAGTATACTATATTTCATAACAAAATCAGTTTGCTATACAAGTGGGTTTGGAAGAAACAATTCTTGAATACCATATTAATAACAATAAGAAATAACATTTACATCTATGATCCCTATCCTACGGCGAATATTGTGAATAAGACTAACAGCTGGAGAGCAGAAGATTTTTTCGAGGACTATAGCAAAAACTTTAAAGGCTATGAGATACAAACTATAATACGTCATGATTTGCCTAGAGTTTTTCGAATAAATCGCCAGGCTTTGGGACCGAAGAAACAGGAAATTAGTGGAGCTTCCGGCAAAATGTTTATGGCATTCGTGGAAGCCATTAATGCTACCTTCAATGATACTGTTAAGGGTGCAATGAATTTGGAGCCAGTGGATATTAATTCCATTATCCATTTGGTTGAGGAAAAAGATTTGGAAATTGGAGTTAATTCCTATACAGCCATGATAGTCTCCTTAGTGGGTTCCAGTTATCCCATAGGCATAAATGATTGGTGCCTTATGGTTCCATATCAAAACCGCTCTCCGGAGTACATGTACGTTCAGAGAAGTTTCAGCGAATCCAGCTGGTTGCTTATATTCTTCAGTGTTCTCTTTGTTGCCTTGGGCATATGGATATGCACTCCTTCCTGTGAGCGTGATTTAAGCCTGTCATTGCTTCAGTCAATCTCTTCACTTTTACTTATACCGCCTCTAAAAATCCTCACTCTACCCTACGCACGTTTACGTTTTCTATTCATTTTACTCTTCACCATGGGATTTGCCATTACCAACATATACATGTCTAAGATGACCAGTTATTTGACTACGCCCACAGCCCAAAAACAAATCGATACCGTAGAAGATTTTATTGAAGCCAATTTACCCGTGATGATGATGAAATATGAGTACGAAAAATTGAAAAGTTTGAATTATCCGCAAAAATTTTTGGATTTAATTGTTGTGGGGACCAAAAGTGATTTGGACAACCATCGTGATCGTTTCAATAGTTCCTTTGCCTATAGTATACAATCGGATCGTTGGTTATTTCTCAATAAACAACAGTACTATCTTAAGAAACCTCTCTTTCGGACGTCATCTGTTTGCATTGGACCCTTCTATCATGTATTTCCCATACAACGTGACTCTCATTTGGCCAAACCTTTGCAGGATTTTATTATGGCTGCCTCACAATTCGGCTTCACTACTCACTGGGAGTCAGAATCCTTCATAGATGCTCTATTTATGGATTATGTTCATATGATATTGATTGATTTAAATCCGGTTCCTTTGACACTAACATTTTTTCGTTCAATTTGGATTGTTTGGTGGTTGGGCCTGATATTGGCTGGCTTTTCGTTTATCTTAGAAGTTAAGGGCGTAACGTTTAATAACATTAAGGAAGCTGTAAGGAAAGGAGCAATTTGCCTCAAGGTGAAGATAAGCCAAATGTAAGTGTATGATAATACGATTAAGGAAAATACATACATTGTATGTGCATATGTATTATAATAAATAAATTTAAATTAAATTTAAATTTTTATAAGAATTGCCGTTTTCTTTAAGTTGGAAGAAAAGTCATTAGAGATATTCAAGATTTAGTTTTAACTTAAAAAAAAAATGAATTATAATTATTTTGATTTGCTTGAAATAGACAGCACTAATATTTTTTTATTTAAGAAAACTGTAATCATTCTTTGTCTGAGTTTTTAAAGAGAGCGTGGATGAACTAAATTTTCAAACTAAATTTTCAAAGTTCCCGGATGTCAGCTTTAAATTAACTTATATGCTGTTCAGATAAACATTTTTTATTGACAAAAAAACCTTTCTGTTCACACAAACACAATTTAGCTAACTCAATTAGCAATTTACTCAAGCAAAATTTAAACAACTTTTGACATATTTTTAAAGAATAAACAAAATAAACATCAGGCTTCTGCGCATACCTAATAAATGGACCTTTGCTTTGTTGACATTTCATTTGCCAAATGTCAAAACACTTTGTTAAATGAGTTGTGTTTTGCTCACTAAACGCACTTCTGATAGTGTTGCATTTTAATATTTTCTCAATATTATAACAATTTCGTATTAATTGTTTGATTAAAAAAATTGCAACCATGTTTTTGAAGCCAGTTTTCTGTCCCTCCTAAACATTTTTGAATTTTGAGTTGTGCCTGTTTACGATTTAATTTGCATGTAAACCAATTGTTTTTCTGGTTCTGCATCAGAAAAATACTATGTCTTAAAGCCAAAGTCGCTACCTTAAACATGTTCATGTTTTCAGAGGTACCGAAGAACTAAATCGTTTGGGCATTCGTCTAGTTCACGGAATGTTATTAACATTGACCGGTTAATTGATAAGTAGCGTTATTTTTAGAAAACGTGTTAACATGTCCTGACGGAATTGCGTGTTTGAAAGGTACATACAATGTCTGCTGTTTAATGTATTGAAAAATTTCAGCGAACTGTCTGACCTGAATAATAAAAACCCATACATAGAGATGCCTTGGTAAAATAACGTGTTGTAAAAGATATGTATGTATTTTTTTAAACACTGTTCGACCTGAGTGTCTGCATAAATGTTTTTTTTTTTTGCAAAGTTAAGTTAAAAAGTTATATCGGCTTTATACAGAGTTATCCAGTTAGTGGTTTCAAGAGCGCCGGTTTGGCGTTCTTGATCTTTTGGAAGCACTTAAAATTGGTTTACAAAACCAACAAATCATTTGTTATTCGGGAAGCTCCCATAAACAAAATTACAATATTGTTGCGAAATTAAATTTTCCATGACCGGACACTAAAGCGACTATTGAAATATATCGTATGGAACGCTAACATGACCAGGCAAGAAAAGAGAAGTCTGGACCAAAGATTATAACAGCTGAGAAAAACTATAAATGAAATAGTAGAAATAATGAAAGCTTTTTCACATTTCTTCACCTGCAAATATTATTAAAAATTTTTTGTCTGAATTTCAATTTCAATTTTTTACTTAAACAAAAATATCACGGCAACTTCGCATTTAACTCCCAGTAAAAAAGGGATTGAAAAAAGATAAATTCCCCAAGAAACCCCGGAAGAAAAGCTATTTTCAGGACCACCAAAAACCATTTTGGCAAGAATAGAGTTCGCACAATCCAGTTAAATAGATATCGTTGCCTGTAATGCAAAAGGCCCTAACTAACGAAAAATTAAAAATCCACGTTTTTATTGCTTCTGATGTATTGCATCAACACAAATGTCCACAAAAAATTTTTTAAATCTTTCGACTAAAATTTGCGATTTTATTATCAAATAACAAAAGGCCCTATCTACAAAAGATACTATGGTAAACGTTTGCATAATAAGCAACATTGTCAATTGCCAAAACGACTGGAAGGTTTTACAAGAAAAATAGAAGAAAATTTAATTATGTATAAACAGTTTAAGGCGATTTATTAATTTATCATTTTGAATAGTTTTTGCTTCTGCTGTGAAATTTTTAAAATTTTAGATAGGGCCTTTTGCGTTTTAGGGAACGATATATAAAAATATTTGTGCCGCACATTAAGCACCAAACATTTAGTATTTTTATAAAATTTGACACAAATAACTATTACACACAGAAAAAAATCAATGTAAAATCTTCGAAAACAAGGTTGATTTTACAGTTTTCGGTAGTGATTTTGCTTCATTGTTACTTCATGTTAATTAGACATGATTTAACAATAACTTGCGAATAACATGTTTTTTTTTTAAAAATAACTTTAATTCATGTTAATTTAACATTGCAGTAAAGTTAGAGTAAAATGTCATTTAAATTGAAAACAGTCCGAATCACGTTGAATGAAAGTTTTTTCAAATAGAAACAACGTTAATTTCATGTAGAATCAGATTGGTGTGAGTGTGATATAGCAGTGTGAAGAAGCTTCAGAGACAACATATGCATTTATTTAAGAATAATTCAAAACACTTACCCCTGTAACACATGTTTCACTTATTTTCTATTCTCCTTTGTTAACAGAAGCATCAGCAGAATGGCCCAATATGGTTTTCGTCCTCATTCTACTTTGAAAAAAGTAGAATGAAGAATACGGGAATGGTCTTCTTTTTATAACATATTTAAAACATGAAAATAAAAAAATGTATATACTTAAGTATGAATGCATGTTAATTTAACAAGATAAACTTTTGATTTTAATATATATGGATTCAATATTGAACAATGTTATTTTAACAATGAATAATATTAAATAAACGTGATTTAAAGTTATTTTAATATTTTTTATTTTAAATTATTATGAAATAATGATAAATTTAAATAAAGGGCATACTTTTGCAGAAATTAACTATGATTCTCAGTCAACATTTCGCCATGTTAATTTAACTCTGGTATTTTTTCTGTGTGTACATGCTTAAAATTCTTGCGTTTTGCGTTTTCGATTTCCTGAACCCCCCTGTGTGTGATATTGTGGTGTTCCGATTTTGTATTTTTCGGCGTGATTCTCAATAACCGAAAGCACACCAAATTACCGAAGCAACGCAAAAACGGTGCGATTTTCAGAACACCACAAAATCGCACATGTAATTTTAAAAGCACGTGGTTTGAAATAACGTGATTTTGAGAACAGGCCTGTATGCCATACATTCATCATTTATAAATATTGATATTGGAATTTGTACATATGTACATGTACAAATAGGTTTTTTATATGTTAGTGAAACCCTCTTTAACATTTCGTCCATATATGCAAAGAAAAACATGGTTGATACACCGTTTCCAAATTTCACTTTTACCGTTAAAACGTCTTATTAATGTCGGTATCGATGGGTAATTTTCTTTCTTTAATAATTTTTAAGATGGCTGCTTGTTTAGAATAAGTTCAATAATTATTATTACTATTAAAAATATTTTATTTACATTTGATTATACTTTCAATCTACCCACGAATAACATAAGCATTAGCTATTCCTCAGGGCTTATTTCACTACATATTCAAAATCATGTTTAGATTTTTTTACTCTTTTTAAGTGCTAATTGTTCTCTGCTTTTTTAAGGTAAATTTACTTAATTAATTCATTTAAATTATATTTACGTTTGCGTAACACTTAATCACAAAATTATACAAACAAATTAAAAAAGAAAAATATCTATTTAATACCGGATTTTTACTCGATACGCTTGAGAAAGCGCTATTCAAATGTCCATATGAAAAGCTAGGGGTGCCTAAATGTGTATATTCCGGCCACTGGACCATATGCAATCTGCTTACCAAATTTATCAAAAATATAAAAAAAAACCCATTTATTCCGTCATAAAATTGATAAAAAGTAACATATATTTTAATCTGGGCCATAGGCTCTATCTACACCACATTTTTCAAAAGGAGAAAAAGTACCAAAAGTAAAAGAGTACCAAGAGTACCAGCTTTCCTCACGTTAGGTCCCCAGAAAGTACATTGTATATTAATGTTGGCTTTAAGCTTTATGTATGCCAATTTAATGGAAAAAATAAATATTACCACTTTAATCCCTTTTTACCCCTTAAAAAATACCAATTTTATACCTTAAAAAGTATGCTATATTTTAATCCTGACCATATGCAATCTGCATACCAAATTAATCAAAAGGAGAAAAAATACAAATTTTTCCCCCATTTTTTCCTCTGAAAAATTACCCTGTATTTGAATCTGGGTCATATGCTATCTCTATACCAAATTTATAAAAATGATAAAAAGTACCAGAAGTACTAATTTATTCCGTTTATAATTATTTTAATCTAGCCCATATGCAATTTTTAAAAGTATATCATTAAACGTAATCTATATTTTAATCTGGGCCATATGCTATCTCTTTATCAAAAAACCTCATTTTAGGCCCCCAGAAAGTACGCTGTATGTTTATGTAGGCTGTAATCTGTACGCATATCAAATTTATTTTAAAAAGAAAGTTTCCAATGTATTCCCGTTTTTACCACTTAAAAAGTACCAATTTTATCCCTAAAATGCCCACCCATATGCAATCTACATACCAAATTTATTAAAAATAGAAAAAGTACTAAAGCACCAAATTTTTCTGCGATTTGACTAATTTTTCTTTTAACTGTTCGTATTAATCCATTTACGTTTTCATCGAAAGAAAAAAATTACCACGCCTACTTTTACGCCCACTTTTTCTTTAAGCGCATAATTTGGGAACGGCTTGACTGATTTGGACGATTTTTTCTTTAAAATGATCACCATGGTCCAACTTAGGTTTTTACGGAAATAGAAAGTTCTTAGAAAAATCCGACAGATGGCGTTATACGTTGACTTAGACTTTGCGCAATCTGATAGGTGTCATTTTGCCATTTAAAATTGGGGCGAGGCGAAGTTCGCCGGCTCCTATCTATCCTGTAAAATTTGATTTGTGGCGTATGTGATGATAGAAAAATTATGTTTGCATCTTTTCTCGATTTGAGTGCTTTTTAAGCAACCACTTGCAATTTATTGTTTAATTTTTAGTTCTTATTATATTCCTTTAAATGCACATACAATATTTTTCAAAATTGAAACATCTGCTTATTTAATATCTGTCAAAAGAAATATTATTATTTTAATGACAGTTATTCCCCCTTAATATTGAAATGTTGACATTTTTAAAATTTACTTTTCATATAAAGTGTCACATCCTTCTGTTACATTTAAATAAAATTTGTCACCAAATAATTCCTAAATCTTCTTTTTATTTCTCCCTCTCGCTGTGTGGCATTAAAGCTGTGCTATTATGTCATACTGTATCACCACTTTTTACTGCAGTTACCATAAATAGTCAATAAAGCATTATAACGGGTGGTGTGATGACAAGTTGTTATATTTTTTACTTAGGCGCTACGAACTAAGATCAAAAAAAAAACAAAAATTAACTAAGTTCTTAAAATTAGGGAATTAGTTCATTATGAATTAAAAAGATAATTTTGAAAATGAGAGAAATTCTCAAAAATATAAAATAACCGCCAAAACAGAAATGAACCCCATGAACGAAATAAATGGAAACTTATTGCACAATAATATAAGTTCCCAATCCTGATATTAAGTCATAAATTTCGAAGCTTTAGTTAGCGAAGCAGATGTTTGTTACATCATAGAGGAGAAAATCCTTGCGCCCGGTCAATGGCCGGATATGCCGAAAAGCTTAAGTAAGCGATTCGTAATTTTGGAACTCGCGATTTTAAGTGTCGGCCATACGATATATTTAATTTACAAAACTTGGCGACTTATTTCATATAAAACAATCCCCCATTACAAAATTAAAAATTATTAGAATTGTGGTTATTTTGTTGAACTATTTATGGTTTTTAATCCAAATTTTTAATATCTTAATCAGGCTTAAGTTCATCAAATTTAATTTTCATTAAATTATTCTTATGAAGGAAGGAATTTTACAACATGAAAATAATTTAAAATTGTTATTGATAATCATTCATTCCTGACCGACCTGAGATTCGAACCCAGGCGGCTGGTTACCATGACATGTTCCGATCGCAACCACTCGATCTCGATCAATAGTCAAACATCAATCCTTAAACCAAATTGTATTTTAACCTTTGGTAGATCGAAATTTGCTTTCTTGAATGATTATCCATTTTAATTGATTTTAATTGAATCTAGATATTGGGCTTCACTGACTCTTTTAGTCCCGCGAACCTACAAAATGTGAATATTCATATAATATTCTGGAATTTGTATTGCTTGAAATCTATCCAGACATTAGAGTTAAGTGCACTTAATATAGTTTTGGTGATGGTGCTTAACATTTTAGACCCTAGACCAAGATTAAAAAAATCGTAAGGTATTTGCTTTTGCTTCTAATAAAAAAAATATTACTAGTGTTTTAAATTTCCTTAATAAAATAATTTTCTTATATTTATCAGAAAAACTTTAGTTTATTTCCCTTTTTTTTATTAATTTTAGCAATTATAAATAATTAGCAATGATTATTTATTTAATTTGTTATCTGAAAATATCTTACTAAGAAATGAAATTCTAGTCAAATCCCAAAACAACTGTTAAAATGTGCAATTTAGGTACATACATATAAGTTTATATTCATACTTATATGTACCAGCAACATAAATATTTTCTAATTAATAGTGAGAAATGTTGATAAGTACGTAAGTCAACATGTTGATATTAATAATAGTATTTAATAATAAAAACAAATTCTTACCTTTAACACTACTAGACTGACAGACACTAGTATACAACAACAGCAAAATGAACTTTTAATGCAGCAACAAAACACACAAGCACATACACTTGATCAAATTTACTCTTACTTTTGTTTTGTTTTCTCAATAATTGCAACCAACTTGCTTCCCTTTTACAAAAACACAAACAATATTTTAGGCAAAACAACAACAAAAGCTAAAAAACGAAAATGGCTCACAATTTTTTTTATTCTTCTTTAATTTGATACAATTGGAACGAATTTTATGATAATTTTAATTATTTACACTAATTTTACATGAATTTCTATACTTTTTGCAAAATAAACTTAACACTTTTCATTCTAACACTTTAAATTTTACGCTTTTAACAAATTTATTTATATTAAGTAACAAAAACCTAATTAAATTTGTGCTTAAAATATAAATTTTTAATAAAACACGGAAACGACTTCCTGATTGCACTAAATAAAACCGCAAACCACAGAATATACAGAACTGACACGAGACGGAAGATTTTGCCTTTTTTTTTTGTCTCTTTCTAAGAAAGCTGCCCTTTTGCATTTTTTGTTTTGATTACGCAATTCGTGTTGATAGTAGCGGCCTGTTTTTGCACATTGCCACTTTACTACCAAAAAACATTTCCTTTCTCTTTCTTCGAAAGCTGCCCTCGCAACTGATTTGGGCCTTTTTCACACGTCACTTTTTACAGTTCTGTGTATTCTGTGCCGCAAACTGAATTGATGAATATGATAAGAGCAAAAACGAAAAAGATCTAATTTAAGAATCTTAATTTAAGCTAGTGTCAAATTGGGGCGACATCTATGTGTCATTGCCTAAATTGACTGGTAGAAAAATCTAATAACTATTCAAACGTGTTTTAAGAAAAACATTGCTAACACAAACCGGGT
This sequence comes from Pollenia labialis, assembly GCA_949318255.1. NCBI lineage: Eukaryota > Metazoa > Arthropoda > Insecta > Diptera > Polleniidae > Pollenia > Pollenia labialis. Next base: position 129,432,026 of record OX439143.1, on the reverse strand, counting down.
AGAAATATTTTTGAAAAATTATTGAAAAATACTGAATAAAATAAAATTACAAATACAAAAAATCTTATTTTTTAATATTCGCAAAAAAAAAATAACAATTAAAAATTTTTTAAAAAACTAGGATGTACATATATACATATATGTATATGTATGTATATATGTATATAAATGAAAAATGTTTGTATGTTTGTTTGTTTGTTTGTTTGTTGGCTATAGACTCCTAAACTACTAAACCGATTTTCCTGAAATTTTTACAGTAACATCACGTGAGTCCTAAAAATAAAATAGGCTACTTATTTTTTCGATAGGGGCAGGGAAATTGGTACCCCCAATTGGATGCCAATATTAAATATCGCATATCTTAAGAGCCGCTGCACGCATTTTGTTGAACTTTTGGTAGTAGGATCTTTTGAGCCCCAAAATTGAAATAAAATAGCAGCGGGGGAAGTGGTTCCCCCAATAGGACGCCAATGTTTAATATCGCATATCTTAAGAACTGTAATAGTGAGAATGTTCAAACTTTGTAGAAGTCACTCTTATGGTATACTACACTTTTGAAAATAAAAATAAAGCGGGTAGGAGCAGGGGGGATATACCTCCCATAGGATACATATATTAAATATCGCTCAACTGATAAACTATTAAAGGGAGAGTCTTCAAACCTGGTTAAGGCAGTGTAGCGAAGCGCACTGGGTTAAGCTAGTTTGCTATAATTTTATGCATTTCCAATTGATCTGACATACTCACTGATTGACAATAGTGGTTTTCACCCTTGATAGTAGAGTCCCTTGTAGTCCTTGTGAATGTTATTAATTTAGTTAAAGTACTAAGATTTACAACACTGCAACAATAAAATGTATTAGACTAAAATTTACTGCGCTGTAGTTGAAAAATCCAACAAAAACACATTTGTTAAATAACCTAGAATAAAACAGTTGAAAAAACTATATTTGTCTCGTTCTCTAACTCAGCAACTTCGTTAATTTACAATACTAACTCGTATTAAGAAAAGCAGAGTTGAACACTTTATACAAAGGGTGAAAACCGCTACTATAAAATCTGAGTTAATAAATTTACTCAAATATCAATTAAAACTAATTTTTGGGAACAATTGTGATTTTTAGTTGATAACATGGCCACTACTGCTTAATAACGCTTATAATTTTTAAAAGTTGTTGCTGTCCATTATTTCAAGCATTCATGCTTGAAAACTGTTTACAATCCTAACAAACGAATAGACAATTTTTGTTTCGCTCCGAAGACTTCGCTTAGATTTATACAAATTATTTATCACTTTTAAGGAAAACTAGAAATAAGGTTTGTATCCGTTAACTTAATAAAAATAAAGAAGAATTTTCGCATATCTAGTTACAAGCTTGCTTATACCAAACAACATACTTATATGAACCCAGGCAAAATCTTAAAATGGCGCTTCTTGTTTTTTAAAGCATCACAAACAGTATTTTCTGAATTCTCGAATTACAGTACGTTGTTTGGCATTAGGTTTGACAACCGTGTGAAAGTTTTATCCAAGGGATAAAAAAAATACTTTTAATTTTTGGTTGCTTAAGTGCTTTTATATAAACATTGATTTGCTGTAGACAACACCTTTTTAACTGTAGCTTTGACTATAGATTATATTTTGATCGATAAAAGTTGATAACACAAATTGTTTTAAATAAATTCAAGTCCGTTCTCAGTTTTTTTCCTTTCACGTCTAGTTTTTTTCTGGGCTGGACAAATATTTCGCTCGAAATAAGGCGGTTATGTTAATACATTTTAATTTAACTTCCTACCAAGAACATTTTTAAAATCTGTTTAAAACGTTGTAAAATTTTTTGTTGCGGAAACAAATTTAATTTCCACAAAAAACAATTTTTTGTTATCACTTAATTACTTTAATTGAGACAAATATTTTAAATCTCTTATTTTGAGATAAAAAAAGTAATTTGCAAATGCCTAGAACAAAAATTGATTCTTTAATGATATTAAAAAAACCGCTAGATTTCCCGCTTACAGCCAAAACGGAAATTTTACCCCGATGGACACGCAAAAACCGCTAGAATCGCGGTAAAACCGTCAAATTGGCAACAGTGGATCTTAGTAAGAAAACTTATACACAAATGTTAGAATCAATAAATAAATTAATAAAAAAAAAATTAATAGAAACCCAGAACTAAAACTAAACTAGAACGGAACTAGTACTGAACTAGAACTGACCAAAAACTGAGTTATGAATGAACTTGAACCAACAGTATGGCTTAAAACAGTATTTAATAAAGCAAATTGTAATTCTAAAAAGCCCGATCAATATCATTTAGACTTATACTATCTTGGGGGAAAAACTCCCCGCTTTCTCATCAAAAAAATAATATCTTATGTTATTCCTGGTGATATAAGCAGCCAAGAACTTAAGATTTTCTACTGCCTAAAAAACCTTGGCGCTCCAGAGTCCAATCTGTTATCGTGGGGATCAAGAGCCTCAATGGTTTTAAACTGCCAATTGGTAATGGACAATTGGCGATCAGGTTTTAACTGTGGGTAAAACTAAAGAAGCGCTTAGAGGAAATAAAGAGCTTAAAAATCATTTTTCCAAAACCTAGTGCTGGCGTCTGTCTGTACTGCGGACAGATCTAAGTTTAAAAAAAATGTCTATAACATTCTTCTTATTTTAGTGCTATATTTATTTCCTTTACTGTTGTCCGTCACTGTGTTAGTGATTGTGGTGAATTACAATTGATTTAATTTTTATTAAGAGGTTTTAATTATTTGATAGTTACTGTTACATGAAGTTAAGTCACGATATAACTATTACAGAAGAGTAAACATTTTATTGGAAGCTCCTGGACATTGTTTTAGTGTGAAAACTGATTTACGCGGAAAACGAACATTTCTTTTAAAAAGCGGTTAAAACAAATCAATAAAAAGTATACAAAACTTCAAATAAACTCTTAAAAATGAAGGCAATTTCAATGTTTGCAATCATGCAATTGCTTTTAAACTCCTGCCACTCTTGGGACGTACAATATGTTAGCCAACAATTGGTATTGCCCATAGCCAAAGGTACTCAAGAGACCTTATTTTGTGTTTGTTCCAATTGTTTCGATGATAATTTGGATTTACTAATGAAATTAATACAAGTCAATACTCTGCATCCATAACTGGTGGTGTCGCAGCCCTCCGAATTGGTGCTAAAATATAGTGACATTAAACGCAATATTTTAACCCTAATCATCGTTAAGCAATTCCAGGATCCAATATTTGAAATACACCAACACATGGTTCGGGGCAGGCACTTTTATATTAACATTATTTTAATACTGGAGCCGGTGGAAGACTTCCAGCAAGTGGTTGCCATGGTGAGGTATTTGTATGAGGAGAAATTTGTTAACAGCGATTTGTATTATGTGAATGCCTCCAATAGGCGTCAAGAGATATTTGGTTATGATTCCTATCCCGTGTTTGCCGTGAAAAATAAAACCCACTTGGTGGGAGATATACGGAAATTCTATTATAAAATTATCGATAAAAGTGATTTGAAAGGGTATCGCTTTGAAACTCCTTTAATGCAAGATCCGCCTAAAGTTATCAGATATGTAAATAAACAAGGCATACTTCGTGCTCAAGGGGTTGCTTTTAATATTATTAAGTTATATTTGGCCTATTTGAATGCCACATTAGTAGAAACCCAGTTTGAGCAAAATTTCGCTCCTATAGTTAATATGAAATATGTATTGGACGAGGTAAGGCAACAAAAAGTGGAATTGGCGGCACATGCCTATGCCTTGTTTCATAACGATCAACGTGTGCAAAAAAGCTATCCTTTGATGGTGGTTAACTGGTGTTTAATGGTGCCAATTTTTAATATGGAATTCACCATGCTTTACCCTCTAACACCGTTTCGTTGGAAAGTATGGCTTATTATACTGTTGGTTTTCGCTCTCACTAATGTCGTAAATTTTTTCTTTCTCAAAATGCATCGAATTGACAACAGAAATTTCATTTTGATCAACTTTTGTAAATTTATTAATACCGCCCCACCACAACCACGGCAAAACCCCGCTAAGCTCTGGTTTGATATGATTCTCAATGGTTTCATTTTCATACAAGGTTTTTTCTTGAATGCTTTCTACACCTCCACCTTGGGCAGTCTCTTGGCTGTAACAGTTCTGCGTAAACAAATTAATTCCTTGGAAGATTTAATTGAAGCCCATTTACCCATTATGATTATAGACTATGAATTGACATTTTTACTCAAAGCCAATTTCAGTTTGCCCTCAAAGCTTTACAAACTCTTAAAGCCCGTAAGCTCTACAATATTTTATCAACACCAGCTGAATTTAAATACGTCTTATGGCTATTTTACCACCTACGATACCTGGCATTTTCTAAATCTTCAACAGCAGCACATGAGGCCGCCTTTGTTTCGATATTCCGATATTTGTTTTGGTAATTATCATTTGGCCTTTCCCATGATTGCCGAATCGCCTATCTGGCGCGATGTGGAGTATTTAATGTTTCGCATACACTCGTCGGGCTTGTATTTTTATCACGAGAAGAAATCGTTTGAGTATGCTTTACGTGCTGGACTCGTAAGTTATCGCAATACCAAGTCCACATTTCAAACAGTGGGTTTTATGCATTTGGGATTGGTATTGGGTTTTTTGATATTTGGTTTATTTCTGGCGTCAATGAGATTTCTTTACGAGTTGAGACAAAAACATAAAGGAAAAGGGAAGAAGTTAAGGAATAATAGACGGATTTTACTTTAACAAAATTAATTGTAAAAAAAATTAATAAAACTTATAAGATAAAAAAAAAGCAAATAATGTGTTTTATTAAAAAAATCTCGATTTTTTCAAAGCGCACCCACCATTTACTTATCAAGAGCTATGACACCAACAACGCCCAGCGGGAAAAAGAAGCACGGATACCTTCTTGAAGGCCTCGTTTTTTTTTTTTTGATGTATAAGCCCTGCTCGCTCCATTCCATACTCATATATTTTTTACACACGTTGTCTTTGCGGTGTAATGTTTAAGCATTTTGATAGTGTATAGTGCCCTTAATATGAAGAACCAAGGCGAATTTATGTTTACGGTGGCGGCTATACTACAGCAAGTACAACAAAAGAAAAAACAATATTATATTTTTATTGTTGCTTTAATTGGTCGATAAGTCAAACACACAAGCAACTTTTGACATTTTTCTCTTTAATGCAGGTAATTTCTACAAATATATATCAAGCTGGTGAATTGATATTAGGGTATTCAATTGGTTAATCAGTTAACCGATTAATTACTACCCGATTAGCTGACCGGTTAATTTAAAATTGGCTATTTTCGATTAACGATTTAACCGGCTAATTTCAGTCGATTAATCGATTAAACGATGTTACAAAATTTTTCAAATAAGTAGTATTTTAAAAAAGTTTTTTATGTTTTTAACTATTTGTTTCGTCTCATAAACAAAAGATTTGTGTTTAGAAAATATTTTTTCATGCAATTTATTTCCTTTTAGCAATTAATTCTTAAAATACAGTACAAAATCAGTAACTAAGGAATTCGGAAATAATTTTTTTGCAGAATGTTATGTGCTGAGCTTTGCCAGGAAGAGTCAAATGATGACCTAACAACAGCAGAAACTCTCGCTAGGAACACAAACAATCTGTTAACAGAATTTTCCGAAACAATTTTAAAAAAATTTAAACCGGACTGTATTGGCAAAGAGAAATACTGGAAAACGACTGAGAAATAAGATATTCTGTGTTGTGGGTTGCTTTCGATTTCTCCAACATCTTCGATAAGTAAAAAAACTATTTTTTTTTTGCTCGTTTTAGTCCAAGAGTTGTTAAGTTGGTTATGTTATTGTTTGTTTTTTGCTAACAAACTCCAAAAAATAAATCATTTTTGCATTTTTATTTATTGAAATGACCTAATTTATAACAAAACTTTATAAATCGGTTAACCGATCAATAACAAAATTAACCGATTAAACCAAAACCTCGGTTAATTAATCGAGCGGTTAACCGATTAAAGCAAAAGCCCGATTAATTGAATACCCTATTAGATATCTATGGTTTTTATAATTTATAAACGTATTTCTAGCCTACGGGTTAAATTGTAATGTAAATCACAACATCGATTTTCGAAAGTTAGTGCTGGTTCACACTCTTCAAGTTTAAGCCGGGAGAGAGAGGAAAAGAAATGGCATTCCCTTATCCCTTCTCTCCTAAAAGCTCAAGACTTGACGGCTAAAACTTGAATAGTGTGAACCAGCACTTAATTCACGTAGGAAAAATTAACGTTGAAATTAACAAAAAAGTGTTACCGGATAGGCAAAGATAACTGTTAGGTACGAACACAACTAGATATGTATCTGATTGTAGAAATTACGGGCTTTAGTAAGAAAAAAAATAGCATAACAGTGGTTTCAACGCCACCTAAAAAGTTAATTCGCCTTGTTAAGAACAAAAAAAAAGAAAAAAATGTTTTTTTTTTCTATTAGAGATTATTGGTTTTCCATACAAAATAAGTAAAGCTCGATTAACCCATGCGTTCCGAACAATATTTTTGTCCGGACAAAATGTTTTTTAGAAAAAAAAATAGCATAACAGTGGTTTCAACGCCACCTAAAAAGTTAATTCGCCTTGTTAAGAACAAAAAACAGAAAAAAATGGTTTTTTCCATTAGAGATTATTGATTTTCCATTCAAAACCCGTAAAGCTCGATTAACCCATTAAAATGTTTTTTATATTGAGTTTGACGTCTAACTTTTGAGAGAGAGAGAGAGAGAGAAATTATTTTGTTCGGCATGTTTTTCTTGAATTGATTTAATTCATAGTATAATAAGTACCAGACAAGGCCCATTGAAAAGGTCTGCGCAAGAAGCCTGATGCTCATTGTTAATGTTCTTTTTAGTTGTCAAAAGTTGTTTACATAGCATATAAACGTTTATGGTATGCGACACATACACGTTTTTTCCTTTTGCTTTGTATATATGGTAGTAAATTTTTGACAACTAAAAAGAATCGTTTTTTGTTTTTGTACAAGTAAGCAGACCTGATAGATGGGCCTTGGTACCAGGTATGTTCATTAGGAAGAGTTTTCATTATTTACCCATGTAATGTCAAAATAATTTATTTGATTTTTGACGCTTATTTTATTTTTTTCCAGATTTCCTTTTGTTTGACCCCAGCGGGAAAATGAGGAATTGATTACATAAATAACTTAAAAAATAATGTATTATTTCCGAAAGAATAATAATGCATTTTTTGGAATCGAGAAGGTAATTTTATCAGACAAAATAAATTGGCATTGATTACCACGTACATATGTTCCCACATTTGCATAACAAGGAATCTATTGTTTCTGTTCGTGACTATTATTTATTTATTACAGTGCACTCTGGAAAACGTCAACTAATTAAAACCGCGGGTGTTGACGTTTAACAAATTGTTGACGTTTACGAATGTAAAATTTTTATATAAAAAACATATCGATAATGTGCTTTTAAACGCTTTTATTAATTATAAACTAAATCCAAACATAAACAAACTCAAAAAGGAAATAAAAAAGGCATTCAACTTGACTAAAACCATAGAAGACAACTGGAACTAAAAGAATACATTTTAAATGAGATCATATTTTTAATTTTACATGCACACATATGCATTTAAAAAAAATCTGTTATTTTTTTCTGCTGTTTTTTTCTATCCAACACTTGGAAGAGAGCCTTCTCTCTTAAACGTCTTAATACATTTAAGTCATTTTGCTCAACATTCTCGCATTGAGCCCAATCCAAAGCCCTGTTAAATATTTCGACGGCTTCGCTTGGTTTTATTGTCTGCACAAAAAAGCAACTGAACATAAATAAAAAGACAATACAGACATACAGTTGTAATTTTTTTTGCTCTACTTACAAGGTGGATCCCCAATTTCTAAATTGATTTCATAAAATAAATGTGTGTCTGTACAAATGTGTGTATTTTAACTGCTGCTAAATTCGAAATTTTATTTTATTCAGAGTTGACGTTTTAAAGCTTTATGGTTGGGTTGACGTTTTAGAGTAGGCAATGTAAAAAAAAAAGGGTTGACGTTTTGGGATGTTGACGTAAACGAGTGTTGACGTTTTCCCGAGTGCACTGTATATATTTTCTTAATAAAATTTCGTTATTTTGTTGCTGCCTTTATGTCGTTTACAAATTTTGATCATAAAGGATGCACTATTTAATTCATTCCCAGGATGCATTAAAATAATTTATTACAATCCTAGGACATGTTCCCTGTTTAGAATCATGAATTCTGGAATCAAATATTATACAAGATATGTATTACATTCTCGATTCCTATTGATTACATTTTCCCGCTGGGAAGTTATTCTACCATGGTTTAATTTGAATTGTTGTTAAGAACAAAATGAACTGTGTTGCCACTTTTTTTAATTCGTACATCAAAGTTGAAATCATTATTTTTTTGCTGAATAATTAAATAAAAACTAATGATATAATTAAAAATGATAAAATCACTTACTTTTTTTTCGTCCATTTTCTTTAACACACTTTTACCCCTCGTTTCCACATGCAAGTACAAGTTCGAAAAACTCAATACACTCACACTTTTTTACTAATACCATCATATTTTTCGTACTTTCAGCCAATCGGCTGCTTCCTCGATTTTTCGTCGATAATACGTATACACTACTTGCAAGTAATTACTTGCATGTGGAAACGCCGGGTTAGAAAGCAATTCAAAACAAGTGGTTTGCTAGTTGTGCTGCCATTTTGTATAATTATTTACATCTGTAAGCCATATGGTAGCTTTGTTTTTCCGGACAAATTTTCCGAAATGGGTGAATCGTTCTGTAAAAAAATTATTCTCCGGACAAAAATATTGTTTGGAACGCATGGACCTAAAGAGAATATAATCGAGTAAAGTTTTCTTTAATAGGGGTTCCCTGTTGCTTTAATTGTTTAAAGAAAATATAAAGAAATTTTCGTCAAAAAACGTACGTTTTATATAACTTTTAAAAGTTTTTTTTTATTTCTTTACATATGTGCATATTTAGATATAAATTTAATTAAAATTTCTTGTTTATATTTCTATTTTCTTATTGAAATGGCCCATTTGTATTTCTATCAAAAATATTATTGTAGCGATTACCATGCCTCCAGCATAAATATACAAAATATAGGTCAAATGCTCCAAATTTAAAGGCGTTGTATGTTCCAGATAATTTATTAGTGAACCACTTATTCCGTTGGCCTTTTGTATTTGCCGAAATATAGTGTCACTCCATTTAGCTTTAAGACCGGTCGTCTGAGAAAGCAATATAAACTTCATGAAAGAATGATAAAACGGCGAATTAAATTGCATAGGTAAAGTCATATAGACATTAGGTATACACAGTTGTGGGACAATTTTAAAACGTGGCTTCCACAAATTCATTTGAAGACGCTCCATTACCTTCCACTCTTCCCTGTAAACTGTGTAGGCATAGCGGGTATCCAGTTTGTTTAAGTGATAAGAGACAGTAGCGAAATCGGTTATAATCACATTTTGGCTAAAATTTTTTGGTATTAAGTCCAAGTAATTGTAGATATCATAAGTGTATTCGGGCAGCATTATTGAAATATTAGCTTTTCTCAAATCCTCTAAAGTCTCAATTTGTTTTGGGTATAAAGGGCTGCTTAAAAAAGATGATAAGGCCGCTATAAAGGTCTGACAATAAATCATACCGGTTAGTAGAAGTAACATATGCATAAATATCTTTCTTCGACAGGAAATGCTATTTTTGGTAATTGTCTTATAGCGACCCATATTATTGACCGGCATAGTTAGGAGCCCTTTTAAAGTCGTAGAAAAAGCCAACCAGGGCCTAGCTTGACCATAATTATCGTGATTTATGATCATATACGAAACATTAAATATAAAAAATAATAATAATAAAAGAAACCACATTTCTGAACTAAGAGTTCGAGGTATATAAAGGCCGGAAAATATTTCCTGTTTTACGGGCACTACTACACAGCTGTTGGTACTGGAAATGGGATAACTAGTAGTGAAATTGTTCGGCCTTAAAGCAGTCACTGCATTAATTGAGATGTCTATTTTGCGAGCTTTAAGTAAATTGTTGATATGGTCCATAACGAAAACCCAAGAACTATTAGAATTATTAAATTTTAGTTCCTGAAATGTTGCATTAATATATTTGATATATTCCATATAAATGTGACCAGAAATGCCGCTTACTATTTGGGCGTCAGTAAAGGGTTGCAAGGACTGTAATGAAATAAAACACATATGTACATATATCGGAGCTACATTAGTAACATGGTTTTACAAAAGTTAAAATTTTATTTTAGAGTCTTTAGCCAAGTCTATAGTTTAATCTACAGTCTTTTCTATAGTCCAGTCTAAAACTAAGCATATATTCAATTTCATAAACTCCAGTCCAGTCCACAGTCCAATATTAAGACTAGTCTATAGTCTTTATATACATGCCTACATATATGTATATAAATATACAACAAAACCAAAACCCTTAAGGTATGTTCAGACCTAGCAAATATTTGGCGAAAAAATAAAAAAAAAAAAAAAAACGTGACCAGAGAATTGATTAAGCGTTTGCTTAATTTTTTTTAAGAATTTCTATTGATTTACTTATTTTTTTTTTTTGGAAGAAAATAATTGTATAATGTAATTGCGGCAAACGTCAAATTTGATTGATCCATTAAATTTGCGACGTATGGACCGCATATTGCCATGAGTGGCAATCCATTGCGCAATGATTACTCTTCTGATTGCTTGAGCAATTATTGCTTAGTGCCGGTTCACACACGTCAAGTTTGTCTCGTCAAGTCTTGAGTTTTTAGGAGAGAGGGGAAAAGAAATGGCCTTCTCTTTTCCCTTCTCTCCTAAATGCTCAAGACGAGTCAAACTTGACGTGTGTGAACCAGCACTTAGCAATCTGCTGTAAAATCAGTTGTCATTTATCTGACATTTCATTTCTCTGTACGTTTGTATGTTCTGCCAACTTTTTTTTTGTGCTACGTGGAGACCCAGCGTTAAGAAACTTTTGGTTCAATGATGTTTGATAGAGCCAAACGTTTTGCGAAAGCAAATATTTTTTTTAATAAAACTAGTGGTTACGTGTAGGACGTCAAATATTTAATAGGTGTGAACATCGCTTTACTTTCGAATACACATACATACATACCTACCTTGAAAACCATTGGTTTTTCAGATATCACAGGTGTTTTAAATCGATAGCCTAACAAATCAGAAGTGCGATCTTGAAAATATTCTCGGGGCTGTTGTTCAGTTAGATGTAGAATTTTATATGGCTTGGGAAATGGTGTATACGAATAAACCTCTAGTTCTAATTCCTCCAAAGTTTCCTTTATATGATTTTTTTGAAAGAGCAATATAACATTGAGTATATTTTTCGACCAACACCAGCGAAAAAATCGTTGAATTTTCTCCAAACGCACAAAAGTATTTACATTGGTCATCTCATGGCCAATAAGTAGAAAAACAATTTTCGTTTTCAGACTGGCACCCAAAGATCGAGCCACAAACTCCTTCAATTCAATATTGTAAATATCATTAAGTATGACCAAGGCTAAATTTTCATTGCTTAAAATAGTGCCCAAGTTGGGAATGACCTTCGTATTATTGGTATATTCCCAGGGCGAAATAGTAAAGGTCATATAGGGCTTATATAGTTGAGCGGAGGAAACATGTTCGACCAATATGTTTCCAAAACATTTGTGTACGGTTACATTGGTAAGATTGTTGCCACGATATAGGGTCTTCAGTAAGAAATCATTATCTACCGGAGGCTCAAAGAAATTATCGGGAGTTCGATAGATTATTATGTTGTCAAAATTATGTATATTATGAAGTTCCACCATAAGATTTTTTAATAAGTAAATTTGCTGCTGTATAACACATTCCTCAGAGGGTAAAGCGTTTATACCAAGGCGAAGAAGTGCAAGAACCATTAGAGTAAATGAATTTAAACAAAGCTCCATGGTTGTTTGAAGGAAAACTGAATAAAAATCGTGTTTTTTCAGTATTTATATGGCTTAAGTATTCTAAGCCTTTTTTTACAAATTATTGAATAAAGTGCTTCAAGTTTCATTGATAATTTTTTCTTACAATTATTTTTTCATAATTTTTAGATTACATATATTTAATAAATTCCATTTTATTGTGTTAAAGGGGTTAAATTGTATTTCATTATCCGTAACCAAAGTATTCACCACCTGCTGGTAATTATTTTCATTAAAAATTATTTCTAAATTATCAAATTTGTCAATTACAATTAGGCATATTAACAAGTTTATTTGATTCAATGTATACCTAGTTTGTTTTTTAATTGTTAAAGGCTAGTTTACACTATCACACAAGTAATTACTTGCAAGTAGTGTATGCGCATTATCAACGAAAAATCGAGGAAACAGCCGATTGGCTGAAAGTACCAAAATTGTGTGAATGATAGTAAAAAAGTGTGAGTGTATTGAGTTTTTCGAACTTGTACTTGCATGTGGAAACGGGGGGTTACGTATTCCATATGCATACTTAAGTCAAATAAACTGAATTGTTACTTTTTGTTATATTTCCTTAAGTTTTTTATACTTTTTATGTTTAATAATCTAAATTGAAAAAAAACATAGTTTTTTATATCTTTATGGTCAAATTTACCTAAATTTGTGCAAAAAAAAAACCGTCCAGAAATTCGAATAATTCGGAAATTCGAATCGACCTAGTTTTCGAATCGACCTAGTTTTATTAAGTGATAGTGCACTGTTGATTTAAAGTGCACTACCCCCAACTATGATACTTTGTAAAGGCTAGTTTACACTATTGTACTTTGTATTAATATATGTATGTCAAAAACTCAACAAGTTTTATGAAAACAAGTAGGACATCACATACGATTTCATGGTTTTTTGTAAAATTTCTAAACATTAAAACTTTTCATTGGATCAGGGTTGCATTTTATTTCATGTGGGAGTGTTTATTCTTTGTGTAATGGTGTGAACACAAACTGTTATGTTACATTAGATTTTTTGACTGTCGCAACAAAACTCATTAGATTTCTGTATCATAAAGTTTTATGGAATACGTAAGATTTGTTAGATAGTGTAAACTAGCCTTAAGATAGAAATCTAATAAGTTTTGTTGCGACTGTCAAAAAATCTAATGTAACATTACAGTCCGTAGTCACACTATCATACATGAAAATGCTTTTGTTAAAATGCAACCCTGATCAAATGAGAAGTATTAGTGCTGGTTCACATTCTTCTAGTTTTAGCTGTCTTTTGAGTTTTTAGGCAAGGGAGGAAAAGAAATGCCCTTATCTTTTACCTTCTCTCCTAAAAGCTCAAGACTTGACGGCTAAAACTTGAAGAGTGTGAACCAGCACTTATTGTTTAGAAAAAATTTCAAAAAACAAAGATGTCAAATTTTGTTCGTAATACTTGTAATTTTCATGACACATTGCATTCACACTACCACACTTTTACTTGAGTTTTTGACCTCTATTAATACAAAGTGTAAATTAGCCTTAAACAATATTTAGTGTAATTTTTTTAAAAAAAAAAATGTGTTAAACGACATTCGTACGAGTCTTTTGATTTGACGTACATATGTACATACATAATTTAAGGTGTTATTTAGTCATCGTCCAGACTTGTAATTTTTTTGCAGCAATACTGGAGTTTATTGGTGAGTGGGGTGAGTAGATTGGGGAGGGGTACTCAATTTCATGTACTCTGCAATTCTAGTTTGTTTTGTAATTCTCACACTTTTTGACTTGAAGTTGGCTGTAGTTTTATTTGTATTTATAAATAAAATATAAAAAGGAAAAGAGGAAAGACAAGTTGAAAATACAAAAATTGCAAAACTGGAATTTCATATCAATCTGGACACTTATTTAATTTCAAAGCAGAATTTTTAAAAATTGCAGCAAACAAAAATTTTAAGTCTAGACGATGAAAAAAACGTGTTTTACAGAATTGTCCATTTAGTGGTTTCAAAACCGCATTTTCGGATTATTTTAAGTACGAATTCGGTATTAAATGTGGATAAGTTAAGTATTCCGCAGTTGAATAATTCGTTCTTGAATCAATTTTTCCGTTCTTGATTCAAGAAAATCCGTACTTACCGTACTATTGATACCGCTTCGGATTGATTTATGTACGGATGGATTGCTTTTCTTTTCAGTTTAGTATAGTTTACTTCTCAATCTAGGTAACTAGTCCAGTCTGAAGTGTAGGCCAGGGCATTATCCAATCTGTTGTCTAGTTATTCTCCAGTTTTAATAAAGTTGTGGGTCTAATCAATAGACTAGTGTATTCCAGTTGTAGTTTAGTCTGCAGTCAGCTCTAAAACAGGCAAAAATGCTATAGAGGGTATATTATGCGAGTTTGCTGATGTGTGTAACACCTAAAAATATTGAATATTCAGGCCTGTCACAGAAAACAATTCCGATCGAAAGTGATTTCGTTTTATGTGAAGCAAATTTTCGATTGGAATTGATTTCTGTGACAGGCCTGATAGACTCACCTTTTAGTATACCGATCGGCAAAGAAACATTTACTGAGTCGATCTAACGAAGTCCGTCCGGCCGTCCATCTTAACTTCGTGCGCAAATTACAGGTCGCAATTTTGAAGAAAACTTTATGAAATTTTGTATACACATACATAAGAAATTTTTTTTATATTTTAACAAAGTTAAGTTATGTTGCCATCCGTAATCGACCTCGATTGTTAAAAGACAAATTCAATTAAAAATGGTGAGAATCGTTCAATATTTTCAAAAAGGGCTAATGCAAAATTCCTTCCGTATTTGTGCCCATACTCCATCTTATTATGTTGGCATTTAAATAAATGGCCCAAAAATATTTTATTGCAACCTTAATAATCTAACCAAGTTTGATTGAAATCATTGCGTATTTAGGCATAACTCCCATATAAAAACACTCTTGAACAACGCTTTTAATGCCATAATTTCCGTATAAATTTAGGCGACAAAAATTGCTATAACAGCTTTGTCATCAATAGGGTACACTGTCGAAAAAATTACAGTTAACATTGTAATTAAATCTTCTTTTATATTGGCGGTGTTTAACCTTTAATAGGTCCCGATGGGGATTCTTATCGACTAAAGTGGTAGTCAAAAATTTCATCAGTCAAAAGTCAACCACAAAATAATTTTTGGTTGACGGTTGACAGACGAAAATTAGCGGACGTACTATCGGACAAGCGAAAATTGTTCGTTTTCATCATAGTATTTACAACATTTTCTAATGACAATTTCACATCGCAACTGTAGCTCTAACCTTCTCCTTTTTTCTCCCAATATTAAGCAAATGAACGTTACGTGTTCCACATCTGCATTCTGTATGGGGCAGGCTGGTAAATTATCGTGTTCGTTCTGTTAAGAGTACGTTTCCGTTTTTATTATAGTATATTTCCACCGGAGCTGCAGCTATAAACTTCTTCTCCGAATCTTAAGCAAATGAACGTTACGTGGTGCACATGTTTATCCTGTTCAGGGCCAGCCTGCTAAACAAGCTGCTAAATTATCATGTCCAAAGCCCAGTTTACAATCTCGCCATCTAACAAAACTATTGTGAATGCATTTATAACAGGTTTATAAGATTTCCTTCATAATACAAATAAATTTCGCTTGTGGAAATTGGTTAGCCATTCAAAAGATCTTTTGTAAATGAATTTTATAACATATTTTAAGAAATATTACTATAATTTATCTTTCCTTAATAAAAGCTAAGAAATGACATCTTATTTTCGTATACATACATACATTTTTTAGATACAATTTTTAATTATTTAATTTTTTTTTTTTTATTATGCTTTTATATAATTTATATACATACAATTTGACATAGAGCGTTAATTAATTTATTAATATATTTTGTTTTTTTACGAGCTTTTCTTTATATAAGTGTATAAATTATGTATATGATAAACAATTTATTTAAATTTCTGTTTTATATAAATATTTAATAAGAGTTTAAAACACATATGAGCTTTCAAGCTTATGATGTGTTACTCGGTTTAATTTTTCAATAGATTTTTTAAAGCATTAATTAATTTTGTTACTTAATTAAACTAAATGATAAAGATAAAAATGTGTTAGACTAATTAACAAAATGGTGGAATGTTGAGTTTTAAACCCACCAAGTAATAAAACTAATAAAATCTTAAAAACGTTTAATTTTTTCTTCTTCTTTTCTTTAAAACAAATACCAATGTTTAACATCTAAGGATTTCCGAAAAAAGGTTTGATGTTTTTACATGTTATTGTGAATTGGGAACCCATTTGATTTTAATGAAAACGGAAAATGCAGGTATTTCTTAATTTTCTTTTAAACAAATTGAAAAGAAATAAAATATAGTTTAAATAGATAATAATTTCCTAAATGAAATAACACTTTACTATTTATTTTTATAATTTTTAAGGTTATCATTTATATTATATTCTCTATTGTGAATTAGATTCGAAGCATGAATTTATATTTATTTTCTGTGAAAACTAAATAGTTGTATTTAGTTCTCAATAAGGAATTCTCAACTTAATTTAATATTCGTTTTATCCAATTTTTTGAAGTGATTCAAATCAATTATTGTGAATATATGTTAAAAACTTTTGTTTAAAAAAAATGTAAAGACTGGCATATTTTTACTCAATTGTGAATACAGTTGTTTTTAATACTATTTTTTTTTTATCAAAACTACAAAATTTATTTTCGCAGCTTATTGAGTTTATTCAGGCTTCATTGCACAAAAATCTTCTTAAGTTTTTGTGAATAAAATACAACTGTAAGTGAAAATTTGAAAATTCTCTCATATAGAGTTTTTAATGTTTTTAAAACAAGCAAACGCAGTTATTGTGAATTAAAATTAAAATTATTGAAATCCATAAACTAAAAAATAATTGTAAATGAAGCAAAGATTGCTTTTAAGTTTAAACAGAAAAGTCAATCCAAATGGTAGACTAAAATATTATTTTTATACTTTGTTGAAATACTACGACATATTTTCTAAAGAACAAAAGAAATAATAAAATTACGTTTTATTAAAAGTACTGAGTCTAATGCGGGGACTTGAATGAAAATATACTGTTCTTGCTAAAAACAAGAAAAGATTCAAACTTATTTCTATTTTAAGATCTTTTCCCTCCCTAGCAAACATTTCTTTACAACTTTTTAACAGAAAACGAGCAACCTGCTTCTATTGAAATCTCTCTAAAGAATCCATTGACTTTATATTTCGTTTTAGGGCTGACCAAATAGCATTTCCGAGCCAGGTGGTATAGAATTAGGATCCACAGTGGATGAAAAATAATTGGCAGGGGTATTAAATGCTTCAGTATAATTATGAGTTTGTAGGGAAGCTGGGGCAGACTGCTGTTGATGGGCCTGAGCCTGTTGTTGTTGCTGGTGTTGTTGGTATTGCATTTGTAATTGCTGCAAATTACGCTGATGTTGTTCCACACTCACCAATGAAGCGTTCGTGGTGGAATTATTTTGTTGCAATGCCAAATTATAAGGATTTTGCGTATATTCCTGATAAATATCATTTTCTGTATGTTGTTGTTGCGTCTGCAAATAAACAGGAGTAAAACTTTGTACAGTGGCAGTTAATGGATGCTTGTGTAAAGAGGGAAACTCATTGCTCGTCAACAAATTCGAAATTGGCACATTAGCGTTGTTATTATTAGCAGACAATGACGAAGTGGTGGTAGTTGCGACATCTGTTGGTCTATAATCTGCGGCACTTTCTTCAATGGTAGAAACATCATCGCCACTTAAAATAGAGCTATTAAAGTGGCTGGTATTAGTAGCCTCCTTGCTGGTATTCAAAGAATCATTCGGGTTTTTCTTCATATTCTGCATTAAAAGCTGATGCTGTTGATAGTTTTGATAGTATTGATTGTATTGCTGCTGCAGTAATTCACGCATGCTCGCATTTTGCTGACTAGTCTCAGTTGTTTCTTCACCCGCAGCATTTTCTGGCTGATGTTGTTGCTGTTGGTCATAATCTTCTGCCTGTGATTTTTTTTGTGGCGGCGGTGGTGGTGAGGTATCAAAAAGTTCTATGGAATATGAAGTGCATCCTGTTGTCGTGTCCGTCATTGTGGAACTCAATGGCATTGTATTAAGGGACGTAGGAACACTGGTGGCTGCTTGATTTGTCATCTGTTCATTGGTCATAGTGCTAATAGATTCAGAAGTATTCAGCTGGTGTATGGGAGAAGTTGTATTTGTAGTTGAAGTAGATTCTGGCTCTATAGTTTGCGAACATAATATATCACTAGTTGAAGGTGCATCATCTGAGAAAGGTGCTAATTGCGATTGTGTATGTTGCTGCTGAGGTACAATCACAGGCATAGGAGCCAGAGCGGCAGGTGGTAGCTTGTTTATTAAAACAAAAACAAAAATTGTTTCTATAAAAAAAAACAAATAGTTTTCAATAACTTCTTACTTGTCCTAATATAAATGCGGGCTTTTGTAAAATATCCGCTACGGGTGGTTGCAAAATAATGCTGTGACGTGGTGATTCCACAGGTGACATTAGAAATGGCGATTGTACTCCCTGCATTGTTGTGTTAGCTTGAATAAATTGCTGCTGCATTTGCGGCTGGGGTGTAGTTTGATGAAGCGTTACCAAAGCTGGCGCTGGAATTCTATTTATGTCAGCATTTGTTGTAGATTGAGACTGATTCATAACATGAGCTCGATTTCCTTAAATTGTTGGACAAAATTTATTATTCTTTAATGATTTATTTTTTCTATTCTTCATAATTTCACAATGGCTTACGCTAGGATGAAGATGAGTTATGTGTAGCATTAATGTATATTATTGTTCAATAATGATGTGGTAGGAATATTAAAAAGGAAAAGTTGATCAGTTTTTTTTTTCAAGACAAGAGAAATCTTTGTTACAATTGAACGATAATTAAAAAACAACGGAAAATTAAAGGGATCTAATGTGTACTATATAAAGGTCTGAATTACAATTTTATCAAGGAGATTAAAGAGCCTTAACACAATCCACTTTTTTTAATGAAACGCTCTATTTCCACAGCCAAACACTTTTTTATTATTAAGCCAAAACTCTTTAAAAATGCATACCCATATTCGTGTAAAATAGGAAATTTGGTTAACATACTAAATTATAATACATTATATATCATTTAAAAATGAAAAATGTGCTTGAATTTAAGTTTATCTTGTAATCTGTTTTTGGTCTGTAACGGCTTTTTGATTACAAACAGTTGAATAAATAAAATAAAAATTATAGCCAACAGAAAAAATACTTTGATCACTAATATTTTAGCCAAAAGTAGATTAAATTCCAAAAAATTTTGATTTGTATTAAAGTGCATTTAATTTAAAAATATGAAGTATCAATCAGTTTTATTTTTCCACTACAAGTCCATTAGAATCTGGCTTAAGAATATGAACATATGTATATAAATTTCGTATATATAAATTATATTCATCATATATATTGAAGAAAAAGTCCCATAACTGCCTAGGAGTCGCACATAGGGGTAAAAAATTTATAATCGGCCTCTATTTGTTTTTTGTCTTTTATCTCCACCCACCCCTTAACGGGGCTCCCATACAACGATTGCGGTTTAATGAAATTTTTAAATTTGGCAGCGCTTAGGATGCCCCTAGAAGTAATCCTACTTTATTTTGTATCCCTTTCATTTGTTTCTTGCATACCTACACGCTATCTCCTTTGCTAATGGTGCTCCTATACAAAATTTCCAATACAGGGTAGAAATATATTTAAGAAGAAGTCCCATAACTTCCTAGGAGTCGCGCCTAGGGTAATAAAATCTATGATCGGCCTCCATTAGTTTTTCGTTCTTAATATTTTCTCAAAACATACTTTCCCTTTATCTCCACCCCTTGAGGGGCTTCCATACAAATATGACGTTTTATTAAATTCTTAAAATTAATTAAAAGTTTTCATATTTTTTGAATAAAATCAAATGTTGTAGACATGTTTTAATCATTTATGGCTTGTTTTGTTTGGAACTTTGTTATCTGTACGTGTAGAAAATATTAGAGCTGCATTTTTGAATTTTTTATGAATTTTTAAAAACAAAAATTTCGAAATTTTGCTAAAAAATAATTTTTTTTTTAAACGACTGCGCATATTAGAAAAAAGTTTAAGCTTGCTTAAAGGTAATTTTGTTGTGGACTTTCGGTTTTTTTTAGTGTATTCACTAAACGCGATTTATGTTGCACAACCTCCATTTTCGAAATAACGGTATATCTTAAAAACAAGAGCTAACCCAAAAAAAAGAGGCTAGCACCACTGGATTCAGTATACCCGAATTAGGTTAAAATGCCAGGTGCCCCGCTTGTCACAAAAAATAGAGTCAAATTCTAGTTTATAATTACATTATTACCCAAGTAATACGCATTATAATTCTATTGTAATGCATTATAACTCATTAACAATATATTATAATACATTATAGTCTCCTAATGTCTTTATGATATTATTTCACAATTTAAATGCGTTACAATATATTAAGGTGATTCAAGTCACAACTTGAACCCTTGCGAAAATGCAAAAGTGGAAAAACATAACCACAATCAAATAGACAATTATTTATGTACCTCTAACTGTCTATGTGTTTGTTGATATGTTTCTGGACTTTTGTATTTTCGCAAGGGTGAAACTTGTGACGTGAATTCCTTTGTTATAAAACAATATTGATATGTGCATTTATTTAAAGAAAAAATTGCAAAAATATAACAGTTAAACAAAGTAAAATAAATAAAGTAAATAAAAAAAAATAACTAAATCAAAGTACAATACATAATTAAAAACTTCCTCTTTTGCCTTGAATTTTTGCTCTCAAATTTTTTTTTGATTTGGTCTTCTTTAGCCTTTAAATTGGTTATTTCATGATTTTGATGATTATTTGTAACCTCTTGAAATTTTCTTAGTCTGGAAATTTTTTGTTTGAATAGTTGCTACTGTAAAAATAATTTCAAGGCCCTCTTAAAGTAATCTAACCGTTCAATTTTCAATTTATTTTTCAACCGGTATTATAAAAATTGTGATAAAAAAATATACATATAACCCTTACTTACCCTCATCCCTGAAAAGTTCATCTTTAAGATTTGGTAAAAAGTCTCCTATACGCTTCCAAGTCAACTCCCACAGCGCCATATGCAATGATCCATCATTATTGTGAAACACACGCACTGAATGCATTACCAATAGCATATTTTTTAAAATTTCTTGCATTTGTTCGGACAACATATCTGAACCGACTTTCATAAATTTTTCTATATAATCCAAGACTTGTATCCATAATTCATTAAAGGCATTTCCTAGCTCGATAAGGGGAGTTAAATGATGCAAAAATACTTTTGACATAATAGTGGCGGTACGTATACGCGATTCTTCTAAAAGTATAGGATCTAAAAGAGTTACTGCTGGACTATCTGGCAAGAGTTCATTAAGTAGCGGAAATAGAACTTGTTGAAAGCAGGAAGCCCATTCTGTACCCGATAAGGTTTGTAGATCGTGTACGAGTAAAGCTCTTTGCTGTAAACATGATATGGCATAAGTTCTAACTTCTCGCCTTCTATCCATGGCCAAACGGGCAATGCCTTGTAGTAGAGGACACCAACCTTGAGCCCATAAAGCCGAACACTGGGGCACGGCACAACCTTCTTCAGCCCACCAACGGAATATTTGAGCTGTGCGTGTGTACAAGGTGTACATAAGATCCAGCAATTGAATTGATAAAGTTTCATAACGTTGAGCCAAATCCGATTGATCGCCTTCCTCTCCAGCTTCACCCGAGTTTTCTAAATGACCATGACTTTCATGACTTGAATGTTTGGAGCGATCAGTAGATCTGTCATTACGTTTATTGGCTGATCGTTTCTTTTGATTTTGGGTTCCAGCTGCCAATGCGGCATCAAATTTTCGTCGTTGTCTAATGCCACCATCGCGGCAGGCTTCTACAAAAGTGCGTATACATCTAACACAACTCTCAAAGTTGTAGGGAGTTATATGTGCTACGTTGCGAACAATAAAAGCCAAAGAGTCCCAACATTTTAATAAAGCAAATGGCGTGTGATCCTTTAGTTTGCAATTGTATATTAGGTTGGATAAAGGAGGGGCGCCAGCTAATGATTCTGGGGGTGATTGCGGGCGAGATGCAGACACTGTTAAATCCGTGTCTTTATTAACTAAAATCCAATTTTCAGCCGTGGGGCTGGAGGGAAAGGGGCTGCTGGAATTTGAACTCTGTTGTCCTTGTTGCTGTATCTTTTGAGGCTTGGTTTGTTTGCCAGCCAATTCAGAGTCGGATATGTAACCCCGATCTGGTAGACCCGAATCATCTTCACTACTTAAAGCTCCGTCAGATTTAGCAGCAACGCCATTAGGCTGCGGCAAAGAAGCATCTTCATATTCTGGCGGCTCTGCTCCAGCCCCAACACATTCCAAAATAGTAAATACTATTTGCCAATCCTGTTCTGAATGTATATTTTGAGCAGAGGTCTTAAGCAACTCATACATGCCAATAGAGATTTGCTTGGAAATTCGTAAAATAACGCTGGGCTTTAGCATAAGCAACATTTTTAATGATTTTAATACCACCGGACATAATTCTTCGTTACGCATTAGATATATGGCCAGCTTAAGCATGGCTACTATGCAACGGTTTAATAAATAATCATAGCCACAGGACGAACTGCCCATTAACAAAAGATACATTTGATCCCTGACAGCCGGCCACAGAGGAATCATACGATCTCGATTGTATATTACAATTTTCACCAAAAACTCCATCCAAAATACCACAATATCTTCAGCATAAGGCATGCCTATTGATTTGTGGCCATTGGGAGCCTTTATAGAGCCCAATACCTGTTTCAATAACTCCTGCAAAGATTCCAGTTGTACAAATTTCGATTCTTGGATCATTTGATCCAACTGACATTCTTTTATACATTTCTTGCCAATTTTTATAAATTCCTGCTCTTCATAAGAAGGTTCTCTTTGACCCTCTGAAGAAAGATACGAATATAAACTGGAAAATAATCCGGATTCCTGTTTTTGGCTCGGTTTCTCCAGTATCAACTGAGCCTTGCCAGAAGGTTCACAAAAATCTTCCACTTCAATTAACGACTTGGGTAACAATTTCAATCGAAATAATTGCAGATATATATCTAAAATATGGCGCCAACCATCTCTTAGAGAATCGCCGTAGTCATGAACCAAGGCAAACACTGTACGCATAGCAGCCTGAGCTTTGGGATTGAGACCAAAATTTACAGCTTGTACAATTTCATTAAGCGCTGGATTTTGAGCCTCCTGTTGGGCGCTACTTAAAATGGTGGTAAATTTGCAAAGAGTCAAAATCAAGGCATCAAAATCTTCGTGCAGACTATAAAAGGCTGAAATCCCAGCACATTTAGTGAAGCCTGAAAAAAAATTTCAATATTTTATTAAAATAAAGTTTATTCCGATTCTTCTTTTCCGCAATTTACCTGCCAAAGTTCTTTGATAACCATTCTCACTACTCTTATCAAACATAAAACTTAATGAAGATAGTGAGGGTCCCCAAATGACATTAAATATTTCCATATCATAAGTAGAATCGTTAACAAAATTAAAAGCACCATCCGAAGTGGCTCCACGTCTCAATAACACTTTCCACAAATAGTTTTCACGTACCAAACCAGTTTGTTCGGCTGGCATTATAATTTCTTCGTTTCTATTTAAGATCTTTAGTTAGTATTTATTAGAAAACTTTTTAAACTTAAAACTTACTTAATAGCATTAAATATTGTGGCCAATAGCTCTTGGTCAAAATCGCTGCCCCCATTAAGACCTCTTAAATTTTTTAGGAAATCTTCTTGAGTCATGGGTACATTTAGACGTTTAGCATTAGAATTATGTTGATCCATATTTAACATAATAATAGCATAAGCTACACTAAAAGCAGAATCGGTATTAGCGAAGGGTTCACCATTTTGTTTCTAAAAAGAAAAATTATTTGGAATTATAATTTATTATAACGAAAATATGTAAGTATGTATTGTAATACTATAACAAGATATACAATTTCTTTCATATTATCAACTTACATGCCAATGATCTGCAAAATGTTCCAAAACTAAAAATATTAATGGTGCCTCGCCGGGCAAACGAAACGTTTCCAGATATAATCGTAAAGCCTGATCGACTCGCAAGCCAACAAAATCAAACGATTCCACAAAATTCATAAGAATCTTTGAATCAACATTTTTCTTTTTCGATATATATTCACCAATCATTTTCTTATCTAAGCCAGGATTTTCACGCAAAAATAAAGCAACTTCCATGGGATCCAAACGAGGATTTAAGATGTCATTCTCTTGTAGAAATTGTATTCCCTTTTCGGGACGTTGGTTGAATAGTTCTGTGCCTTGACTGAGTATTCGTTTCTTATGTTTAACATCTTTTAAATAATCCCGAGTTATAGCCTTCTCAGCGGCTGTATCAGCCGAAAGTAATCTCAAGCGAGAGGAAGTATTTATAAATTTAGAAATATTTTCTACTTTTGTGTCTTCCGGATTATTGGGATTATCGATAACTACGCCCTCTAGGCCGGAATTGTGACGTGAATGTCTAAGACCTAAGTTCGGCGTATTATTAGCACAATTGGCAGCTTCTGCTCTATTTACTGCTGAATTAGTATTTTTTGCTGCTGCACAGTTGGCTTCTATACTGTCTACCACAGATATCAAGGTATCCATTGCTATAATATGGGTATTATAGATGGCATTTGTGGCCGATAGGGTGTATTTTGATAGAAGGTTTGTAATACTTTCAAACAAGTCACTGCAATATAAATCGCAATCATAATTAATATACAATTCTGTAACAAAGCCCGGAATGCGCCACAGTTGTAAAAGATTATCTAAGGCCAATTCACGCATTTCATAAGGAGTTTTCGGATTATCGCTAGCAATAATTTCCGATAGCTTTTTCAAATAAAATTCTAACTGGAATTTTAGATGACCTCTCAATGATTCAAACAGCAAAAACCCAACTTGCAAATCAGCAGCAAATATGGTAAGACGCTCGGAATTCATAAGCTGAAAATAATTTACAATTTGTTTACAATGAAAACAAAGAAGCAAATACAAATTATAATTAAACTTTAATAGTTCTGCTTACCGCAAATAAATTACGACATAAATCATCTCTGACTAATTGCAACAAAGTATCATATTTGCCTATATTATCTGCACCCACTTCAAAAGCCACCGTCAATAAACTCAAACCCATATGCATCATAGTATCGTTGTTTTGTTTATCAAAGGGATTGCACAATAAAATCAAGAAACGAAATAGTTCTTGTATACAAGGCAAGCCATAGGGCACCAAAGGCGCTATTCCCTCTGAACCATCAACAGAGTTTTGTTGGGTAAAACGAACTCCAACCGAATTTATGTATTCACTGCTGCCACCCTGGGATAGTGGTGATTGGGGGCGATTGTTTGGCTCACCTTCAGCATTGGTGGTTTCAGGCGAAGCTGGTTCTACAAATATCATTGGCGTTGCTTCTGCAGCAATAATATTAACTGGTGTTGTATTAACAGTCCCTATATCAACTCTTTCTACTTGCATCAAAGCCGACGTGGGAGTTTGTGTTATTTTCCCTTGCAAATCTACTATATTACCAGCAGGTGTGGCTGGTGTAGTAGCCAGAGGAGGAGCTTTTAAATGATTTAGGGGTCCAGGAGTTTGCAATGGATTAATATCCTCTCCTGGTTGCGATTGTGTAGATATTTTACGTTGCTGCTCTTCGCCTACGGCTTTTGTCAAATCACCCTTTAAACTTTGACTCCGTTTCAAACTGCTACTTTCATTTGTTGCTGTTTTACTTGGTTTCCTACGTTGTTTTTTATCATTTTCCATAGAAGCAGCCATCATTTGAAATTTTTTCAATAAGCCCGATTCACTGCGATCATCGGCAAATTGTGGCAAACGCATAAATAACAAGAGAACCATATCTTTTAAAGCCTGTTCGGCGGACCTTCTTAACAACTCATTGAGTCGTGGTTCAAAACAGATTTTAAAAGTACTTAACATTACTTCACAAACAGATTCATTGGTTAGCACAGAACCTTCAGGACTACGCATTAGAGTGTGAAGAACTTCGATCACACGAAATAATGTAACACCATCCGATGATTGATCGGTACCCATGAAACGGGCATGGGTTACAGCATCGGCTATATTTTCAATAATAACGGCTAAATTTGGCGATGTTAGGTCTGTAAGAGATATACAAATTTTTTTTTGTCATATTTGTAGCCAAATCTTAGTAAGAAATAGCTAACCAAGTTTTTATGAAAAAATAAAGCACAATTACATTATTTGTTTAATCGGCATATTAATAACAAATGATTGTTATATGTATGTATTAATATAAATTGTGTGGTTAAAAAATCACTATCATTTGACACAATTTAAATAACGATCTGATAAATTTTAAAAACTATAAGCTGCTTTTCATAATCACAAAAACTTATTCCACAGCTCTTTATACCCACACAACAATAGTGGAGAGGGTATTATGCTTTCGTGCTGATGTTTGAAACACCTTAAAATAAATATAAGTATACCGATCGGCACAGCATCACTTTCTGAGTCGATCTAACAATATCCGTCCGCCTTGCTGGCTCTCCAAGTAAACCTTGTGCGCAAAGTACAGGTCACACAAGGACCAAACCTATAAAAAAGAAGCGAATCGGTCCATAATTCCACATTGCCCTCATACAAGCTTCTTTCCGGATAAGGGTCTTTATATTCATAAGCCATCTTATTATGTTGACATTCAGATTAAATTTGAAAAATATCTGTATTAATAAATAAATATATGGCCGAAGAGAATTTATATGAGGTTAATTTGATCGTTGTTTAAGCCATTTTCTTTCATTAAATGAAAAAATTTTATGCTACATTAAAACCAAAGTGGTGGCAATTATCACATTTTTTGGTCATAAATTTTTAAAAACTTTAAGAAAGTTTTGCTAAATAAAAATGGCTAAATAAATGTACTTAATTTGACAAATGTATGTATGTACATATAAATGTAGCCACTAATTTAGTAAATTTACAACCCAACTTTATAGAACCTTTGAGGTTTGTCAACTTTCCTAACAATAGCATTTTCTTACCTATTAAACCATACGATAAAAATTTGTTTATAGCTGATAAGGCCAAACTTGTGACTGCACCAGTGGTTTCCTCAGTGCGTATGACCTCAAGAAAGGGGACCAAAAATAAATTGGGATCTATTAGACGCAGATCTTCAATACGATTAAGCACTTGCTTAAGATCCATAAACAATTTTATTAATGCATCTTTTTCTTCGTCCTAAGAATGAAGAACAAAATATTTCATTTATTAAAATTTAATTTCCATATTTTCAAATAACTAAAGAAATCCATATGTAAACTTATGCATTGATAAAACAATAAATACTCATACAAACACACATACGCTAATCGAATACGAACTTACCACGTATGCGGTGGCATTCCAACGGGATCCTCTACGCATAGCGGTCATCAAAGTGGACATTTCGCCCCGTACCACAAATATGCCATTGCCAGGCAAAGACATTTTGTAACTTGTTCTGTTCTGCTTTTATTACAAATTTAAAGAAAACCTTGATTAATTTCCTTTATTGGTTACTTTTTCACAAAAAAATATATCAGAAAAAATTTATAAAGGGTGTTGTTGGATGCTCTTAATATTTTGTAGCAATCGCTTTTTAATATATTTATTAAACACTTGTTGCCTTGGAAGATTTCTGTTAATTTACATTTTATTTTTAAGGAAATTAATAAATTTTCACGTAAAAATTATAACACGCAACCACAAATTAACGAAAAAAATCCAATTTTCAACTTGTTTTCTCGTACTTCAATATTTTTTTTGCTGTTTTCCTGAATAAATGATGACGTTTCGAAGATTAAAGCAAACTGTCAAAACAGTAACAATATTATAAAGTTCCCATATCTTAAAGGCTTATTTTAGTGCTTTTAGAAAAATAAAAAAAAATATGGCACATTCATTTTTGAAAAACAAAAACAGGGTGAGAAAGACCGAGAAAATAAAGAAGAACAACAACAAAAAATTATGTGTCAAAGGAAAAAATTTTCTTCTAATACGTGTTTTGTTTAAAATAGAAAGAAATTTTCTGAAAAAATAATAAAAAATCTATAATTTTTTTAAAAATCTTAATCATTTTTATTAAGTTTTGCACTCAAGATAGAATAGAAAAATTACTTAAAAAAATAAAAAAAAATTTTAAATAATTTTGCTTCAATATGGGCAATACAGACTCAAAGTTAAACTTTCGCAAAGCCATCGTTCAGCTGACGCAAAAAAATCAAAAAATCGATGCTGATGATCCATTTTGGGATCAATTTTGGAGTGGTCATCAGACTACATTGGAAGATGTATTCGCTTTGGTAACAGCTGGTGAGATACGTAATATACGCAATGATAACCCTGCCAACTTGGCCACTTTATGCTACAAGGCCGTGGAAAAACTTGCTGAGGCGGTGGATAGTAGTTGTCGTACTCAAGCTGAACAGCAATGTGTATTGAATTGTGTGCGTTTGCTTATACGCATATTGCCCTATATATTTGAAGATGAAAAGTGGAAACATTTTTTCTGGAGCAGTTTGCCAGCTAGTCAGGATAGAACCTCACAAAAAAATGTAGTAGGTGGTAGTGAAGTCGATGATACTGAGAGAGAACATTTGGCTGCACAAAATTCCACTGTACCGTTGGCTCAGTCTTTGTTAAATGCCACATGCGATTTATTATTCTGTCCAGACTTTACGGTGACCGCCACAAGGCGTCCAGGTCCTGATAAAGCTGAGGAATTAGCAAATATTGATAGCTGTGAATATATATGGGAGGCTGGTGTAGGTTTTGCTCATTCTCCACCCAAAAATGCTAATATGGAGCGAAGGCGTACAGAATTATTGAAATTACTTCTAACCTGTTTTTCTGAGCCTATGTATCGTACTCCCCAACCTACAGAGGAACCTAATAGGTGGATAGCCTATTTTACTTCGGCTGATAATCGCCACGCTTTACCGTTATTTACTTCATTTTTAAATTCAGTATGTTCTTATGATCCCGTGGGTTTTGGCGTACCTTATAATCATCTACTCTTCACTGACACTACAGAACCTTTAGTAGAAGCCTGTTTACAAATTCTTATTGTAACTTTAGACCATGACATGATAATGCAACAACAACAATTGCAGCAACATCAGCTCGAACTACAAAGACATGCAAAAGGTAGCAGTAGCGCTGTTATTACCTCAACACCCTATGACGATGTTTGTGGTGATAATCTTTTTATTAACTACTTGTCACGCGTCCATCGTGATGAGGATTTTCATTTTATTTTAAAAGGCATAACACGTTTGCTAAATAATCCTCTAGTGCAAAATTATTTACCAAATTCCACCAAACGTTTGCATTGTCATCAAGAATTACTGATTTTGTTTTGGAAAATTTGTGATTACAATAAGAAATTTTTGTATTTTGTGTTAAAAAGTTCAGATGTTTTGGATATTTTGATACCCATTCTCTATCATTTGAATTACTCGAGAGCAGATCAGTCGAAAGTGGGTCTTATGCATATTGGTGTTTTTATTTTACTTTTATTATCGGGTAAGTAAAATCTTCTAATTTAATATTTTATATAGTTTAATTAAACATTTTACTTTTGAAGGTGAGCGTAATTTTGGTGTACGCCTTAATAAACCCTACACAGCCACTGTACCGATGGATATACCCGTTTTTACTGGCACCCATGCTGATCTTTTGATAACTGTATTCCATAAAATCATAGCCACGGGGCATCAACGTTTGCAACCGCTCTTTGATTGTTTATTGACTATTTTAGTTAACGTTTCGCCCTACTTGAAAACGTTGTCAATGGTGGCTAGTGTTAAATTGTTGCATTTACTAGAGGCCTTTAGTACACCCTGGTTTTTGTTGTCGGCTCCAAGTAATCATCATTTGGTTTTTTTCTTATTGGAAATATTCAACAATATTATACAATACCAATTTGATGGCAATTCCAATTTGGTTTACACCATAATACGCAAACGACATGTATTTCATGCCATGGCAAATTTGCCTTCAGATATGGGGGGCATAGCTAAGTGCTTAAGTGGCCGTAAAGTAGGTAAATTCAATTTGCCTCCCGTTAGGCAGAAAAGGCTTACAAAAGCTGTACAAAATTTCAACAATTCTGTGCCGCACGCTGTCGAAGATGACGATGATGATGAAGATGATTTGGAAGAAGAGGAAGAAGTTAAAAAAATCTCTCTTAAGAGTGAAGAAAATGAGGAAAATAATATTACTTTAGTGGAGGAATCGGAAACGGAGTCGCATACCCAACAGGGTGAACAACAAATGGAAGGGGCTTTTCCAGCTATGCCAGCCGAACCCGGTACACTGAAAGCCTCTCTACCCGATACCCCTGGCATTAATCAAATGACCGAACGTGAACAGGCCCATCCGGGTTCAGCCGATCAAACACCCACCATAGATGGCACTTCTGATATTGTGCGTTTCGATAAGATAAACGAGACTTCTCCTTCGGAATCTCGTACGGCTAGTCCTAATGGTCATTTAGATCCTAATGATGAAAAATCCTCCTTTAGCCGCCTCACAGTGGCTCACCGTGGCAGTATTCGTATGGTCCATCAGCCCTCAGCAGAAGTATGGACTCCCACACCTGAATGGATTGTGTCATGGCGTTCAAAACTTCCCTTACAAACTATTATGCGTTTGCTACAGGTCTTAGTACCACAAGTCGAAAAAATTTGCATAGATAAGGGACTAACAGATGAATCGGAAATTTTGAAATTTTTACAACATGGTACTTTGGTCGGCCTATTGCCAGTGCCACACCCTATACTCATACGTAAATATCAGGCTAATGCTGGTACAACAGCCTGGTTCCGTACCTATATATGGGGAGTTATTTATTTAAGAAATGTAGAACCGGCCATTTGGTATGATACTGACGTAAAACTGTTTGAAATCCAAAGAGTCTAAAAAAAACTATACACGTTAGGTATTGCATTAAGAATTTTTCTTTACGAGAAAAATCATATTTATTGTTTTTGGAAGACATCGTAAAATGAACTTTCACAGAAATATTTATTTAAAGACATACACTCAAACACACTTTATAAAGATAGCTTAAAGGGGCTCGATACACCAAAATTAATCTTATGAAGTTAGTTTTCAAAAAATGTTGATAAAAAGGAATTAGCGATCGAATTACAATTTTGCTATCGAATTTTTAACATAAAAACCTCTTGAATCTTTTTTAAAATGGGGTTATTTACTATCCATATTTCGTTTTAACCAAAACTTTAAGAAATTACCGATAACTTTATGTTATTAATTAGAACTAGTAAACTAAATTTTGAAAATACAGTGAAGACTAAAGCAAATTTTTTTTTTATTTTCCCAATAAATTTATTTGAAGTTAATTTAGCTCAAGGCCCATTGATAGATGGGCCTTGACTTAGCTTTTATAATTATTTAATTTTAGTTATCGGTAACTAAGTTTGAGAAAGAAATCTATTTAAAAAAAACTTAAATTTTGTCAAAAAGTTTACCATGTTTTATTAGTACCATTCAATTTCAATTAGTTTTATATTAGCTTATCAGGTATGTGATGGAAATCGATTTTAAAAACGAAACGATTTGAAACCGAAAATATCGTTTTTAGTATCTTTTAAAATGGATTTTAAATACATGCTCCTTTTATTTTCAGTCTTTATTGTTTTAAATTTTATATGTTATACGTTAACTGAATTGTATTCTAAACGAAAACTTAATCGTTTAATTTAGAAATAGATTTTAAAATCCCTCGAAATTCATCACACCTTTTAAAATCGTTCGTTTTGAAATCGATCGATTTCCATCACATACCTGTATAATTTTAATTAGCAAACTTTAAATTTACAATTAAAATAATTTTTAAAATTAACATTTATTTTTAAAAGTATGTATAATTTAAGAGTGCTTTACATGCGACTAGTTTAAAGTTTAAAAAAGTTTAAGTTTTTTAACAATATTGATAACAATTTGCACGATATTCTGAAATATCAATGAACTTTTCTAGATTTAAAGAAACCACAAAAATCGTCTAAAATCCCTATGACTAAAACATTAGCAAAGTATTGCTTTTCATATTAATTACCATTCCAAACAATCTATTTTTGTTACACTTAAAAGAAAATTTTATGACAAAGCAATTGTCCACTATTTTATTATTTCTAACTATACCTTTGTCGCTATTTTAGTCATAAGAACTGCTCAAACCTTATCAATGGCTTTTTTAACCTTAAAAAGACTTAAAACCCCATTTTCTTATATCTACTTTTACGCTTTACATACATACATACATAGCTTCATATACGATATATTAAAAATCAATTAACGTAATCCAATATTTTTCAATGTGTGTTCTAATATCAACAATTTACATAGACTTATTTGTATCTCGAAGTGTATATAATTTGTAGGATTTTTATTTTAAACAAAATAGCTTGAACACTGCTAAATTTTGCTTATTAAAAAACATTTACACATATTTATTTTCTGTTATCGTATACATACATATATTTTTGTGTAATTATAATAATAATTTTTAGCTTTTTCGTGTGTATTATAGTTTAAGTGCAATTTATTTATGTTAAACAATATATTAAAAATAACTTCTTATTTCTGTCATTTAAAAATATGTATTTATTATAAAAAAATAAACAATAAAAATTTAATCTTAAAATATATATATTCCAAACTAAGCAAAAAATATATAATAATAAGATAATATGTTACAAAAATTAAAAAATAAAAAAAAATTTAAAATCAAAGAATATATAAATTTAAAATGAATTATAATTAAACAGGTATTTTGTCATCTTTATTATTAGTGTGGTAGCCCTAAAGAAATGGCTACTCTATTTTGTATACAAAAGAATGATGTGGCTCCATTCTGTGACCAGCGTTACCCTTGTGACCCGAAAGTTTCAATTGAACCTTTTTTTTGAGGCTATTACAACTTTCTAAGCCCCTATTTTAAATATTCCCTATTTGTATTCGAAATTATATATTATGTCTCGAAATTGTATTAACCCTTAAATGCATATTGTTGTAATTCTATTAAAAATAAATGCAGTTTTTTTTTAATTACTGTTTACTCTTCTGATTTGAAAAGCAGTTCTAATTAAGTTAAGCGATACCTTAAGTATGAATGGGAATATTTTTATGATCTTTTAGAAAGGATCTTTTTAAATTTTCTTTCAATTTTACACTAATTCGTTTTGGTTTGAGGTCGAAAATTAAAAAAATAGATTTAACGAAAATATTAAAATTCATACAAATGTGGTAAATTTATATTTACTTTGCCTTAGAGCAATTCTTCAGCTAAACGTGTTTATTTAATTAATACTGCTTAGTAATATACTTTCGAACTGACTTTAAGTACAATCTTAGAGGACATGGATTCGACTTGTAATTCATTTCAAAACGGAGCTAAAAGTAGGGTCTCCGAGCAAAGACTTAATTACAAAATATAACATTAATATTTCTGAAAAAGTATTTGATGTTGAATGAGGTACATTGAATGAGGTACATTGCTTTCCAACGGAAAGCTAAGGTAAAATGTAACAAGAAAATACAATATAATAGTCTGATAGTGTATAAAGTCATTTCTGAAAAATTGAAGGAATATGACTATTACAAAAAAGCTTTATAAAATACATAACTGAAATTTAGCTCATAGAATAAATTCGAAAAATAAAAAAAAAAATGTTGAATATAATATAAAGTAACCTCCAGAAGGAAATAATTCCCAGTTTCTATTTATACCAAAGTACGTAAAACTTCGTGTAGCTCATGCTCTCCTCATGTCTAAAGCGGCCCATACACTTGCAATATTATTGTATATGATATTCGCCATATTATTTCCATTTTGTCCTATATTATGCAATAAGTTGCACTATGTTTTCATTCATTCAATAAAAAGATGAACATAACCTATAGAAATAACATAAACAGCATTGTACAATGTTGCCAACACATTTCACTATCTTTTCGTTGTGCAATAAAAATCAAAAGTATTTTGATTGTTGCCAATATATTGTGCCATCATCGTATATCACCTACACATTGGCGATATAATTGTACAGTACGTAAAACTGAACAATTTTATTGCAAGTGTACGAGCCGCTTAATTTAAATTATTGTATTGAGATTTTTTCTGGATCATCGATCGCTGTACTTAACAAATTTGAACGTATCTTTAACATAATATTGCGATTTGTATATAGTCTTAGAATTCGTGATCACGTTACTAGTTGCGCCTTAGAATTTTAGGATGTACGTTCAAAAATTATGTACTACTGCGTACATTGCTTTTCTATTTTAAAACCCATAATTGTGGGGTTACCTTGGATTTATGTAGTAACTTTAATTTTTTGCGTTCGTCTAGAAATCCTCATATCTTAATTCCTCTCATCCATTATGACGTTTTCTCACGTTCATTTTAAGTTAGAGTTGCGAGAACTTGGAATAGTTTACCTCTTGAACTAAAATCTTTTTCACATTCTTTTAGCCATTTTAAGAGAATTCTGTTAAATCACATAAATCTCTATCTGGGACAATTTTTTAGTAGTATATGTTGCAACAATTGTGTTGTTTGGCTTGAGCAACATACTTTTAATTTAAATATGTACAAGAGCTTTAATTATAAGATAACAGAAATTGACATAGTGATTTACTTTGTAATGCTTTCTTCTTGGCCGAGGAGGCTTAAATAAAAACGATCGTTTTCAAAATCATTTTCCATTACATATTTTTTTTATATAAATTTCTCTATATTCTGCACATATCTTAAATGCTTTTATAGTGTGCAATATTGCAGGATCTTACATTAGTTACCACGGTTTTTTATACCTCTATCTTATTCACCACAATAGTCAAATTTAGTTTCGGAGAGGCAGAAATTACCCCTTACCACCCAGCGTGGCAATATTTATATAGGCATAGCTAATATGACCATATAAATAGGTAAATATCAATGTTTAAAATTTCATTTCAATCGGTTGTATAGTTTTGTAGAGGCAGAAACTGCTCCCTACCTTCCCCCGTGGTGCTTAATGTTTTCGTTGTTTAACCATGTATTGCTTATATGCATGTATTGGGTTGTAAATCAATCAAGTGGTTCCTGTGTTTTAAAATTACTTATAAACCAATATACATATTAGCGGTTTTCACTCTTGATAGTAATGACCATTGTAGTCCTTGTGAATTTTATTAATTTAGTAAAAGTTCTAAGATTTACAACACTGCAACAACAAAATGTATAATACTGAAATTTACTACGCTGTTGTTGAAAAATCCAACAAAAAGCTGTAGTAAACACGTTTGTTAAATAGCCCAGAATAAAACAGTTGAAGATACTATATCTGTCTCTTTTCCTCACTTAGCAACTTCATTAATTTACAATACTAACGAAAAAGACACTCATGCTTTGTAGTATAAAATCGTATTAAGAAAAGCAGAGTTGTACACTTAATACAAAGGGTGAAAACCGCTATTGTTTAATTCTTGTATAGCTAAAATATTTATAAACACTTTCTTATTTTAATTTTAGGGTTAATATATTAAAAATATAACGGTTTTACATACAATTGCAACTTGTTGGCAATAATTCTTTGTGTCATTTTACAAGAGATCTGGCATCTCTATCTTATTCTTACAAGAGCAAAACAGCTGAACGAAACTTTAAATGAAAACAAAGAAAATTTGCAAATACAGTGAAAGCCCGGTTTAACGAATGATATAATGTTTAGACCTTTCGTTATACCGAGATATTCGTTATATCGGTCAGTAATTTTTTACCTTAAAATTTTATAAAAAACGGTGGTCCACAATTTGAAAAACATCAAAATTTAATTGAATTTATAATTTAGTGTAGAAATAAAACTTTAATTAATATTTTCACTTGGATATTACTGAAATCTTTAATTTTTTATCAAAAGAGATTCTTTTTCGATTTGAAATCTCGTTTTCGTAATGAACCAAACCACAGAATATACAGAACTGACACGAGACGGAAGATTTTGCCTTTTTTTTTGTCTCTTTCTAAGAAAGCTGCCCTTTTGCATTTTTTGTTTTGATTACGCAATTCGTGTTGATAGTAGCGGCCTGTTTTTACACATTGCCACTTTACTACCAAAAAACATTTTCTTTCTCTTTCTTCGAAAGCTG
Source organism: Pollenia labialis (assembly GCA_949318255.1). Classification (NCBI taxonomy): domain Eukaryota; kingdom Metazoa; phylum Arthropoda; class Insecta; order Diptera; family Polleniidae; genus Pollenia; species Pollenia labialis. The sequence goes on along the minus strand of OX439143.1, from coordinate 129,395,612 downwards.
CCCTCGCAACTGATTTGGGCCTTTTTCACACGTCACTTTTTACAGTTCTGTGTATTCTGTGAACCAAACAAAACTACTAAAACTTTAACGAAAAAAGCAACACATCACACGTGTTCTTTAAATACAAAGCAAAACAGCCAAAAACACACACCATAATCTAACGGTTCTGTTATGATTTTTTTATTTTGCTTTGTCATTCGTTAAATCGGGATTATTTTTTTTTGCAATTCGCTATATAAGATAGTTAATGTTAAAATTTGGCCATTCGTTATATCGGATATTCGTTAAACTGCGTATTCGTTATACCGGGCTTTGACTGTAATTACAAAACAAATAAAAATTTTTAAATAAAATTATAAAATGGCATTTTTGCTTAGAAATTCTTTAAAGTTGTCTTTTGGAAAAGAATTCCTAAAGATTTATTGTCGACCACAACAACAACGTCTGAAAACAAGTAGCGCAACATTAGATCCTCAGAAGGAGAATCCACAAACAATACAAAGCAGTGATTCCACAAATGTTCCAAAAAAGCACAAGGAATCACTTAAAATAACTCTTTTACAAAACCAAAATATAAGTGTAACCGCGTTGGAGGATGCAAAACATTTGGCCAAACGCAGATCAATGCATTTGGTAAAGGTTCAGGATATGGATGCCAAGACCCAAAGGCCAGTCTACAAGTAAGTATGAAGGTTTCTGTGGTTTGAATTTAGTGTTAATTTTTTATTTAAAAGACTTTTAACAGCTGTCGAATTTCTGCAATTTGAATTAGATGATATGAAGAAAAATGAAAAATCTTCCGGTGCAGCAGCCAAAAAATCAGAAAAATCCCTAAACATGGGTTCACGTATAGCTGAACACGATTTATCCTCACGTTTGAAAAACATCTCAAAATGGTTGAATAAACAACATGAAGTTCGCATTTTAATACAGGCCACCTCTGAAACGGATTTGGGCAATTGTGAAAAAATCTTTAAATTAATCGAGGAATCGATTAAAACACCACAAGTTATAGGAAAAATTGTACAGAAACGTACCAAAGGGACGATTTTAAAGTTTAGCATATTGCCCGTCGACCCAATCGTTAACGAAAAATCAGCCAGTACAAATCAATGACTTGCAATAGGCCATTTTGCTTCCTACACATATTTAAAAACTTCTACTATGCGCTCTTATTCAAAATTCTCCACTCAAAATCTCCCTGATGAACGTCTATTGTCATCATCAGCTTCCTTATCGTCTTCTTTTTCGACTACTTATAAGGGACCATTGGCTTTAACTGTTTTAAGCATTTCCTTTTTAACTTTGAAATATATATTTTGGTGGAATTATTTGGAAGAAGAAAATTCAAAAGCGCAACAGACTACAGAGATGATTAAGGATTAAAATGGCCAAATTTGGATTTCTGGTTACGTTATAATAATGTTTAAATGGCATTTGAAGTACATAAAATGTTAGTAATTTTTTATATTTTATTTGTTATTTTGTAGAAATTTGTTTAGGTTGTTCACGGAAGGCTGGTTATCAGGTTATTTAGTTAAATTAACAAGAACAAAATATATTTATTCCATTTTTCTTATGCTATAAATACATAACCATATAACCTGATAATCCGCCTTCCGTGAACAACGCAATTATAATTGTAATACAATTTTAAGATGTAGTGTTTTTTTTTTTTGAAAATAAAAAGGTAAACGACGGAAAGTTGCTAAATTGAAAAGAAGAATTTTTAAATCTATTTAGTCAAGGCTCACACTGATGTAGTTTAAGTTGAATTGGATTGGAAGAATTAAGGAAAGAGATTCTATAAAATTTTTATATTTCAACAAATTAAATCTGGGAATTTATTTCTCATGGTGAGTAACATTTATTATATAAGTTTTCATATTAATTCAAATGTGTATTCTAAGTCAAATTGCAATTTATAAAGCTTTTATACGTTGTTTAATATGTTTTATACCTTAATAGTCTTATTGCTTCAATATTTTCTATGCACTATCAGAATATTTGTTTTATTTGTATACTTCTGAAGCTTATTTTAGCTATCCTTTGGCTAACAATGAAGTTTAGTTAATCTGAAAACTGATTTGTGCCGCCATTACCAAGATTGCATACAAAATGTTGACGGAACAACTTAGTTTTGCTTAAAATGAAGTAATAAAAAAACGCATTTCGCCGCAAAAATCCGAGTTTTAGACTACGTTAAACTAAGTTAAAACTTAATTCACATCTCAAAAACCCGGCCTAAATGAAATTCCTAAAATGAATAAAAATCAGTGGTCAAAGAGTTTTGATAAATAAAAGACTTATTGGTTCGAAATGTTTTAAGTTTCGAGTGGCTAGTTAGATTTGAAAACAACTTTTTGATATACATATATAAGTAGCCAAGGGTCTTTGAATACTATCCAGTGGATAGTAATCGTCAGAAACTTGAAATAAATATAATTTCATTCATTAGTTCTACTTCACTCTTACTTTCCCTTTGAACATTTTCAAACTTATCCAATAGTTAACCCGCTAATTTTACTCTATTAAATAATCTTCTCACTGTATATTTTCGATCTCTTACAGGCCAACCTAAATAAGAGATGCTATCGTATTTAAATATCAAAAATACTTTTTTCGCACACAATTTTATAAAAACAAACTGATAAAACCATCTGTCAAATAGGATAACTTAACTGGCCAGTGTGAATTTTAAGGTCAGATATTAAAAAATCTCCACACCTGTTTAGTTTGGTCTTTTAGTTCGATATAATAAAATTCTGTTCTCATTTTATAAAAATATCGCGAAACAAAAAACATAAATAAAAAACAATTTGAAAAATTATTGTAAATATCGCTTTTATAGCAATTCTAATATTTAACTTAAATTACTTCTAAAATCAAACTGTTAATCCTATAAACAACTTAAACTAAAAGAAAAAAGTCGACCAACACTAAACACTGTAATCTCTTTTCTTTTTAAAATAACGTTCATTTGGTTGTGCTCCCCAGCATCCTTGAGTTTGCTTCTGTATTAAAAACCGTCCTATACTTCTCATGGGCGCTGCGCATTGCTCTTCACACTGTTCTAGTGAGAGAAATTTATTTCGATTAGTATCGCAAATATCCGCTGCATACAGCATACACTCATCGGTACAGTAGTTGTAAAACCAGAAATTTCCAACAGTTTTTGGATATATACAACCGTTTAAAATATTTAAAGGTTGATAGCAATACTCGGGCAGTGCTTGAAAGGCACGTAGGGGACTTGAAGCATAATTTGTTTGTGTTTGATGGCTTACTACGGGTTCACTTATCTGATAAGCTGGTCGTGGGTTAAATGCTTCTCTAGATTTAAAATTTGTAAAACTTCTTGCATATTTATTTGTCTGGTCTTCTTCTATGGATTCTTGTTTTAAGTCTTCGGCTTGAAAATTATATTGTGGTTGTAAATCTTCTTCATTTGAATTATAGTCCGGATCCAAATCTAGAGTTTCTCGAAAGGGCGGTATATATGGCTGAGACCCAATCTGTTTGCTGTTAGCTTTATTTGAGTAATCGGGGGATTTATTAAAAGGTTCGTAGTGCTTGTGTGGTCTACGAAAACCTGTATTGTATGGTGAGGAATTAGAGTTTAGATCTAAACTTTCATCTGTTAAGTCTAGATTGCTTGTAATTGGATTTGTTATATGGCCCAAACAATTATCTCCTTGGCATTTTTTATATTCTTTTAATTTAAAGAAATAAACATCCTGAATTTTAAACAAATAACATTATTTAAAAAAAAATCTATAAGCCTTTTTTTAAAAACTCACCTGACACTCTCTTTCATTGTAGGGATTAACATATTCCCTTGAACGCTCCATCACACCTTCACCACAGGTTACATTACACTGAGACCAAGCTGACCATTTATTTATACGACATTCAGCTTTGCTTTTAGCAGTTTTTACTGGCATTTGTGACATTTCTTGTTTAAAAATTTCACCCTCATCTTCGACATCGGGCCACTGGTTGGGGTTATAGTGGCTATAATCAGAACCCATTTGTGTTTTTGAACATTTTTGACCCTGACACGCTTGTTCTTGTCTCCTTTCTACTAATACATCACAATTGTATATTTTAGCTATATGAGCTTGCTTATAGACACGTGTACGATATTGTCGACCTTCACCACATTCAGCCGTACATTCACTCCAGGCGGACCAGGGATGAGTATAACATTCTCTCAGTAGATCTTCACTATTATAAGCTGGAATATTTTTAAGAATTGTAAGAATGAAGAAATTTTATCATTAAATTTTTTCACTTAGAAATTATTCGTATTGGAGAACCCTATAAAGCAGTGATAGCCACTCTATAGCCTTGCGAGGCAGTCAATAATAGTATTTTTCACACAGACACGGCATCAGTCTATCATCAGTCCCCGTTCAAGCCTTGTGAAAGCAACACCACGCACACAAGCACATAATATCTTTGTGTGCCTTTCATATAAAACCACTCAGCGGTTGCGCAACAGTTACGTCTTACGAATGTGCCCATTGTCGCATTGCTGTCTGATTGCCGGTTGTCATTTCAGACAAAAACTAAGGGTATTCACGTCACAAGTTGCACCCTTGCGAAAAAGCAAAAGTGCAAAAATATAACAACAACCACACAGACAATTAGTTGTGCGTAAATAATTTTCTTTGTAGTTGTTGTTATGTGTTTGCACTTTTTCTTTTTTGCAAGGGTGCAACTTGTGACGTTAATACCCTTACTGTTTTGATCTGATATGACGTTTTTTTGTTGGTGTGGGTTAGCTTCTTTGTCTAAAAAGACAAAAACCTTTTGCCTTTTTATACATGTCGTTCCTTTTTTCATGGTTTTTCCTATACATGAATATTGATCTCTAACTTACCTAGTCCCTACATAATTGTCCTGAAAAAGAGTTTTGTCATTTTATTTGCACATTAAAAATTCCTTAAAGGAAAATGGGTAAAAAAATGTTGAAGCAGATTATAACAGTTTCGCTAATCACATAATGCTAATTAATTTTCTGTATTTTGAAGATTACAGTCCATATAAGCCTAGCTAGCAACGACTTGCTTGATCTCTTAACAAACATGTTCTTCTTATGTTGTTGTTTTTCTGTATTTAACTTACAATCTTCATCTTCACATTTCCTCTCATAAAGACGTTGCCTTCTTATGGTTAAAGTTGCCAAGGGTTTCATGGGTGCATGAGTTTCATCGAAAAATGGAGAACGTGGATCCGGTGGATATTCCGTACTCATGCGTCTTATAACATCGGCTGGGAATTGTGGTTGATCAGGCGACTAATAAAATAGACTTCAGTTTTATTCTTAACTATAAAAAACATCAAGAATTTTCTTTACCGTATATGTAGGTCCGGCATCTGTGCCAATATCCCAGGGATATAAATTGATAACTTTCTCCTCTAACCATGTGCAGTTTTCGAAACAAAGTTCTAAACCTGGAACACCAACTATCCAATCGGGGGAAGGTACAATTTTCGTAGCCACTGACAATTGATGATGAGCAGGATCGACACGTACCGAGGCCACAGAAGGAATATTTAAATAGGGAAATGCAGGACCGCGGGCCTTTATAATAGTGCGTATTTTACCTTCCTTTAAAAAAAATTAATTAAACAGTTAAGGCATCGTGTTGGAAAGATTAACATTTTTATACTCTACCCTAAAATATTGACTAAATTCCCTTTCCAAACCCTGTGAAGAACCATGTTCGGCAAATTCTTTCATTTCGCTTGAAGCTAAAACACCTTTATCCCAAAAACGATAATCCGAGGTATGAGCCGCGCCCACAATGTCGCTAAAACGGGTTAACCAGCCACGAGTAGGATAATCTTTAGGGTGAAGGTTGCGAGACCAAAGACCTTCAAAAGTAAGCTACGAATGGATTTGCTTTTTTAAATTATTAACAAAATATATTGAAATTTTAATTATTTACCTCATAACGAGCCTCATCGCAAGCACAACAAGGTTTTTCTTCCAAATCCTTCCTTTGACTTTCTACATCATCTACCACTTCCTCACAGACCTTTTTAGTTAAACCGCCATCATCCATAAACCATACATCCCTGTGTTGTAGTACAGTTGCCCGTATTAAAACACAACCATTTCCCGGTTGCGAGGGAGCTGTCCAAATCATATCCAATCTAGTTTTAGGATTAGTATTTGTACTTTCTATCATATTAACACATTGTTGGCTGTATCGCGTTTCCACTGGATCCACTACTTCTAAACGTCCCAAATCTTCGTTAAACTCTTTTTCACCATTCTCATTTTCCAACACTAGTTTTGCACTTACAAAACGATGTCCATTAAACGCGTGTAAAGAAACTAAAAGAAATTTCCAATTTTCAAGTACATTCATAATAATAAACAAAAAACAAATGAATCATTATTTTGCGAAAAACAAACTTAAGTTTTCAGAGGCATAAACAAATCGTCCGGCCCCAAACAACAAGTTCTTTATATTTCTTAGAAAGCTTTTATCAGTGAAGCGCCGTAATTAACCTTTTGGGAAATATTTCGAACATTTCATCTCCAACGTCCAAATCAAAATAAAAACTTTGTTATTTTTTGTTGCTAATACAACTACAGAGTATAGATATAGAGTACACCATTTCCAAGTGATAAAGTCAGTTTAAAACGCCAATGAGTAAAGGAAAGCATGTAAATATCGCTCCCTTATTGCAAAATAGTCATATCTCAAAAAGCATTTTAGCTTAAACTGAACCGAAGTTATAGTAAAATAAATTTTATTAATCTGTATATAAACGTACATTTTGAAAACTTTAATCGCATTTTGCCAAGTTTGATTTTGTTTTGAGATATGACTATGTTGCAATAAAGGAACGATATGTATTTCGAATTGATTTCTTTAACGTTCACTCATTAGCCGAACGAATTTGCTGTTTCCAACAAATTTGATTATTAAGTCTGTTTGCCAAACTTATGGAGCACTTCGTCAAGTTTACGGTGCGCATAATCGTCCATCTGAGCAGTTTGATAGATTTACTCTTTTGGATAATGTTCATCAAAATTAAGCCCATACTGTTCGTACAGAAGAAAATATCGCCGAATGTGACAGAGGGCTCAAATGTATTGATCAGAGACCGTTCTCAGCAACTCGTTGTCTGTCCGTTCACTACTTGGCCAATTTTGAGAAAATATCTTAGCCTACATCAATTTAAGATCCATAAGAATTGAAGACAGCGATGGGCTGAGAATCTACTGGAAATTGAACCAGGGGGCTAATTCTTTTGATTCGAAAGCAATTATATTTCGAAATCTTTCAGTCGATTTAAAACTATTTTTTCAGTGTTGTAAGATCTCAAATAAATGCCTTACAAGACTAAAAACATAATTTTAAATCGTTAAGTATCGACTGAAAGAATTAGAAATAAAATTGCTTTCGAATCGAAAAAGCATTCGGTCACGGTTGCCAGAATTTAGCACCAGGTATGTATGTTAAATTGTCTTCAGAGGTGAGGCTCATTTCTGTCTTAACGGGTATGTAAACAAGCTGAATTGTCTTTTTTGGAAAGAGCACAATACTCATAAGACAACATTACATTCCGAAAAAAATCATTGTTTGGTGCGGTTAACATGCCGAAGGCGTCATCGTCTCCTTTGTCTATAAATCCAAAAACGGTGCCAACATTACCGTGAATGGTGAACGCTACAGGCAAATGATTCGTGATATTTTTATTCATCATGTCATGCAAATCATTTAAAGAAGAAAAATGTCCAACAAGGTGGCACAACAGGCCATACAGCGTAAAGCCAAACGTTTGGCGAACGAATTATCTCAAGTAATAGACCTGTGAATTTGTCACCACGTTCGTTAAATTTAACACATTTGGACTACTTTATGTGAGGGTACGTCAAATCTCTGGCTTATGCTGACAAATCAGCAACGACTGATAATTTAGAAGCCAATACTCGACGCACTATTGTCGAAATGAGATATCCGACAGGATGGTGTTCATAAAGCGCAGTCGCGGAGGCCATATGCTAAAAACAATTTTCACATATTTGTAAACTAAAAAAGCGAAAAGCCTTTTATGTTAAAACAAGTTCTATGCCTCTAAAAATCACCCTTCAAAACAGGTTATAAACCAATACGATTTATAAATGGAAAGTACCATTTTTTTTTCTTATTTTATTAAAAAATTTTCCACAAAAAAAAATTAATCAACAAACCTAAAACTTCCTGGAAATTGTGTTAGTTGTAAAGATTAGAATAATAAAAAAAACATTCCTCTTTCAATTCACATTAAAATCTCAAGTTTAAGTTCAATGCCACCATACAAATCTTTATATAAAATATGAAATTCCCTATCTAGACATAGAGGCGCGTCTCGTGCCCAGCTCAAAATATCAACTCTTTCACTTATTCAGTGTAGAACCCAAATAAGACTTACCGTTATAACTCTGACCCAATATAAAGGTTTGAACATTTCCCGTTATAGATATAACGAAATTTTCATCGACCGGAGATTTTGGCGTAAACGTATTTGAAGGATAACGACTACAGCGACGTGTTAAAACATTTTTCGGTATTGCGACTAATAAAATAAATAAAATTTCCGTCAACATCATTTTTAAAGAACTTTATAGCAGCTTGGTTTATTATAGACTAAATACGGTTTACAGAATTTCCAGACGAGATAAGAATTTTTAAACGACGTAATGCTCTCAGCTTGTTTTAAGATTAAATATTGCTTTATTTTAATGATGAAATCCAAAAGAGAATTCGCAAAATATTTCCTTATCGCTTTAAAGTTTGTTCTCTTTTTTTTTATACTTTGCTTAAAATTTCAAGGTTAGCTTGGGGAGAGAAAGTATCATTTTTCTAAATACTTATTTAAGGAAAGCGCTACGCTACATTGGTTTAAAGTTATACGGGTTAAATTAATAAATCTTTTTAAAGGTTTTTGGAAATGCAATTTATTCATTTAATATAAATAAAACAATATTAAAAGAAATATATGTAGAAATATATGCATACTAGACTTTTGGCATGATTCTAAACTAGACTATTGACAGGAGTATAAACTAGACTAGAAATATAGGCAGGAATATAAAGTGGACTATAGACTAGACTTTATTTTTAACCATAGATCGGACTATTGATCGTATTATAAATCAAACATACTCACCCTTATAGTGAAAAAAATTCCGCCCGAAAGTTGTTCCATATTTTACATTTCTTTGGAATCGGTAGAGCTTTCGCAGGTGTTTCCAAAAGATAAGCAAATGTAGTTTAGTACACTTTATATCGCTTAAAAAATCTATACACTAGAGAATCGAACCACGAATTTACATTAAAATTCATTGCATAAGCGTATTTTCGCCTAAGTGTATTGTACAATTAAATTGCCAATGTGTGTGTGATATTCGAAGGTGGCAAAAATCAACAGGGGTCAATTCTGGCAGTCGTGATCAAATACTTTTTCGATTCGATAGCAATTTTATTTTAATTCTTTCACTCGATAGATACTAAACGAATCGAAATTATTTTCTTAGTGTTGTAAAACATTTATTTGAGTTTTCATAACACTGAAAAAATAATTTTGATTCGTTTAGTATCGACGGAAAGAATAAAAAATAAAATTGCTTTCGAATCGAAAAAGTATTCAATCACGGCTGCTAGAATTAGACCCCAAGCTTTCAATTTTGCACATCGAAGAGAAATGTAATGTACTGTAAAATGTTTCGGAAACATTGTACAATCCCAATAAAAAATGTTATCATTTTGCGAAGCACTAATGGTACATTTCAAAAAAAATTCGCGCACAATTATGCCCTACGCAATAAGACATAAAGAAATGCAGTAAAGTAAGTGGAAGAACTCTCAACAATTTAAAAAAAAAATATAATTTCAAGTGCTACGGCATTCCCTTACTACAAAGCAGGTTTGTAAGGGAGAATGCTTAAAAATAACTGTATCAAAACATTTAGTGTGCAAAGCTGATCATTACATTCAACAATTTTTATATGCGCTGATTAATGCGCTTTATGTGTCAATAATGTATTGCTTCAAAGTGGAAACTCGCCATATAAAATTCATGTCTTGCGTAAGCGCAATGGTAAACGAAACTCTTGCATTTCTTCCTTACAAACCTGGGGCCTAATTCTGGCAGTCGTGATCGAGTACATTCTCGATTCGAAAGCAATTTTATTTCAGTCGATACTGAACGAATCGAAATTATTCAGTATTTTGAAACTTAAATTAATGCTTTACAACACCGAAAAAATAATTCCGATTCGTTCAGTATTGACTGAAATAATTATTAAATACTAAATTGCTTTCGAATCGAAAAATTACTCGATCACGACTGCCAGAATTGGGCCCCTGCTTAGCTCGAAGCACAATTTTTTATTGGGATATTGCTTTTTTTTAATAAAAGTTGCGCCATATTTTAATTGAAACCACTGTGCCACTTATTATATTATAAAGGGTAAAATACAAATAATATAGCGAATAACATACACAATAATATTGTATAATGGATAGGGCGCTTCATTGTACACTGAACAATGCAAAGGGATTAAGGCATCTCGTAATTTTCTTCTTATATTTCCTTGTTTTTATTTTCTTCTTGCATTTCTTGAAACAAAATTGCACCAATTCGTATCATTTTTATTTTAGTTTAAACAAGTAAAAGTGCTAGATTCGGCTATTCCGAATCATAACCTCCACCTAGAGTAATATTTCTACCCAGAGTTATATTTCCAGACTAAGTTTTGTATCTTAAAATTATTAACCAATATTATTAAAAACTGACCTCACGGTATTAAAATTCGTAACGGTTTTAAGCGTAGTAAAGTCATTTTGAAAAGTACGCTTTAAATGGACCAAATGAACCAATAATATGGCAGCATCACCAATTTATGTTGGCCTTTGTAACAGAAATAGCCAATATCCAAGGATGGTTATTTCACATTTGGGTTCATAATTTTTTCCCCTACTGCACCGATTGTGAGGGATTTTAATCCCGATCTGCTTAGGAAAACTAGAAAACAATTTGACACCAAAATTAGACGGACATGACTAATAGGATTTTTACGCTGATCAACATCTCACATCAAAGATGTAGAAAATGTAAGCCTGATAAAATATTAGTTAAAGTTGTTCTAATCAAGTACAAACATTCAGTCGATAGTAGAAAATATCGATGGTATCCCAGCACTAGCCCTTAGGATATTTAACACTTGTGGTGAAGGCATTAAACGTTAACGTTCGAAATCGACGATTAGTTACAAAAAATATGGAGAAATATTTGGCAAAATAAACTTCACCAGTACTTTCAGCCAATGTTTTATTATTTAAGTATGACTTTTCTTGAGAGATTTTGAGATATAAAGGCTCTATACTTTTTGAATTGCTGCAAATTTTAATAAATTTGCCCAAACTGGCCCCAAACTATACTAGAAACAAACAAAGCAGGAATAAACTATCTAAACCATTCATAACATTTTATAATCTCAAAAAGAAATATTGTTGTTTATTCCTTAGCGGAACACATACAAATTTTCCACGGACCCCAAACTATACTATGTATAAACAGAACAGGAATAAACTATCAAACCCATTCACTTAGCTATGAATTATTTTCTTGAATACGCTCTTGAATACACAATTGAGTAAACATTTAAGTATGTATGTATATTAGTTAGTAGCTTCTTAGATTAGAATATTGATTTGACTGTTGACTATGATACAAACTAAAGTTTTGAATAAATTATTTCCTAGGTTCTTGATTGTGACACTGAAATTATTTGCAAGAGTTATTGACTAATCCATTTACTAGGCCCCCAACAGGTCTATTGAATAGACTAAAGCCTTTAAACTAAACTTAAGTTAAGACTATCCCCCTAATTCATAAAATACATTTCAGTTTTATTAAAGGTTAGTTAAACAAATTTTATAAAAAATTCGTCTTATAAACCTGTTATAAGCATGAAATATTGTTTACGAATAAGTAAATATTTTTCTTACCCATATTAACTCTCTGAGGCCCGTTTTCACAAGCTACCGATAGCTAAAGGTAAGATTTTATCGGCCGTATAAAAAGTTAAGTTGTAATAATGAAACACTTAAAAAAAATAAAAATAAAATCTTACTTTTAGCTACCGGTAAGTTGTGAAAACGGGGGTAAAACTTAAACAAATTTATTTTTTTTTGTTTAATACAATAATTTTATAAAAAATTTCTTTTTTATGTATATTTTTGTATAAAAAAAATTCTAATTCCAACGTGATCGCAATGGTGGCTGCTGAGTCACTTCAAAGCCCCTACTTTTATAGCGTCTTCTTTGATTAGTCATAATTTCCTGATTATTTTGCCCAACACTTCGCGCACAAGCTTCCAAACATTTTTCCATACTTAGAAATTTATTTTTATTCTCATCACAACTGTCAGCAGTAAATAGCTTGCATTCGCCATCGTCAGCATCATAGAACCAGTAGTTTTTCAGATTTAAACGTTTATTGCATCGTTGGGTCGAAGCTACTGGTTTTCGTAAACAATAGTTATCACTTCGTGTGTCCTCTTCTTCAATGGTTTTAAAGCCATAAGGGTCTTCTAAGTTATTGAATGTATTGCGGGAGTTGCTAAAGCCGGAACGCATTTTAAAATTGTCTTCGTTTACAAAGTTGCTTATATTGCTATTTAGATCATATTGTTTAATGGGTTTTAGGGAAGATTTTCTGTTATTTGTTAGACGCTTATTATCATTAAAATGAGATTCCAAGTTTCCAAAAAGATTTGTAGTTTCAATTTCTTGTTGTTCATAAGGTCGCCGAGATTTCTCACTTACTAATTTTTCATTTCCGAAAATGTTTTTGGCATCAACAAACTCCTGTTCTTCGTTTTGATTGGAATTAAAAGGACGTGGGTTTTGGGATCTGAAACCTGTGCTATCATAATTATAATTGATGGGGTTGACTTCTTCGCCATAGTTAGACTGTTGTTCCTCTATTTCAGCTGCTTTCCAACTAGGACGTGCTACATTGAATGATTTTCTATCAAACTTTTTTGATTGAAAAGGATTTTGTTCAGCTTCCCTGTCATCAAAGTTTTGATTGAACATTTCACTATTACTAGAGTCAAAGGCAGATGTAAAAATATTGCCACCACAATTTTCACCAGTGCATGTTCGTGTTTGCTGTAGGTCTACGGCTACACCAGCCTTAAGCAAGGAGAAAGCAGTTTCTTTATTTGTTTCATAATTAGATAATCTGTTTTTCCTACCTGACACTTTTCCTTGGCATAGGGATTTACATAATCTCTTGATCTTGTTTGATGTCCTTTACCACATTTTTTGGTGCACTCTGACCAAGACGACCAGGTGGTAAGTTCACATTCAGCTGCTGGCAAGTCGGGTTGTTGGACTCCACATAAGGTGCCAATACAATTTTGATTTTGTCTTAAAACAACTTTGCAATTAAAATTTTCTGCCACTTTAAGATCTTTATAGGCACGTGTACGATAATGTGTGCCTGCACCACATTTGGCGCTACACTCGGTCCAACTGGACCAAGGATGGGTGGAACACTCCAAGGGACCAGTATCCTCTGAAAAAAGTAACATTTTGTTTTATAGAGAACACATTTTGAAATTTATTTAAACCTACCAAAATCACAATCTCTTTCATAAATTCGCTTTCTAATCAGATGTAAAGTGGCCAATGGTTTCATAGGTGCCCCCAATTTATCAAAGAAAGGTGAACGATAATCACTGGGAAATGTAGAACTTATACGCCTTATGACATCTGGCGGATTTTGGGCCTGATCGGGGGACTTGCATATAAAGAGAATAAATAATTATTGGCACTTAATTGCATTTATGTTAAAAAACGTGTTATAAATTTTACCATATACGAAGGGGCAGCATCAGTCCCTATATCCCAGGGATATAAATTCAATACTTTCTTTTCTATCCATGTACAATTCGATAAACATAATTCTAGACCCGATACTCCCAATATCCAATCCGGTGAGGGGTCAATTTTTGATACTAACGAAATGACATGATGATTGGGTCCCACCCTAACGGTAGCCAATGTTTTTCCAATGACATTGGGTCGATATACAATACCAGGAGCTTTGATTATAGTGCGTATATTGCCTGTCTAAGAAAATTTATAAAACTTAAAAATAAACAAATAGTAGAAAAAACTTTGGACTATAATATAAATGGGATAAACCTGTAATAGCGACTATATATTTCAGGTGGTAATAGTCAAGACTAGTATTTAACATATCGATGGGTATAGACCAAACCGAAAGCCAGTCTATAGGCACATTCAAGGACCAGTCTATAGAGAAGACTATAAACAAGAGTGCGCAAGCGCGAACGTAGAGTGAATAAGAAAACCAGTCTATAAACGACGCTGTAGGTCAGCTCATAGACTATACTGTAGTCCATTATATGGCCGAAAACCTAGATCAGTCTATAGACGAGATTAAGGCTTGTACTTAGGCAAGAAGAAACTGTAAAACAAAAGACAAGATGCAGACTTCTCTTTTTACAAAAACGTAGTTAAGATGAAACTTTAGACCTGTCTATAGTATGAATTTTGGATAAGTCTATATAGTTCGGAATTAATTTGCCTTCCCCTAAATTGAAGACGGAATGTAGACTTTTCTTGAGACTACATTGTAGATCAGACGAAACTGTAGACCAGCCTATAGCCGAGATTGCTGACCGGTCAATAGACAAGCTAAACTTAACTATAGACGCGATTGTAGACTATTCTATAAACGAGACCTATATATTACAGACTTGGCTATACCCTAGCTTAGCAATGAACTTAAATAAAGTTTATTCTTACCCCTGACTGTTCCTTAATTTCATTCTCTAAAGTTTTCGTTGCACCATGTTCTCCCAACTCCTGAAGTCCCTGGCTGGCACGGCCACCATATTCCCAAAAACGGTAATCCAAAGTATGCGAGGCACCTATAACCTCACCCAATTTAGTGCGCCAAGGCTCTGAGGGAAAATCTTTAGCATGGGTATTGCGCATCCATTTTCGTTCCAATATAATCTAAAATCCGACAAAATAAACAAAATTTACGAAAATACTATTCTACTCGTCTATCATTTACCTCATATTTTGCTTCGTCACAAGCACAACAGGGATTAACTGGCGGTGTTTGACTATTGACCTCATCAATTTCTTCGGGACACAAACGTTTTGTTAGAAACCCATCATCAATGAACCAAACATTACGATGCTGTAAAATGGCCGCTTTGAACAAAATACAACCACTTTGTGAATCCGAGGGTGCCATCCAAGCAACATCGATGCGATTTTTAGCATTCGTATTACTGCTCTCTATCATATTCTCGCACAAAGAGCTAAATTTTGTTTCGGCCTTATCAATGATTTCGAAACGTCCCAAAACTTGGTCACTTCCAGCACTGCCGGCAGTTAGTATGGAATCGGGAAATTCTGTTTCTACCAATAACGTAAAACTAATGAACTTTAAGCCATTGGCACTTGAAAGAGAAACTAGTGGCGTGGAAATACACAATCAAAATAAATTAAAATTTTTTTTTGACACCATTTTTAAGAACCCATCATATGTATATTATGATCTTTACTTACTGTTGTATTGCTGGCCCGGTATATAAGTGTTGGGATTGCCATCAATTTGTATTTGATAATTTTCATCCACCGCAGATCGATCTCCGCTTGCCCCTTGAGGCTTGCGATAGCAACCTGCACAGGAAACGTCTAACCAAGTTAATATTAACAGTGCTGTAATAACACTTTGCTTTAAAAAAGAACCTTTCATTATACGGCGGAAGTGAATTTTTTACGATCATAACCACTTCGCACTCAAACAACAACTAAATTGAAATGTCTATTATGATCATCGATTTGAATGAAATTCTATGCCCTAGAAAGATTGTAATTTAATTTCTTCCACATAGTTTTTAAGCTTTCATGTCTATTTAGTAGGTCATACAATCCATTAATTAGCGAGTTCATGCCTCCCCTAAAAAAATGTTTTGACAATTGCTTCTACTCATAACAATTAATTGAGAGTGTGGAATTTACGAAATAGCGAGTCGCAAGAGTTTTGTTCTAAGACACTGTGTGGGAAAGATGCAATTTGTTTAGATTGGTATTGATAATGTGGCAGCCAATCAGTCAACCGGCATCTTTTACTATGAGTATGTAATCTTGTCTTCATAGCGTCATAGTTTTATTGTTGTGTCGTACAAGTAATTTATATGAATGAATGAATGATAAAAATGGTGAAAAGTGGGCACGCGTTTCAATAAATGCTGCGTCATGAAATAGTTTATCACTCTTAATTGATTGTAACAGTGTGTGTTAAACACTATTAAGCAGCGCATATCCATTCTGCTGAAAATATGTATTCTCGCTTCAAATTTTAATTGAGCTGAGGTCAATAACCGTTAGTCATAGACAAATAGAAAGCATTCAAGATAATAGATTATGGAAAAGACAACGTAGGCACTATTCAGAATCTACAATGTGAACTTTTTACAAACATATGTATGTATAATAGCATGTAACAGAAGGACAACAGAAAATAAATCAGTAATGTAGGCTTTTTGCTGGTATACATTATAACATGGCGTTTACACTTGCCAGTACTGGCAAGACAGTAGCAATACATGCAAACTTTTTCACTAATCCATGCACACTTTTCCAACTGTCTTGCCTACTGTCTAGACAATTTTGCAGACAGTAAAATTGGACAGTGATTTGACATTTGCTAACAGTAATCTGAAGTGTTGTTAGCAAAAGGGAAAAAATAAACATATTTTGCTTTGATTTCTTATATTTTAGTTAAGTGTTATGTTTGTTAACACAATATAGTTATTTTAAGCTGTTTTTAAGTTTTTTTAGTTCATATACAACACGTTTAGCTGGACTTGCACTGCAATATTCATGTTTAACATATTTTTAAAAGTTAACTGTCTTAACTACTGTCTGTACGCCTACGTCAATAAGACAGTTAGTAGTGTCTTTGGAAACTAATATGTATTTTCTTACTGTCTTGCCAGTACTGTCAAATGCAAACGCTATGTTAGATACATTAAGACGCCCGAAAGATCTGCTACGCTTTAGCAAACGTACCTCAGATTACACATGATTCAAGCATACCATAGGGGAAAGGGAACCAACGCGAAACTTGTCACGTGGTTACTTAGTTCTAAAGTGGTAGGGACCTGTTCTAGAACTTGGGAATTTATCACTTTAACATGGCGCTGTCCTAGGAGGTGGTACCTTTTTGCCACTTTGTAAAGGGTCACTAAAATAACCTTAATTGCGGTTAAAACAATGCCTGTCGCATTTATTGTCCCGAGCGAACTATGTTAATATGATAGATACCCTTCATATAAAGTAATACAGAAAAGAAGAAATATGTACAATCGCACGAAATTTTCCTCCAAATCTTAGAGCGGCACCAGACAGAGAAGGTGAGAAAAGTCTCCAAACCTCTAGTGGCTTATTTGATAAATCTATTAAAAGTAGAGTGGAATAAATCTTAACATGGAAAGGTGAAGTACCCACTCATCTAGTTATTGACACGGATCTCGGAGGATAGGAAGGAGGAGCGAAGGCGTGCTTAGACAACAATGTGTACATATATGCTGTCGTGTTAAAACGTTAATGTTAACGACAATTTTTGCCATAAATACGCAACCATGATAACCTTTTTTGTAATAAACTTGTAACCAATGTAGGTTTTGTTGTCGTTTTTACTAACAACGATACCGTTTTTCAAAAAACAACTAACAACGATAAGGATGAATAGTTTTTCCTTTTTAGTTTGGACCCGATGTCCCACCAAATCTTTAGACTATCTGGATATGGCTGATGATTAATAAAAGAAACTGGATGGCTGCAGGGCTGCCAAAGTAACGGGGCCCACATACAACATAGGCCGCTCTGAGCGACTTCTCAACTTCAGTTGCAGAGACATGTCGAGACTGGTATACGATCTTACTGTTCACTGGACGATCGGTAAGCGTGCTATCACACCCGGTCTCTCTTTTAATGAATGCTGCCGCAGCTGCAGGGAATCAGGAACTGAAGAAACAGTATTTCATCTCCATTGTGATTGCCCAGCGTTTAATTCAACGCGACATGGATTATTTAATTTAATTAAGGACTCTGAGATATCGTGGAAGAAACTCAGCAGCTTGCTGAAATATCTCTGCGCAATGTGCTGGCTTTAGCCACCTCAGAATTGCCCTGGGTCAAGCTTCATCGGGGGTTGCTATTCTTGACGAGTTGTGTGGGGTCAAAACGGAGTCACTGTCGACTCTACTTGCAGCACGCCTAGTTTTTGGGCGTGCTACCACGTTAACCAACCAACCCACTAATCTGTCCAACGTTCGATGAGCCAGAAGACGCGAAACACCTTGTTTTGTAAGATCTAGATCTGTAAACAACAGACGCTCAGTGATGCCTAATTACGGCTGTGCTATCACACGAAAAAACATACTGGATGTTATGCTGGATTTAGTGAAAAATTCAATTTAATCTTGACCTTAATAAGTGAAATAAATTTTCAGCAACAAATAGTCATAAAGAGCCGCAAAGGATGCAGTACTACCGGGTGTGCTGTTGACGGTGGAAAGGCGGTTTAATGAGTAGGCGACGCACCACTCCTTACCGAAGCAGAATGAATTAAAACCACTCATATCTTTCGAAGAGAGGCCACCCTGTATACAAAATGTATTATATAAGTAAGTCTAAAGTCAAATCCAAAGACAAGTTTATACACCATACTATTATCAAGTCCATAGACTAAACTATGTATAAAACGCAAATCCATTGGCCAGGATTAAGTAAACCTAGTGAATGTAGATAAACACAAGTGATTTCCTTAAAAAATGTTATTTTTATGATAATAAAATCTTTATTATTTGATAATTTAACATAAAATACAGAAAAAATACAGAATACATACTAATAAATATTTAAATCCTAAAACTTATTAATCTCAACATATTTCTTTTACCATTTATCATTATCGTCGTTGCTATTCAAAAGACATGGCAACATTGAGCACTTTTCAATTCTAACACGATCTTTGCATTTATAACTCATATCGGTATTAAGCAAAGCGCGTGTCTTTTGGCGATATGAATTGTCACCACAGCTAGCGGTACAAGGTGTCCACACTGACCAATCAGAATAACGGCATTCACTCTTTTCATTTGTATGAGCTTTGGAATGATGTTTGGCCCCATTGCGGCGACGTTCGCCATAACTATTGCCGGAAGTGTAACCTCCTACAGAATAGATATCATCACAACGTTGATAACACTTTTCCAAGCGTACCAAATGCTTGGGACACGGCTTGCCGCCATATTTGGGTGATCTTATGACTTTTCGGGTTTTAATTTGCACGCCCTCACCACAGCTGGCATTACAGGCATGACTTGACCAGTCAGATACCAAACAATCTATAGGATCAACTTGTAAATTTTCACTTTGTAGTTCCAATTTCTGCCTGGGCTGGCGACAGGTTTCTTCGCAGGCTTCCTTGGAAGGAAACTTATTGCGATTCTTATCGCACTTGTCAGCCCAGAATATGGCACATTGATCACTCATGTGATCGTAAAACCAATGATTTGCAACATCGCTGTCACGGCACGAACTTACTTTGAGATCTTCATAGCAAAAGGGAGGCACAATGGCATCACAACTAGGTAAGGTGCAGTTAACCACCTCTCTTCTTTTAATATGACGACAAGGATCTAAATTGGCATCATGGTCCGGTTTACGCACACCATAAATCTGATCATTATTCCACACCACACGTAAGCGTTCACTGGTACCAATGCCACCACAAGGACCCAAGCAGGGAGAAAAATCAGACCAATGGGATACACCGCATTCTGGTGGTATATAGTCATCGAGTTTTTGACTAAAACTCTCCAAGTCCCTATAACGTATGTCATCATCTATGTTGCCAAACAGAGATTTGGTACCATCCAATTGAGCCTCATTATCCTCCTTGTTGTTGCTGTTATATCCATTAATATCGCCACCGCAATCCACACCTTTACAGGTGCGTTGCTCCTGTAATTTTACACGGCTAACTTGCTGTGTAAAGCAATAACAGAAAATAAAATTCTAAGTTCCGAACATTTGGCAAAAGAAAATTTACCTGACACTTTTTCTTGGCTCGTGGATTTAAATAACGCCTAGTTCGCATTTCCGTGCCTGTGCCACAAGACACCGAACACGATGACCACTCATTCCAATCGGAGATAGCGCATTCTGGTGTTTCCTGTGTATGACCGATATGTAGATTTTCCGTTTCGATGGCTGCCACAGATTCCTCACCGAATGAATTACACTGATTTCCCGTACAATCCTGTTCTTCGCGTAAACTTGTGCGACATTTAAAACGTCTTGCAAGGCCAGGATTTTTAAATTCACGCGTTCGATATTGTTTTCCCGGACCACATTGTGCGCTGCACTCATCCCAACTGGACCAAGCAAAAGTCGCACATTCCGGCGGTTCGTTTTCGTCTGGAAAAAAATATAAACAAAGTTAGGCCTTTAGTTCGATTAACTGGGAAGGATACAGGGCCACTCTATATAGATATAGGATTAACTCACTTTCACTGTTATTACAGGTCTTCTCATATAAACGCCTGCGGTTTATATACAATGTAGCCAGTGGTTTCATCGGTGCCCCAGAGGGATCATAAAATGGTGACCGGGGATCATTAGGCAAATTGGGTTTAATACGTCTTATTACATCGGGGGGTAACTGAGGCTGGTCAGCGGACTAAAATTATAAAAATAAATACAGTTTCATGAAAATGTACAACTTTTTGTGCTTACCGTATAGGAGGGCCCACTGTCAGTGCCAGCATCCCAGGGATATAGATTATGAACTTTAGATTCTACCCAACTGCAATCGGATGAACACAACTCCAAACCAGAAACCCCAACAATCCAGTCGGGCGAAGGATCAATCATAGAGACCAAAGAAATAAGATGATGTTTTGAATCCACACGAAAAACTGCAAAAGTTTTGCCGGTTATATTGGGATAAGTAATACCACGAGCCTTGATAATAGTGCGAATTTGATCACTCTAGGAAAAAAAATTTCTCTTAGATTAGATTTAATTAATGAAGATGATTTAAAAAAACAAACCTGATCTTTAAGCTCACTTTCCAAGGTTCTGGTCGAACCATGTTCAGCTACTTCCCTTAAACCCTCACTAGCCATCTGTCCATATTGCCAAAACCGATAGTCTACGGTATGGGAGGCCCCTATAATATCACTGAAACGTGTTTGCCAACTATTGGCGGGAAAATCTTTGGGATGTGTATGCCTAGACCATTTTCCCTCAAAAGTTAATTCATATTTTGCCTCCTCGCAAGCACAGCAAGGATTCTCAACACTAGGCTGGCTATCGATATCATCAATTTCTTCCTCACACATTTTCTTTGTAAGAAAACTGTCATCCATAAACCAAACATCTCTATGTTGGACTACAGTGGCCCTTAATAGCACACAACCCATGTTGGCCGCAGTTGGAGCAACCCAAACTACATCAACCCGTGTTTTAACATTTGTGTTAGTATTTTCAACTAAGTTTGCACAACGGGGACTATAGCGTGTCTCTGCCAAATCTATAATTTCAAAAGAACCCACCGATTCTATACCGCCAACCGATTCCGATTCCAAGCCCAACATAAAACTTATAAAAGTTTGATCATTGTTAGCTACAATGGAAACTGTTAACATCAAAAAATAATAAAATAAATTTTAAATTATAAAAAATTAGCACAATTGTGATTGTTAGTTGAATTGTTAATCTTTAATTTTTGATATTTTTAGTTAGGCTTGAGTTCATCAAATTAAATTTTCATTAAATTGTTTTTACTGAAGGAAGGAACAAATAAAATATATAAACAAATTTCGAGGAATCACCATTATATTTTTGTCCTGGTACATAGTTTTGTGGATTTCCTGCTACTAAAACCATATAACTTTCATCGACCGGCGATTTCGCAGCCGTAGTTCCTGTTGGCACGCGACTACAAGCCAACGCTATGTTTAAAGTAGCTGAGATAGAAATAGCTAAAGATAACCAATTCATTTTGCTGCAAATTTAAAACAAAACAAATTAAATAATTTCACAAAATGTAATAAGAGATTTATTATGTAATTGATATTAATTATTACCAAGGGAATTAATTTTTTATTCAATAAATACCGGCATGTGTAGAGAAAAACTTATCAGTTTCATTAGAATGAAAAGAGCAATAAACATTTGCTAAAATAAATATGACGCAGTTGTAAAAAAAATTGAATTATTTTTAATTAATGAAAAATTCAACTAGTCTTTTTTTTAAATACTGTTAAAATTTGAATTTCCATATGGCAACACTCTTCTAGCAGATGCTGTGGATAGCGGTAAAATCTTAATTTACAAGACGTTTACAATTGTCAGTACTGGCAAGACAGTAGAAATCAGTGCTTAAAAATTATATAAATACATATATGATGGGTCCTTATGAGGAGCGTAGTTGATTTAACGAAGTCCGTTTGTCCACCTGTCCATGTGTCCGTTGAAATGTTGTTTCTTAAGACCCCAAATATGATGGAGACTTGCTAGTTAAATATTTATGTTACATATAGTTGGGAATTGTTTGCTATTAAAATTCAGCAGGAACGGTACACAAATTGTTGATATAAGAGCAAAAGCCCACGACTGTCTCTAATTTTACCCAAAAATCATTGTAATTGTTGTTTTTTTTATTTAATTTGTTTTATATCTGGCAAGAGCCAAAGTTTCCAGATAAGGTACAACCATCTTGTTTATCAAAACACAATATCCGACAAAATGTGGGCGGGTTTGGAATAGTAAACGTGGCACTTCCCACACAAAGACATTAAAGATTTCTGTATATCTGGAGAGCGGCAAGAGCCAAAGTTTTCCAAATTAGGAACAAGCATCTTGTATATCTATTCATTGGACAAGTTATCGTGGCACAAAGTTAAATTATTTACATTTAAAGAATGATATTTATATAACTTTCTGTTATTTTCGCACCACCGAGAAGGTTATATAAAATTTGGCATAGCCGAATATAGCACTTTTACTTTTAACAACCAAAATATTTACTAAAAATAATTTGTATGGTAGAACAACCTTTGCCGGGTCAGCAAGTTTTTTTTTCAAATTTGTTATTTATAGAAAATGTTTATATAAATCTTGTCACTGTATCGCGACCTTAGGACAAAGAGGTCCTACCTGCTCCTAAACTACATGCAAGATAGAAACTTGTTGTCCTAAGGTCGCGATATATTAAAACAAAATCATTTTTTGGTTTTTCCAATAATTTGTTATTTGTGGAAAAGTCACTTGTTAAATCCGAAATTTTTTTCGATAATATTTTGTTACGCTTTTTGCAATTGGCAATAATTTTACATTTAACCCACATGTCCATATTTTATTGGCTATCACTGTACACATGCTTGAGAATTATCATTTATTTAGATTAAGAGATTTTAAAAATCATTTAAAAAATTGTTTTTCTATCTTTCCACTAAAATTTTTTTTTAATTTGTATCTTTCTACTTTGGTCGTCTCTGTCTTTTTAGTTTACTTAATCGATAATTTCGCCAAAATTCTAGTAAATTATTTGCTTTAAAATAATAAAAAATACTCACTTTTAAGGTTTCCCGTCAAGTTAAAAAATAAATCAGATGAATTAAAAGCGTTAAAAATATTTTTTTTTGCAAACCGTTGCTTTTTTTTAACGAATTATTTTAAATTCGTTTCAATTGAATCAATTAATAGAAAAAAACACACACAAAATAAATTTCTGCTGTAGTATTTAGCGCTATTTATTCACTTTATTAATTATTTTCCTGATAAATAAAAGAGCTTAATGCTGCTATTCCCGATAATATATCTCGAATGCTCAACGTTTAATGGTCAACTAAATGTAAAAATTCAAGTGCGATGCATTTGAATTGTTTACAATACTGATGGGGTTGAGGAAAGTAAGTGAAAAAAAAATTAAAACACTTGCAAAGGGGCACTCGGAAATTATAAATGTGGGAGAATCACTACTGACACTTACACTATTAGTTTCAATTGAAAGGGCGAAATTGAGCAATTTTTTAATCGTATTCCAACCACGCTGAGCATATGAGTAAATATTTTCTATTTTGTTTATGTAAATCGAAAGAGGCAGAATATCTTTGTTGACAGTTTTTGATTTAGTATGTTGTGCAGCCCCATCTTCTTGTTCCGGCTTTTGGTTCAGTGTGTTATTGTATGTTTTTCCTTATTTATTTATTGCAAATTTTCTGTTTTTATTTTTATTTTCTAAACAAAAAGTGATTTAGTAGACTTTGTGCGAAGCCAACGGTAAAAGTGATTACAATTTTAAAAAACAAAAATAGGTTATTCTTTCACATACGTTGTTTAATAAATAAAATCTTAATATGTCGTGCAAATTTATTCCAAATTGCGTTTTTGGCTAAATTCAACTTAAAAAGATCAATTCCTAATTGGAGTGAATAAAGAGAGAATTAAAAGGAAAAGCATAGTGTTGCCATTAGTCATCGAAATAAATGTTACACAGCTGATTAAATGGAATTAATAAAAGTAGTGAAGAGAAATAACGGAAGGAAGGAAAGAAAAGATTGAATTGGAAGAAGAATGCAAAGAAGGAAAAGAGGATAGGAACTGCAAAAAGGTCATGAAGGAGATGAATTGCAGAAGAGAATAATGGAAAAGGAAGAAGTGTAAGGAAACGAAAGTATTACCAGTACCCATGTTCCGTAACTTTAGTGAGAACTTCTCGGATCGAAATGATGTGAAACAAAATATTCCATTGTTTCTCGAAAAGTAAGAAAAAAGTGTGTATGCAACTCATGTCGAAAACTATAAAAAGAAATTACGTCGTTACGTTATAAATGTCATAACATTGCACTCGAAGCCGATGTGACATTTAAGACGTTGAGAACGCCAGTCACACATATAATTGACGGCGACCAAAATTTACTAAAATTTAAAATTTTTCAACCGTTGCCCATACCAAATAATGTAAAGCTCGACTTTAATAAGCGACTTTTGTAAACATTCGTATATTTTATAAAAATGTTAAAATCAAAATAGTCAAACAATGAAAATATGTGCCAAGAACACAATATTATTATTATTATTATTCCTTGCATTATGCATTTTTAATATGTTTTTTATTGTTAAAATGTTTTCTTGCACCGTTTTATTCGTGAGTTTATTTGGCAGTACAAAGCGGAAACTTTCTCAACAACATTGTAAGAACTGGGGGCTACTCTCTATTGCGATGCGAAAACAATTTCGATGCGAAAGCTAAATGCCAACTTGGTACTCTCTATCACTTTCGTAAAATGTCTTGAAAATGGAGAAATACTGACAACAAAAATGAAAGATGGCGCAGATTGCCAGTGATGAAATGCTAAAATATGCGAAAATATTTGAAATTGGAAAATTTTAATAAAATAAATAGTGATGATTTGCGAAAAGAAAAAAGTTAATAGATGCGAAAGACAAATGCTTAAACGCATTAAAGAGTACTAATCGCTAGATTTGCTACCATTTTGTTTCGGATCGCAAAAGAGAGTAGCCTCCCTGACCACCACGTAGCTTAAAATTTTGATATGATTTCAAAAACTTGACAATTTCAATTATATTTGCTGATGCTGTCATCTTTTTACAATTAAAACAGAATTAATCAAGGTATATTTACACAAGGTAAACTCGTTGGCCCATATGTTTGTCAGCTGTTTACCTAAGTTGGAACACCAATGTCAAATTTCGTGTATATGAGCCAAAATTTGTACATGTGTGCGTTAAATTTATATGAAGACAATTTTGACAATTCCGTTCCACACGGTTATTTTTATAGAGCAGCATGTCTACACTCCCAAATGAGTCTACCTTGTGTAAATATACCTTGGAATCGACTACTGCCAAGGCGAATTTACTACAGATGGTGACAAAAAGCTTCCTGACTTTGACATTTACAACCAATTTGTTTTAACAGTGTTTTGTTTGAAATTATTAAGGCGAATTTATTACAGGTGGTGACAAAAAGCCTGCTGATTTTGACAGTTAGATCCAATTTGTTTTGGCTTTACAATGTTTTGTTTAGAAATTTTTGACATATTGAATCATTTTGAAAAGAAACTCTCTTGCTTCTGCTGGAACTTGAATTCGCCTTGAACTATTACAAATTTTAATCAAAATAAACAAGGCGAATTCATTGCAGATAATGTCGGTATTAAGGGGCAAATACACTTGTCAAATGCTTGTCCAGCCGGCGAATTCAACGTGTACGTGTGCTGGGCATGATATTCGCCGTCATATCTAAATTTTTTGATTTTTCATCAAGCGTTGTCGGTGTCACACATCCAAACACATTTTCACTAATACTACCACAATGCTTGATGAGTTCTTTGATCAGTGCATTTGGGCCTTTACAACCACTACAACTCGTACAAAACTACAAACAATTTGTTTCTGTAAAATAATTGTACAATGTCAAAAACAGAAAAATAGATAATAATAAAGCCAAAAAAACTTATGAGCAGGGCTTTTAAGATCACCTGAAATAAATTCGCCTTGATAATAAATAGCCAGGAACTTTTGCTATAAATTTCATATATTCATCAGATTTATGTCAAAAATTTTATTTCTAAAAAAATATATTTTTTTTTAGAATTTAATAAACAATTTTCTTACTTAAATTAGAAATTTTAAAGAAATTTTTCTAAATAGTGGTTTTTTTTTAATAAATTTTACTAAAATTATAGCGAAAGCCAAATTAGATTGAAATTGATAAAGATTTTAAAAGAAAATGGACAACACCCCAATACCATTGCCATTTAAAAATGAAGATCCTTTAGGTAAGAAAGTTGATGGAAAAAAATAATACATTCGATTAAAGTTTTGCTTAAACAGTTGCAGATGATTTAAAATCAAAGGAAATTGTAAAGAATTCAGATCATTCTCCTACTAGATCGAGTGTAAAAGATTTTAAATCAAGTAAGTTCAATATTTAAGATTTGAAAATTAACTAGAAACTTTAAAGATTTTTTATTATGATTTACAGCTGCCATTACCAAAGCAAACAGTAATACCCCACGAAAATTTGGTTATACTAATAAGTACTCGGCTAAAGGAGCAAGTAAAAGTCAAATAAATCTTGCAAGACATGAAAATCAAAAGACTACTACTCCTGCCGAATCTAGAAAAAATGTAATTACAATTTTTATTTTGTTTACCTTATTTTTTCTTATTTTCATTTCATTATTTGTTATAGATTCCTCCTGTGGCTGCCAAATCTCCTAGCTCCTTAACTTTGCCGGGGAAGTCAAAAATACCAGCTATTATAAAAATGGTTAATTGTTAATTGGTTAAACATAAGATTATCATAATTCTAAAAATTATTTTGTTTTCCAGCCCTTTAACAGTTTCAATGCAAACTCCAAAATTATGGCTTCACAAAAACTGCAAGGTCTTCAAGAAATGTCTCGAAAAACTGTGGAGCAACCCAATAAAAAACAGCTGGAATTAAAACAAAATAAAATTACTCGTTCTAATTCTAAGACGAGCATTAGTAAATCGGAATCGTTGCAACAAGCCAAGTCAAGTTTTCTGACATCTTCTTCTGTTCCAAATCAAACGAAAAGGATCCCCAAATGTCAATCTGCTCGGGGGAGTTCAGAATCTCCAAATCTTGGTGCAAATAAAAGAAGTGGTAAGAAATTTTAATTGAACATTTATTCTTGATATACATAAGCATAATAAAAAATTAAGAAGAATAAAGTCAGGAAATAAACTGAAAACAGTCGGGCATGTTCTTTAAATCGAAATGAAGTGGATTTAAAATTGCACAAATTTTGTAAACGAGCCTGTAAAGAATGTTCATGAAAATATTCCTTTTTATTTATGTCATACTTTGAGTTCTAATTATCCCTACACGAACCACTGTTGAACACCGGATAAACTACAGCCATTTTGTAAATAATTATGATCAATATCTCGTTCGATTTCAATTCCACTTCATTTCGACTTGTAAAACATGCCCGAATAATTTTGAATTGAAATCGTTTCGGTTTCAAAAAAGATTTTCATCACTTACCGGAATTATACTAAAATGTTCTATTTTTATTTTTTAAGAAAGAATGACAATAAATTGAAATAGATTCAGAAAAAAGATGTAAATAGAGATCAGTTAAATAAAAAAAAAACAATTATTAGTTTTTATACCTACACCACAATAGTGGAAAGGGCATCAAGCTTTTGTTCTGATGTGTGTAACAATTTAAAAATATTGGTCCTAAACCCACCTCTTAGGGCTAATAAATCAGTGAAAATTAAACTCTCTTTTTGGTTTAAAATGTGTTTAAACTAGCAGCAAATCTATAATTCAGTAAACATTTTAACCATGTCAAAACCCATAAAATTCGGCGTTTGAACGACCAATACAAAACATATGAATTTGACAATATTTATCGTAGTGCTGCCACATTATTATTTTTTGCACTAAATATAATATATGCGGCACTGATTTACAGCTGTTAAGTTTAAACTTGATATAAATTTTAGTTTAGTTTAACTAAACCAAAGCTTAAACATTTATTGATTTATTAGCCATTAGTTACCGCGTATTTCGATTCGAAAGAAATCATTTACGGATTCGAACAATTTGTACTGTGTACTACGATTTTCGGAATATTTGTTTCGAATAAACGGACGTTTTTTATACTTTATTGAAAATAAATTATCCCTTTCTTAACAGCCACTCTCTATTTTGCGAAAATCGTAATACACAGTATAAATTGTTCGAACTCGTAAATTATCTGCCAGTTCAACGATTTCGAACGTTATCGTTCGCATAGAAAATTTATATGAAAAAAACTCAGTTTTAAAAATATTTTCCATAAAAAATTCCATGCGAACGACTACGTTCGGAATCGTTGAACAGGCAGTATTTCTTTCGAATCGAAATATGCAGTAACCCCCCAGGCAGCAATTTAAATAAAATTTAATACATACATTTCAATTGTCACAAGGACGAATCCTATTGAAAATGGTGAATTGTTTCCGGAATAGTCTTTGTGCCTATAAACTATTTTATTATGTTGGCTTAAAGTTGAGTCAAAAATATTTTATTGCAAAAGAAATCGTCTCAAATTATTTTGGGCATTCGATTTCTCAACTAAGTTTTTATAGAGAACAATTCTGAAAAACACGTTCACTAATCGTTGAGATTGAGTTAATTGTCAGTAATGCCATGTGAAGCAGATCTTATTTGAAAGAAATTTTAGAAAATGTATCTCTTTTAAGTCACATTAATTGTTTTTGTACCTTTTAGCTGGATTTTGAATTTTTTTAAAGTTCTTCTATTGCGGTTTACAACTCAACTCTAGTTCAGTTGCAGGTTTTTGTATTGTGGTTTACAACTTATTTTTCAACTCACCACTACAAGTTGTGGGTTAAGTTGAACACCAGAAACCAAAGCCAAAATCAGAACTGTCGCATAACTCTAATGCTGGCAATTATAAAAAAGTCTGTGTTATGTATTATGACAACAATTAAAATACTCTGTTTTGAATAACGAAAGTAGTAACCCAAAAAAATTGCATCGAATGCCAGATAATTAAAAAATTAAATATAAGAATAAGTCGATTAATCGAGACCTAAAAACCGATTTCTGGAATACTTCGAAAACCGACCTTTTTAAAAAACCGGTTTTAAAAACTACGGAAAAATAAAAAAAAAATCGATTTTTCGAATACTTCGGAAATCGGTTTAATAACTCTAAGGTGGCATTTATACGATAATGTTTCATGTTTTTTAATATGTATAGAAATTTAACATGAAAACAATCATGTTTAAAAAGACATCGTGAAAATGCAATAGACTTTTGGTAGCATGTTCAAAAGAGAATGATGTAAAGAGACATGTCTGAAAAGACATCGTATAAATGCCACCCAAGTCGTAACATTTTTAAATTTATGTTTTTAAAATATATACTTTTAATTTATCCAAATATGTAATGAAGTAATTTTCTTATCATTTCGATTTTATTTTAGCTTCCAGTATTTCTACCCGTAGTATACCCTGTCCCAAAATGAAGGAAGAATTTAAAACAAATTTACAAAAAACGATTT
This sequence comes from Pollenia labialis, assembly GCA_949318255.1. Lineage (NCBI taxonomy): Eukaryota > Metazoa > Arthropoda > Insecta > Diptera > Polleniidae > Pollenia > Pollenia labialis. The sequence continues at coordinate 129,365,385 of OX439143.1, read as the reverse complement.
CGATTTCAGGAGATTATAACAAATTTGAAAATATTGATATAGAAACCCCTGATATATTAGATAATCAGAATAGCCCTGAAGAGATGCCAGCTGCTGCTGAAGATGTCAATGACTTAAAAAACAGTCTTAAATTTCATATAACGGAATTTTTTTCATCTATTAAGGACGAGATAAGAGATACTAATGAAACCGATGCAGTTGATGTAAAAAAGATCGAGGAAAAACTGGAACAATATCAGGTAATCTTAAAATATTTTCAATTTAAAGAAAATTGTGTGTTATTTTAACACTTTTTTCAGATCTTAAAATCCAATGGCATCTTTTCCCTAATAGATAATTGGTGTGCTACCAAAGTTAAAGACACTGATTTAAAAGTGAATAAATTGAAAAATGATTTGGAGGTAGTATCTGTTCAATAATCAGATAGAATATCAAAATAACTAAAAACATAAACAAATTTTCATATTATTCGAATGTGTAGTTTAAGTCAAATTACAATCCTCAAAAGCTTTTATACTTTAACAGTCTTATTCCTTCAATATTTTCCAGCAATATTACAAAATATTGGATTGTAATTTGACTTAGAATACACATTCGAATAATATGAAAATTTGTATAATAAATGTTACTCAACATGAGAAATAAATTCCCAGATTCTATTTGTTAAAAACATAATTTTTTTATCTAGGAAAGTTATAAATATTTAATGAATTCGGAGAAAAAATACGATGATTTAAACCAACATCATGAACAAGTACTCGCTAAACTGGAAAGGGAGTTTATTGAGCAAAGAGAGTTTGAAGTGGCAAGGAAAGAGGATGATATCAAAGAGGTAAATTACCCTTGTGAATGTTGTGTTTTTGATTTTTCTCAAGAGTACAAATTGTGACGTGAACAACCATAGTGTAATTAGAAAAGCATAGGAAATCGAAGGAATTTCGAAAACGATCCTGTTTAGAAAGTTCATAAAAATATTTTGTTTTATATTATCCCAGAGGTAACACGAATGAGTAAAGAGGCCTTATAGAAGGCCTTATTTAGCAGACACAAGCCCTTCTCGCCGCATTCCATACTTATTTATTTTTTACACAGGCTGTAATTGGGAGCAAGCCCTTCCACACTCCCTTTAATAACAACTTCGATCCCTTCGCAAACTAGGGAGTAAGGAAGGTCACTAAAAAAAATCAAACTTGTCAAAATGCGAATAAAGTTTTCAAAATATACCTTTATTCAGGTATGTTCTAGGTTTAGACTCGAATTGAAAACGAAAAATTTTTTGAATCAGCATAAGTCATAAATTGGTGTTCTCAAATCCGCATGTTTTTGTGTATTCGAAGTTTTTGTTCGAAAAAACTTTTGTTGAACTAATGATCGCTAATTTGCTAACCGAAGCATGATAGCAATGCCTAATATTTTTTAAAAATCGTGAAAGCTGTACAGAATCACAAAAAAAATCGCTAACATGGCTAAAATTCTCGAAAAATTGCAAACTTTTAAACAAACACTAAAATTTATTTGAAATCTCTAAATGGGTTAAAAAAAAACAAAATGTCGGAAAATAACAAAAAAAAATTGCAAAAATAGCGAAAATTCGCGAAAAATTTTAATATTTCAAACCAGCCATAAAATTGATTTAAAGTCCCTAAAACTATAAGGAATGGCAAAAAATCGGTAAAAATTGCTAAATTCAAGGAAATTCGCAAAAATTTGCAAACAGCGGCATGATAGCAAAGTCAATTATTTATTATAAATCGTTAAAGCTGTAAAGAATCAGAAAACTTACACGACCAAATCGCTTATATCGCGAACATGGCTAAAATTCGCGAAAAATTGCAAAGTTTAAACAAACCCAAAAACTAAGAGATCGCTAAATCGATTAAAGAAACAAATTGTATGAAAATAACATAAAAATCGTTAAAAAAAAATTTGGTAATTACACCAATATCAATGAAAACGTCGACTTTAAATTTAGGGTTAGTAAGGGCCTTTTGCGTTTTAGATAACGATATATTTTTGATTAAATTGGATTAAGAAGATTTTAAGCTAAAAGCAATATTAATTTTTTTGTTAAAAATGTTATCACATATTACAATAAAAGTCGATTCGGTTTACTTTCACCAACCCATATCTACTCTAATTGAAAACGAATAAAAACATGTGGATGTGAAATGCAGAACACCAATAATGCTAAAGTAATCCACTTTCGAGTGGATTCGGATTCTAGAACACACCCGATTAACCGATTTGTTTAAATATGAAGGAAGTATTAACCACCACTTTTGCTTAAGTAAATTAATCTTTTATTTTTGAGATATTAAGGAGCGATATGTACTTATCTTTATCAGGAAAAACTGCAGTCTATTGAACTGAAAACCTGCACCGATTTTAATTTCACTCGACTTCGGTTTTCAGAATATGGCCGATAGAAAGAAGAACCGAAGGAAATGGAAAAAGAAGGAAAAAGTTGAAAGAAATTAAAGTCGGTGGAAAAGGGAAAAAAGGCAGGGAAGGAAAGAAATTTTTGGAATAAAGCAATGGAAGAGACGGAAGCAGAGGAATGCAATAAGAAAAGTAATATGGAAGAAAGGAAAAAAGGCAGTGGAAAGGGTTTTAAAATAGGAGGGGAAAAAACCTAGTTGTAGGAAGGAAAGAAAGCGAATTATTGTGCAAAAGGATGGAAAGGACAAGACCAATTGGAAATATATAGTTATGGCGGCATTATACGATGTCTTTTCAGACATGTCTAACAAACACGTTAGTTTTGCTTGTATGAAGACAGAAGGATTGCCAAACAGATACGAAATGAGTTTTCCTGTTTTTTAATATGTTTGGTTTGTATATTTGACATGAAACAGACATGTTTGGATAAACATAGTGAAAATGCAAAAGGTTTTTGGTAGCATGTTCAAAAGTGAATGAATAAAACAGACATTCCTGAAAAGACATCGTATATACATATGCCGCCTAAGACAGGCCTAAGAAAAAGGCATGAACAGGATTGAAAAAAAGACAAATAATGATAAGGAAAGGAAATAAAAATTAAAGAAACAAATAAGGAATGAAATGAAAAAAGAGAAGAAAATAATAAAATAAAGGAAAAAGGAAGGAAGGGGAAGAATAAAAAAACGCGATTGGGAAGTAAATAAGGCAAAGAAAATAATAGGGAAGACCTGAAGAAAAAAGGAAAATAATAAAACCGAAGGCAAATCACGTGATTTCAAATCACATGTGCCCACTAACATAAAACGTGTTATATTTTAGTGTCTTGTTTTTGGGTATTTTGGTGTGATCTTCAATTGCCGAAAGCACACCGAGAAACACAAAAACTGTATGACTTTCAGTACACCACAAAATCACACTTGTGATTTCAAAAGCACGTGATTTGAAATCACGTGGTTTTTAGAATAGGCCTGAAAGAAAATTAATTTGAAAGGAAAGAAATACAAAATTGAAAGGAAAGAAAAGAAATTATAGACAAAAAGAAAAAAAGTGAATAAGGAAAAGAAAAAGGCTAATGGGAAGAACGTAAGGCAAACAATGTATTTTTTTTTATTTTGTTTAAAAATAAAATATTTGGCGAACTATTTAAGTTATAATGGCATGGTATCACTTAATTTTTGGAGCTTCAATCACAAAGCCTCGTTCGACCTTAACCTTGGCATAGGAAGGCAAGAGCTTCTAGAATCCGTTCCAGAGTATTTTGGTCTCCACCTATAAACGTCTGAGTTATTTTCTTGGTACTCCACCAGTTAAACGTCTAAGTTATTTACAGTTATCCACCAGTCACTTGAGTTATTTTTGGTTCTCCATATATACATAGTTAATGTTGAACATCCGCAAAAACTGTAACTCGGTACAGTTATACGACGCCGAACCACCAACCAATGCGGGGTGCAACATAAAACGCACGAAAAGCAGACAAACAAGAACAACCTGTTTGTCCTTAAGAAATAATGGCAAACAGCGCGAGATGCTTCTCCACTCAGAGCAGTATTATGAGTGGTAAACAAGGTATGTATAGGAAATAACATAAATTAAAATAGGGGGAAAATGACAAGGAATGAATAATAAGAAAGAAGAAAAATAAGAATATTGTCGGAATGATCAAAAAGGGTAGATTTTAAGAAGGAAGAAAAGACAGTGAAATGAAAAATATAAATAAAATATACGAATATATCAAAGCTATTTTTTTATCTCGTGTTCAATAGTTACGAAAGGAGAATAAAATCCTTGAAAAGCAGACCAGCACCTTTAAGTCTAATATACAAAATTTAGAAAAGGAGAAGAAAATTCTGCAGGCTGAAAAAGGCCATTTAGAGGAAGATCATAACAACTTAAGAGAAAGGTAAATTTAAAATATTAACTACACAATTGGAAAGTGTTTAATAGTTTTCATTTAAAGTGTTGCTGCCGCAAATAAAAAACTTCAGGATGCCGAACAACAAGTGAAGCAAGATAAAAAAGAATTAAAAGCAAAAAATGATATAATAAAAAATCTGGAAACTGAGTTATTAAATAAGAAGCAACTGGAAATAGATTTAGCCGAAATGTCAAATAAATTCCAAGACCTACAAGCTAAAGTAAATTCAAAAGCTCATAATGAATGTGTGGAACATTTAAAGAAAATATCAGAACTTACTAATCAAGTTAAATGCCTGGAAGCTGATAAGGAAGTTTTACAGAATAAAAATGAAAAATTAGATGAGGTTAGTAAAAAGCTTATAAACTCTTTAACAAATACATACATATTTGACAGTATTTTTTTTTTGTTTAAGGAATTAAAGGATCTTAAAAATCTGCGCGAAAAACTTCAGAAAACTGAAAAAAAATTGCAGTAGGTATTTTTAACAAAAACAAAATCTTAATAAAATTAAACTTAATTTTTCTGTTTAAGAGACCTTAAAGCAGAATATGAAGCTAAAGAAAAAGCTGTGGAAATGGTGCCAGACTATTCAAAGGAAGTTCAATTAGAGGTATGTACAATTAAATTTTTGCATCATATCCAAATGTATTAATTTCGAACAACAAATTTTCTACTAGCTTGCCAAACTTCGTCAGTCCGACGCGGAAAAACGACGTGAAATAGAAAAACTTAAAACCGAACTCTCTAAAGCACAATTCAACATTTGCCAGATGGAACAGCAAGTTCAACGTGATCTCCAGTTATTAGAAGTACGCAGTGGTCTTATAAACTCTTTGCAGACAAATGAAAAAACTCACCGTATTCATATGGAGGAGTTATTTGCTCAAGTGGGCGAAAAGAATAATACAATAAATGAGGTAATATTTTTTTTATTAGTTTCACAAGAATTTTGGTTAAGAGGAGGGAGGGGGTTCATTTAAAATATTTTTTCAGCTTAATTCTGAATTGCAAACGAAATCAGAAGAGTTTCGAAATTTATTTACCACATTGAGTGCTAAACAAATGGAAGTGGCAAACCAAGAGCACATTATTAAACTTTTGGAAGAGAGCAATGAACGTGGACAAATGTTGCGAGTCAAACAAGAGGAAAAAATTGGGCGCATGGAAGAAGAGTTAGCTCATTTAAAGCAGACCATGTAAGTGAGGCAAACAAAAAAAAGTTTTTAAAAATAGACTTAAAAAGGGATAATGAATGCTCTTGAGTACAGTAATTGGACAACAGACTAGTCTTAAAACTATACTTTACAGGTATGTGATGAAAATAAGATTGATATAAAAAAAAAAGTTTTAAAAAGGTGTGATGAATTTGGGGCGATTTTAAAATCCATTTCTGAATTATAGTCTGGAGTTTTGGTTTACAAAAATACAGTAAAATAAACTATATAAATGAAAATTGTAAAGAATATTGACAGGAAATTAGCAGAAAATGTATTATAAATCAATTTTTTTTAGATACTGAAAACCAAGGCCCATTGAAAAGGTCTGCGCAAGAAGCCTGATGATCATTGTTTATGTTCTTTTTAGTTGTCAAAAGTTGTTTACATTTTGCTTACATGTGCATGTATACGTTTATGGTATGCCACACATACACGTTTTTTCCTTTTGCTTTATATATATGGTAGTAAATTTTTGTCAACTAAAAAGAATCGTTTTTTGTTTTTGTACAAGTAAGCAGACCTGATAGATGGGCCTTGCTAAAAACAATATTATCGTTTTTAAATCGTTTCGTTTTCCAAATCGATCACATACCTAAAAGACTATCAGGGGTGTGCTGGAAATCGCAAACGTAAAACGCAAGAATTTTAAAAGTAGTTTTTAAGTAAGATTTCTGTAATAAAAGAAATTGTCTGATACGATAACACCAAGCAGGGCTGGGCAGATTAATTCAGTTCCTCCTTTTTTGTTCTGAGCAGATTTTCTTCATCTTTCTTTATTTCTAAGTTGACTGTTTCAACTCTTTCTTAGAACTCGTAGCTTAATACTACCTCCCAGTTTTCCTTCCCAAGTAAAACGCTCACTATGTTTTTTCTATGAGTATTTCGATATTCATACGTTTGTTCGCGGACAGTGTTGTACAGTGACCTGCTTTATTTGTGCCATATTTGTAATGAGTTTGTCCTTCGGTTAATGTGCATTTTATTGAGATTAGACCATAGACTTAAGATTAGTGTATAGACTTAACATTAGGTTAACTTATAGACTAGACTTCAGACTATGCTACTCCAATAAGCACTCAGAATACAATTTCAAGTGCTTAAATTTAACTGCAAATAAACTTGAGTTCAAACGTATTTTTAAATGCTACAAGTTTCAAAATATTTTACTAATATTCACTTGATTTCCAATTCGCATTTTACTGGAGAATGCTATTGATATAAAGCGTAACAAAAGTATATTTCTACACTTGAAACTTGAATACGAACTTGAATACTAATTGTCTTGCACTCGATTTTCAGCAACATTGCTTATTGGGTCGCTACAGACTAGAGCAAGGTGAATTCATACAGGTGACATTTTCGAGTCATCTGTTTATCGTTTATATTTTTTTTTTGTGTATACTGAATGTCAAGCTGAATTTACACCAGGTGACCTTATCTTGCTATGTACTGATAACTTACCTTGTGTCAAAATGGTATACCGTTCTGGTGGTTCTGGGGAATCTTTACTAAATTGTAAAATTTTCGCTTAAAAATTGTGAAATTTAAAATTTATTACATTCCAAAGCACACAGTTAAAAATTAAAAATTAAATGAAATATTTGTTTGAATTTTTAACACAACGTTAAAATATTTTACAGTGCTGTAAACGTTTTCAAAATAAGACCACTTTGTATGAATCAGAATGTACTAATAAAGTGACCTCACAAGCGCAGCTGTTTGCAGTGAGTTTCTTCGTGTGTGACGTTTGGCGTCATTTTTTTGATTATTTACATTTTTTATTAAGGCATTTTGGCATTTTCCGTCTCAATTCTAGCAACAAAATGCCTGTTGTTTTTTCTATTGTTTCATTGGAGTAGTACTGAGGTCACTTTGTTATTACATTTTGGTATGAATTCGCCTTGCTGAATGTCAAGCTTTGTTTATATTTTGTAAAAAAATTAGTTAAAATTTTAAATTCAATAAGAATCTAAATATGTACTTGATAAAAAAACTTTTTTAAATTTTATAAAACAAAAAAAAATTGAACGTATGATATAAACACAATGATATAAAAAGGCGTAAGGAATAAGTGGAGCTACAATAAATTTGCAATGCAGGAAAAGATTTACCTTCAGAAGCAATTGTGTATATTTTAGCTCTGTTTCTTTACTTTTTGGGTAAAGTTCGTGCAAATGAGAGCAAGCATAAATTTCTCTCATAAAAAGACAACATTACACAAAAGTACGGGAACAGAAAAAACAAAATTTTATGCACAAAATAAAAATTCAGTGTTTTGACAGTCTTTACAACACCAAAAAAATTTGCGCCACTTTTGGAAAATTTTATATTGGCTCTAGAATTAAAATACTTTTACTAAAAATAAAACAAAACAAACACTTATTAATAACTAACATTATGTTTCCCTAATACTTCAGTACAAAACTTTTTGTTTAAGTACATTGTTTTATTCCACAACACTTTTTCCAGAATTTGGATCATGAACTTTTTTCCTTTTTTTTGGTTTGGCTTATGTTTTACAGCTGTTTGACAATTTACACAATTTGCACGAAGAAAAAGTCTGGGCTGTTTCGTGCAAGAAGAAGAAGAATTTTATTCTCTCAAATCTGCTCTCATTTACACAAATTAAAAGTACGGGAACGCTTTTCGTGCAAATTAGTAAAAAAACAGAGCTTTTATAAGCAAAAAAAAATCCTCCTTTAATATTTTAAACAAAAAATTTTGACATTCATTCTAACTTTAAAAAACTTTTTAAAAAATGAATTTCGTCTTGGACCTGATTGTAAAATAAAATAAATAAAATTTTCTAAACTTTACTTTTATAGCAAAATTTATGAGCGACATTGTCAAAGTGCTTTTCTTATGCCATACTAGCAAAAGCTTATTTTTTTTAAATGAACACAACGGAAAACTTTGTTTTAAATGGGCGAAAGTTAAAATTTACAGTAAATCTAACAGTACAAGTATGATTTATAAACAAAAAAAGCTTTTTTGAAAGTTTTATGTTTCAAAGTTTTCCGTTTGTTCAATTTTCACAAGCATAAAGCTTTCAATAAAGTGTTAATTTCAAAAAAAAAAAAGGAAACTAAAATGATTTTTTTCTAACTTTCAGAGCCATTTATCAAGCAAACCTTTTGTCTGGAAACAGTAACAAACATTTACTCTTCCCTCCCATATTACCGCGTAGTAATGTGGATTTAAATGAAAATTTGTATTATTATGTAAGCCAGCGCAAGCGAAAACGTCAAGTTGATATAAATGTTAAAAAATATGAAGCTTAATTAATGGATTATTTTAAATTATTGTATTTTCTGGAATTTATTTGAAAGAAATTAAACAAAATTTGTAAAAAAAATTTTTGTTGACAAATTTTTATCTGAAAAGCGAAAGAACTTATTTACATATCACGGCTTATTTTTTTTGCCACCAACTGTTTGTTTTTAAATTTATGTTGTCGTCTTAATGGAAAAAGGGCTTAATTAATCTACAAGCATTTGTAAACTTACATTACTATAGATTTCTCTTAATAATTTAGACAAATTGGAACAGGGACAAATTAGTAGACTATAAATCAGAGAATATCAATTAATATGAAAATATTGAAAACATAACCTACATAAAGCAATTTTAATGTATTATCGTGATTCTTTAGCAACATGCAACTAACTTGACTTTATATTATGGGGGAAATTAGTTTCTTATCTGGTTGGTATCAGCCAAGAAGTTAATTTAATTTTTAAACTTGTTAGGTCAGTGGTTCGATCAAGATTCTAGTTCATAGTCGAATTGACAGCTTGTAGTCTACAATCGAATTTATATTAAGTGGACTTTAGTTTAAGTTCATAGCCTTTCGAAAAGTATAATGTAGACCAGCCTGTTTTTATCGACCATTTTATATTAAACAAGTCTGTAGTATGAGAATGTTGCAATAAAGGAGCGATATGTGATGAAAAACGGTCGATTTCAAAACTATCCTTTTTTAAGGTTTCATAAATAAAATCTACTTCTGAATTTTAGTCTAATAGGTCGATTATGTATTAGGTTAGGTAAGGTTCCATTGGCAGCCGTGATCAAGCACAGCCCACCGTCTCCCATGGGTCCTATGTTATCTGGCTGCTAGTGTTCCCACGCAGCCACCCGGTCGATTCAATAAAGGAGTGGATTCTGTTTAAATCAATATAAGAGAGACAAGTTTTGTCCCCAAGGCCTTTTCGACCAAACATTTCAAGTCTTTAATCTCTGAACGCCGAAACTTCTACATAATTCATTATAAGGGAGCCCCAGCCTCTGGGCGTGCCTCCCAATGGGCCAGAGACCAGTTATTTCCGCAATTAGGTTTCTAAGGTGATGTCTGGACAGCTGTGATGCTCGCTGTGTCCTTTTTTCATCTATGAAGGGCCAGATTTTCCTGATTTCCCCACAGGTAGTTTCATCGTGCCACCTCTGACTGGCAATAAGGAGAAACCTGTGCGCTATAAGTTTCTTACTCCTTGGGAGTGAAACACCGACAATATATGTTGAACCGTCTCGATCCAAGGGGGTGCCTGCATACGCCAACGAATCCGCCAAGCAGTTTCCGTGTATGTCCCCGTATTCGGGGACACAATTAAGAGTGACCCGCTATCTCCTCCAGAGACATCCGGCATTCTCGATGTAATGAACACATTCTCCAGATAATTCACCGTACCGGATGCGTCTCACGGCTGTGTGCATGACCATTATCCTCGATTATGTATTCGGTAGCGTCGCTTAGCTAACCCTACCTTTCCACATGCAAGTAATTATTATCAAAGAAAAATCGAGAAAACAACCCATTGGCTGAAAATAAAAAAATTGTGTGAATGTTAGTGCATGTGGAAACGGAGCTAAAAAGCATTAGAGAATACAAAATTTAAAAATTTTGGAGATGATATTTAAAGCTAAAATTGCGGCGAATCAAAGTTTTATGGCATTGCCAAATTTAGCAATGCACGTTACAGTTGTAAATTCGTAGACAAAAATCTCTAAATCAACTTTATAGATTTTAAGCGATAGAGATTTAGCTTTAGCGAATTACAGAATACGGCCAATGGACCAGAAAATGTGTTTTTAATACATTCCAAAATTGCATTTTTTCAGTTAATTTTTTAACACCATATTGTTTCGCTAAATCTGACGTATATCACCTTTTTGTAATAACTCTAAAATATTTCACGTTCGGTTTTATCAAGCTCATTTTATACGAGCGACTTTTACGAGAATAAGAAACCAACTGAACAGAAAAGAACGACATGTCACAACATTTCTTACAATTCTTATAAGGGGAACCCCCAATTTTGAAACTAATTACAATGAATGTGCATTATTTAGAGTTCACGTTTTAGAGCTTTCTGGATTAGTTGACGTTTAAGAGAAGACATTCTCAATAAAAAAGGGTTGACGTTTTAGGATGTTCACGAAATAGGATGTTGACGTTATCCCAAAGGCACTGTATTTCAAAAGGTGACAAATGGAACAAATTTACGTTTAGATAATCCAAAAATTATGGATATGCGGTAATCAGCCTTATAACGGTTGTCGTAGGTGAAAACGACTAAAACACAGGTTGTGTATTACTGTAATCTATTACAAAAAACGACACAGTCGCTTACGCCAAAAACATCCGTAATAAGGCTGAACGTATGTCCTTATATATTTGAGATATCAAAAAACGGGTTAAGGATTTAAAAAGAGGGCACATTTATTATAAAGAATTGATTTATAACTCATTTTTAGTAAATATTTTCCAGGCGGTATACCAGTAACCACCCGACGTTATGTCAGTCGCCATTTCGACAAAAAAGTACTTATTTTTACACAATAACCAAAACTTTACGGTTGCCTTAATCTATTTTATATGGTCACTGAAATCGACAAGAGTTGCTACATGTAATATATTTTTGGCAACTGGAAACTCAACTAATGTTCTCAAGTAATAATGAAAAGTATTAGCATAACCGAATTATTACGGGCGAAATATTAGTCTAGCCCATACAAATTTGGGCCCACACCCTCACCCAGAGACCTATATGGTCCATTGGGACGCCCACTGGTGTAGGTTGGATATGGAATCGGAGAGTTAGGCCACATTTAAAGCCTCTTTGACTTAAATCGAACTTTTAAAAATTTATTAAAAACATTTGGATTTTGGTTATCACAGGAATTTTTGTGCCACAACGAAAAAAAGTTCGAATTAATCACGATTACAAGTTGCAAGCCCTTATTCCGCGTGACAGCGTGGTGTATTGCGGTGTCATATTGACACTTCTGTTAGAATGTCCAAGTGCTATTTAAGATAGTAATTTAAAAAGACTTTAAATAGCATTTTTATACATTTATATGTACAAGTATTTGCCTAATAGTCGATATTCGGCCATAATTTTTTTTGATATGTATAAAAAAATATATAGTGGATCGATTCGGGGACGGACCAACTTCCGGTTCAAATGTTATGTTCCACGTGAGCGGTTGACAAACAAAGAAAGATATCGATCTCAACTGGTTTGCCTGTGCCGATTTATATATAAGATTTATATAGTCGAAATATTCGAAAACCTTTTTCTTGAAAATGTCGAATTATCGACCACCCTATTTTTTTTTTAATATTTGATAATTGGAAAAAACAAAATGTGCATTATGTGTTAGTATTAAATTTGAACGCTTATAACTCTGAAAATATTGAACAGATTTTAGTAAAATATATATTGTGCACTTCTGGCAGTAAATACCTATCAAATGGTGTATTTTTATTTTAGTCGCTGGGCAAACAAAGGACAAAAGTGTTTTTAAAGGCCATGTCTGATAAAACTTTTGCTATACGAAACATGTCACATAGATCTTTTAACGGAGAGCGAAGCGAATAGTTAGGCAACTCTCATCTTTTTGCGCGCTTTGACAGTCTGCAAGTATAGTTTTTTTTATTTATTTATTTTTAACAAACAATTCGTGTGTGTTGTCAAAGTGTTTATTGTGACATACACCTTTTGCGTTACGCTTTTCTGTTAAAGTTAGAAACGTCACGCAAAGCGAAGATGTTTTATCTGACATGGCCTTAACTGTTTTGCCTTAGCCTTAGATGTAAGTATGTTTGTGCTAAATGTATAAATAAACAATTCTATTTTGTCGTTATGTTCAGTTATGTGTGACAGATTCCTAGACAGACTTAGATAGAATTTAGTTATTCTCGTCTAGTTAACGCTTGATAAATTTAATTTATTACATACACACATGTATATGTATGTATGTACATATATAAATTCGAAATATTTAATAGTTAAAAAAAATACGAAAGTTGCATTATTGAAAATTCTTGTTTGACATTCCATTAACTGAAATCTAAAACTAAAAAATTCTGTACAATCGTAGACATTTGCGGCTTTGTGATATAAACACAATTGAGACGAATGACGTGTTTTTTGTAACGAATATTAGGCGTCAGAAGAAAGGAACACATTTGTGTATATAAAAATACAAAAAAAAAATAAAACAATGCGTCGGCCGAAAAATGTCGTGTATATGGAGCTCTGCAAAAGGTTTATTTCTATGTCATACGCCGCCGAATGGCGTCGAGATTGGGAGAGAGTGAGCGTTTTTCTTCTCTATACCTTAAAAGTACGGACAATTGCAACGTGTAAGGGCTGCATAAGAGTTAAAAATACAAATTATGTGTAGGTATTCTTAATAAGCCAAGCAATAGTAACTCATACGTTTAGCCCGTTGTAGTGAAACAGAGCAGTGCCTCTGGCGGGAATCGAACCCGCTAAAAGACTAGGTGACTACCGACTAGCCTCCCAGGCCAACCTTTAATTTCCAAAATATAACCCCCCAAAAAAAATGAAAAACCCCCCAAAGTGCGGTTGAGACTTGGGCCGGACGCAGGGATTTCCTCCTCTATGGTACACCAACCACCAGCTTCGTTAGTAGTCTTTTTACACTGAACAACATCTAACATCTACCATCAATTCGCCACAATTTGCAAAGATGTTAGCATCTTTCCATAAGAAATACATGCGGCCCTATGCTCCCCAGAGGAGTGTCATCACTAGAAAAGTGGTAATAAGTTTATTATTATTGTGGCATCACTGACAAAAAAATTTTTTTTGAAAGCAGCGCTACCATTTGTCAAGTTTTCTGTTTTATTGCAATGTTTTTTTGTTAAGTATTTTTTATATTTTCAAAAATATGGAACTACAAATACATTTTTGTTTTATCTTTTTAAATTTTGGCACTTTTGTAGAAAAAAAATTTTTTATATTAAAAAATTTTTTTTTTTTTCAAAAATTGTAAAATTTTTGTTTGATGGTAGATGTTAGATGTGAGCAATGTAAACGAGTGTTTCACATTATCTACATCTTTGATGGTGCTAGATGTTGATCAGTGTAAAAATCCTTTAACTAAAGCTTTTCTGCATAGCCGAGCTTCGGCCGGGCCCAGGGACTTACTTATCTATGGTATAACAAACACCAGCATCGCTAACTTAAGGTTCCCTTCATTGCCCGCAAAGATTTTCTCCTCTATGGTATACGTAGAGAAACTTTAGTTAGCGAAGCCGGTCTTTATTTTACCCTAGAGGAGAAGGCCGGCTATGCAGGGCGGCTTTACTTAGCAAAGCCGCTGTTTTGTATATCAAAGTGGAGAAAATCCTTGCGGCCAAAAACGTTTTCATAATAAATTTGAAAATTAAATAATCCACAAAAAATATATTGGGGCTTTATTTTATAATAATTTTTTGGGGAATAATTTCATATGAATTAATCCCCCAATTAAAAAAATGAAATAAAACCCCAAACAAAATGAAATAATCTCCCAAAAATCGTTGTTATTGTAATCTGTACAAACTTTTGGGGTGTTATTTAATTTTTTTTTTGAGGGTTTTATTTTAAGCGGTTTTTCATGCCGCCCTTTATTTCATATTAATTCAGCAGGTACTTTAAAAATGTTCAATAAACTTAAATGTTATTTAATAAAATATATAATATTTCACACATTTTCTTGGGATGATTTTCTTGGCCATGAATAAAATTCTTGATACAAAATCGCATTCATTGTTAACACTCTCATTGTGTTCGACATTTTTATTATTAATTTATTTTTGTTTTTTGCAAATTTTTATTTATAAATTAATTTACTTCACAAATAAAGTCTAGTGAAAAGTTAAACCTATAGCGAAATCTGCTGTCTGGTTTATGCTTGAATATATCAGAACACTAATTTAGACTATCCCAGCAGGAAAAAGAGGGAGTAAGGATGCCTTGTAGAAGGCCTCTGTCCTGCTTCTTTAGGATAAACGAGGCCTGTTCGCTCCATTCCATACTCATATATTTTTTACCCACGTTGTCATTGCGGAGTAGGTCTTCCGCTCTCGCTTCTTTAGAAGTTACATAAGAATGGTAATGGGATTTAAAAAAAAAATAATAATTTTGCTTTGGCTTGTGCCAAAAAAAAAACAGTACAAACATGTTTCTGCTTCTCTCTCTTCTCCCTATGCGAAGGTGCGAATGTGGAATGTGTATCTTATTTTTTATGAGGCATTCTAAGCTATAGAACAGTTTATGATCTAGTCCATTGTACATACATACATACACATGTATAATGTCTAGTCCTGAGGCCAATTTTAGGCCCAGTCTGCTCTCATATTTAGCCTACAGTCCAGCCTGTGTTCTAGTCTAAAATCTTGTCTAAACATAAGCTAAAAGATTCAGTAGCATGTTCTATGATTCTATAGGGTGTTTTTATAAGCTATCGAAAACTTTGGTTTGACAGCTGAGAATATGAAACTGTGTTGACATTTCTGTTCGCTAAGGTTTGGCAAGTTATCATGAATGAGAATTTACTTTGAAAAAAAAATCTGTTCGCGAAATTCATGGAGCACTTCGTCCATTTTACGAAGCATATTGCTGGCTAAATGGCTACTTCAATAAACAAAATTGCCGTATTTGCAGCGAAGACAATCCACAAGCCGAGAACGACTCACCATTCCATCAATTAAAATTGATTGTTTGATGTTATTTTTAAAAGATTGATCTAAGACCATATAAAGTCCATGTATATATTCTGGGTTCTTACACAGACAAAAAAAAGTCGTACTAAATTTAAGTTTTTTCTACTTGCTTTAGAAATTATGGGAACGTGGTTGAAATTCAGCCGGAACGGTCATAAATGACGAAGATATGAGCCAAAATCGACGACTGCCCCTAATTTTACCAAAAAGTCCCTTGTTGTTTTTTTTTTTTTTGTAAATCTGCAGAACGACAAGAGCCAAAGTTCAACAATTAGGTGCGAGCATCTTGTGTATCAATATACAACCTCCGACTAAATGTGGACGAGAATGTTAGATTTGGGCGTGCCACTTCATATAAAATATATTATAGATTTCTGTATGTCTGGAGCACAGCAAATGCCAGAGTTTCCGAATTTGGTACAAGAATCTTGGTTATCAATAGACAATATCCGATTAAATGTGGGTGGGATTGGAGAACTGGTCGCAGACAAGATTTATTTATTTATATCTTAAGGAGAGTATTATATTACTTTCTGTTCTTATCGCACGATGGTGAAGGGTATATAAGATTCGGCATAGCAGAAATAAGCAATCTTAATTGTTTATACATAATTTCTTATTTTATGTACCAGAAGTAAATGCACACGTTAGTGTACTCGTATTTTTTAAAAGCTAGTAATCTGACATAACTTTTATGTATGTAAATAGATTATTAAATAAAAATTCAAATTAAAAAAAAAGTATATTCATTAAACTCAAACTCAAATCTTATCAATCGCTCAGTTGATCATCTCGTGTCGCGACAAACGGTTAAGTTAAACTTTTTTTCCACGTGAAAAATGTATTTTTTAACGTATTGAATTTAATAATGTGAAAAGGATGTATTTAAAGAAAAGCATTTAATAAGAAAAATATAAAAAGTGTTTTTCAGTAAATAAATTTATAGAAAAGATACTTTAAAAATTTTAAGGATTTATCCTTTAAACAACTTTTATATTTTTATTAAAATTTACTTTTTATTTAAACTTTAAAAATTTTCCTAAAATTTTAAAATGTTGTAAAACATTTTCTAAAAAAGTGTTAAAATTTTAAAGTGCAAAAAATCAAGAAAAATAGAAAAATTTGCAAATAAGGATTTTATCCTGCAAAAATATAAATTTATTCCGTATTGGATTAAACTAGTGAGTATTTTTTCAAAAAATTTGCGATATTTGAAAATGAAATAAAAATTAAGTGAAAAATTTGTTTAGTGATGTAAATTAATGGCGGCATTCATCAACTCACAAATTGCCAGGGAATAACGAAAAGCCTTTTCACAAGCTAAAGAAATAACCTACTCCTTCATGTACAAAGGCGAAACTTCCAAAGTCCGTCCCCTTATTAGTATTATATATAAAAATGTTCGATACAAATTTAAAGTTAAAAACGAAAAGTGATTGTTGAACCCCGAAAAACTCTAACTTGGTACAGTTATGCAAGGCTAAACCATTTACGAAACGTAAAACGCGCAAAGGCAGACAAACAAGAACGGCCTGAATGCCTTTAAAAATAATGATACGACGCGCAAGTTGCTGCCGTACTTAGAGCAGTTTAACTAAAGTGGAAAAATTGGCCAAATTCCTTTAAAATCATTATCGGAGTCAACCTGTTTTAAAAAGGCGATAACTACAGGCTAAAAAAGGGATACACAATTATCGGAAAAACAAAAGCTAAAGAAAATAAATTAAATAAAAACCACCCCTGTTTAAACTCCGATCAAGCTACAGTATTAAAAATCTGTATTTCCGGTGTTTATTTCGGTCAATTGTAAAAGAAGTCGATAAAACAATGTTTAAATTTTCGATTATTCAGTAGAATGAATGAGAAATTCAAAAGAGGAACTATTTTTGTTGTCGCCCTACTTAATCTTAGACATTTAACATATAAAATGTAATGAGAAAAGGACCACTTTTAAAGAACTCAATCTCGTAGTTCCCGAAAACCCCGTTTTAAGGGTGGCGTATCTACAGAGTGACAAATGTTTCTACCTTAATTAGTGCCGGTTCGAGTTTGACTCGTCAAGTCTTGAGGTTTTAGGAGAGAGGTAAAAGGAAATGGCACTCTTTTTTCCCTTCTCTCCTAAAAGCTCAAGACTTGATGAGTTTAACCTGACGTGTGTGAACCGGCAATTAGATATTAACAACAATAATTAAAGTTTGCGACCACCTTGTTAAAACTATGCTTGAGCTGCAGAATTCCAAATTTACAGTTCTGGCCTTGCGTTCAGTTAATTTTTTTAAAAAATTTAAAATAGATATGTAGAAGGCAATAAGCACCTCGACCCAGAGGTTCTTTTGTGCAGCCTGTAAATTTTACCATTTACCATTCAATTACCCAGCCTGATAAAAAATTGTAGGTCCCTATTACGGTTCACTCAAGACAATTAAGACAACTGGTTGTGATGATTTTGTTCACCGCAATATAGCAAGGTTGTAAACAGTGTTGCCAGAACCTTTAGAGGTAAAATCAGCAAAAAAAAACTTTTCAACAAAATATCTGCAAAATCTGCGTCAAGATTGGAAAAATCTTCAATAAATCTTCATAACACATTTATTACTTTTTTTATGTAGTTTATTTAGAAAAAAATGTAACAATTTATTTCAAAATATACGGCCACTGTTCTGGAATTTGAAATCAATGGTAGTTTTAAAAGGAGTTCGGGTTGAATTTGAAATGTTGAAAAATATGCTGTTAATTATATAAATTTTCCTTCAAAAAACATTTTTGTTTATGATTTTAAAATTTTGTTTATAAACGGTTTTTTTATAATTTAATAAAAATGATTTTTTCACCGAATTTTTTTTTTAACCTTTTTTGCTATCTTATCTCGACTTAAGATGTTTTGTTGAAATGCCACAGGTATATATAAAAGGGTCATTATTATAACTTGGCGTTAGCTGTTATCCGGCTGATATCATACGTTTTTGACAGATAATACATTACTATCTGTCAACTGAATCTTAACTTTAGCTAACTGCAAGTTGTAATAATGGCCCTAAGTGGTCCTCGAAGTACGAGGTAAAAAAAGGAAATATTTTTTTGAACTGTCAACACAGAAAAGTTTTAAAAATGTTTTCAATTTTAATCACCCTTATTCTGCGTTTCGATTACGTTCCCGCATTCAGTTACGCTCGAATCGAAAATAGGTATTCTAAAAAAAATCTAACCGAAAGAAAAAGAAGAAGAGAAGAGTATGTTTAATCCAGCTGTTTTGTTATGAAACGTATGAAATAGAAACATAAAAAATAAAAAATGTTGTAAACATTGTAATTGTTAAACTCCAAAAAGTAAAATTTTATGAATAAATAGTGATAAATACATATATAAAAACTAAATAGTGTGGTAACTATAACTAAATAAACTCATCAGTTATGTGCGGAATGGAAGAAAATAGCCAGATTATAAGCAAACGGTATTTGTGGTCAAACAATTACAGTGTGAGGAATCCTGAAGCGCCGGAGCGAAATTTTCATTTTTTACACATCATTGCAAAAGAAAAATTTAGTTTAGAGAATAAATGAAATCGATGGCAATGGCGTTGTTGTTGGAAGAAGAGAACAACGTGGTCCAGAATGCAGAATCAAGACTAGAAAAAATGTCATACTTTCTTCCATGCAGCGTCAATTTTTATTGGTGGCCCTATTGCGTTAAGTGCGTTTGCAACTTCTTCCTTGGGACGCTTATGATATCCAGACGCAATATCATCCTTCGGTGCCATTAAACTCGCCAGCTTTGCATACTGCTCAGGTGTTGTGTTTTTTGACCTGCAATAAATTAAATAAAGCTTTAAAGTTACAAAAAAAAAAACTTAATTTATTACAAAATAAATTTATAGCATTTTATACTCACATTTTATTTAATTATACACTTTTTGAACTACAGAAACAAAAATCGAAAAACTTTCCGTTAGTAAATAAACAACTTGACAAAACGTAGCTACGATCGTAACGCAGAATACATACAATCGAAAAACAAATCGAATTGATACGGGGAACGGAACGCAGAATACCAAAGTTGCCAAACTGAGAAATTTACGATTCGAATCGAAACGCAGAATAAGGGTGAATATCACTCGAATGCGATATTCATAACATGGCTGATAATTTTTGGATATTTTTACATTAGAAATATCTATACAAATTACTCTGGATTAATTGCATCTTTGTTATTTTCAAAAACAAATTAAAAGTTAATTGCTTGACATGTTATTTAAACTTATTAAAAATTTAAAGTGATCACATATTGAAACTATAAAAGATATTTATACAAAAAAGTACGTATGCATATTATTTCGTGTAAAATGAGATGACATAAGTCCGGCGATATTAATGTGTCAAGACAATGCGAATTTTTAAATTTCAAGTTATCTTTTGTGAATAAAATTCCTACTAATAAATCTATTTGCACATGGACCTTCCATGAATGGTTGACATATTTCGTTTATAGTACAAACATAAGTGAAAATGTAAAGATGTTTACACCGAGCTAAACAATCTGCAATTTTAAACCAAAAATCTTCAAATCTGCATTTTGGCAATTTTGGGGTATAAAATCTGCACTTCTGGCATCACTGGATGTACACCATAATACAAAAATTAAGAAATTACAACTCAACTCAGAACCGTAATAGGGACCTAAATTTCAGATGCGCTCATCAGTTGCCTACCGAAAAATTTTCACCTGGCAGTTTTTCGGAGGATTCGTCGTCAATATAACAAAATCTGCATAGCCTGCCTGGTATTAACATTAGCCATTGTAAACAGGTGGTATCTGAGACCACAATGGCCAGAAAAAAGGCCAGTAAGTATCCTAATTTCTCGCTTTTCAAGCAGAACTGGCCTACTTGACTAGTCACGGGACAGGGTCACAAATCTTGCAGACGTCAAGAAATGGACGTCCATGTGTGAATAAATTCACGTTCGGACCAAGACCGTATCTTCTACCTGTTGTGGCTGACAGGGATGCCGAAAAAATTCTCAATGAAAGTAAGAATAGACCACGGTAGAATAAGAACAAGGTATAGTCATTAGAAATTTTGTTCTCAATTTTAAAACCCATGTAACGTCAAACAAAATAAAAAAAGAAAAAAAAAATAAGACATTACATGGGTAAATAATGGCAACTTTCCCAAAAGAACATACCTGGTAATTATTCTACCATGGTATAGACGTTGTTTCTTTGGCTTGGGTACAAATCTCAGCTCAGCCAGTTGTTTTTTCTTTATGTAAATGTTTCTACTTACAAAAAGTGTGATCTGCAGTAAAATAATTTCTTTTTTAAATTGGGGACTTCCCTTGTAAAATTAGTGAGTTATTGTAGTGGAAAAGCAAGTCGTGATTTCTTGAAGCAATACACGCTACTTGGTTTGAGGAATTAACTTTCTTAAAGATTTAAGTGTTTTCGTTTTTTCAAAGAAAGTGTTTTTTCAAATAAAAGATAAGATAAACTTTATAATGAATCTCATAAAATATTATGAAACACCAGATACTAAAGTCAACAATTTTCAAACAAAAGCTACTTTGTATTCTTTAAATATATTGCATTTTTATCTTTTAATAAAACTTAAATATTTTTTATCTTTTTAATATTTAAAAAAATAAAAACAGCATCAAATACATTTTTGACAAAAAAAAAATTCTTAAATTTCATGTTTATTTTATGATCACGAGTAGAAGGTTGAAAACCCTTTTTAGAAATAAAAAAAAGAATTAAAATAAAAATGCCACTTCATTTTGTTGATAAGAGATGAGTTTAAACTAAATTTTAAAACTTCTTGGCTAAATTATGTAGAAATTGTATTCAGTACTTAACTGACACACTTAGACCCAATGATCCATTGTGATACGATGAAATTCCACCTACCAGAAGTCCCACCGTAGCACAAACCCAAATCTCTTCACAGTCTTAGACCCAACGATCCATTGTGATACGATGAAACTCCACCTAACAGATGTATCTCTAATGAAGTTCAAAATGCACTCCAATTCAGCGACAGAAATATCGTACCATCCGTCGAAGGTGGCGGATCACATTTTGGCAAGTGACCTTTTCGTCAATGCAGAACAGTATCCACGTCCTCCTCCTCACTTTAATAAAAGATACCAAAAGTTATAAGTCCCTTTTAGTCATCGATAGTAGGAACATGGTACGCACGTCAGTGTTTCGGTGCCACAACTGCCTGACAATCCAACAATCAGTATTTGCGGCCCATCATCAAAGGGGCAGGCCAAACGTCTTCCAATTCCAAAAGAATCTGTAAGGTAGTGCTAAGTCTAGCAATCTCACCGGCCTAAATGTTGCCCAGTATTTCCTTGTGCCCTGGATTTCAAACTGCGCAGACATCACGTATTGAGAGGAGCGTCAGGCAAGGGCTGTTCTCGTTCTCGGGAAGAGAGAATACAAGGCAATAGTTGCCGCAGTATAGATATCTACAGCAGTCGATGATACGGCCAGGAAAACGCTATAGTAACCCGGAAGTCTTCGCGATAAATCCCTTGAGTGTACCATTTCGTCTCGTGATTTGGAACCATCTGTGTAGAAATTTACGCCTTTCCTTCTACATCGTTTCTCTACGCATTCCGACTTGGTATCATCCTTGATCCATTCCAGCTCAAGATTCTCGTATTCATAATCCTGCAGTGTCCTCAGTTATTTCCACTCCACTTGGGCGGATTGCTGAGTTCCCCACTAGATCAAAGTGTGGTAGGTAAAGAATAATATCTAGCTCATCTGTTGAAATGGTACAAAGAGTCCCTGTAATACACATCGTTGCCATTCTCTGCACTCTGCACTCTTCCAAAATGAGTCATGCGGCATAGAAAAATTGGACGAATTATGTTCGTAAAGATCGCATTTTGCCAATGTTCATTTTGCAGGAGTAACATTCTGTCTAAAGATCAATTTGTCATCCAGAAGGATCAAAAGATTATTTGCGCCTTTTTTTTGTCACGCCTATCTCGGTGTTGTCCAGAATAATAGTTTGAAAGTTGGGTATCTTACTCTTCCGTAAGAATAGGATCAGTTCAATCTGCTCCGGACTGACTGGAAGTAACTATATCAGGCGCATTTAAAAATCTGCCAAAGACTTCCCTACAAAATATCGTGTATCGTTGGGGAAATGTTCCCTTAACAGCGATCGCTACATTTTCAGCATAAGCAATGACCTCGCCACCGCAGGACTAAAAAGATATCGGTACCGGTTTCAAAGCTAGGTTGGGTAATAATTAAGGAAAATCTCTCTCCTATGGGGTTCCTCTGTTAATACACTTTGTGAAGGAAGAAGAACCTAGATAGGAGATGATCCACCGAAGTGTGAGAAGATTTTTTATCCATCTGATAACTTCATTCTTTACACCAAGAATTAACAACTTCGCAACTATCGCATCTGAAGTTACATTATTTTTGAAATCCAGAAAAAACATTGTTAAAAATGGCCTTTTCCACCAAACTCACCAGCTCATACAGAGCAGTTTCGGTTGAATTCTCTCTATTGTATGCATGTTGGTGTTCAGGCAAAAGATTCAGATCAATTTTCCGTAGAAGATACGGTTCTACTAACTTTTTAGTGTCTTTAAGAGAAAGGATGGTAGACTAATCGGTCAAAAGTCCTTAGGTATCATGTGAATTATTTTTCCCGCTTTAGAAATAAGTACAGCTCTCGTATTCCTCCGCTTGACCGACAGCCTGAGACATACCGTAAAGAGCACTATAACTTACGATATCGTCTGCAGTTCCGCAAGTATGATGCCATCCGAGCCCAGAGTACGGAAGGCAAGTCTACTGTTCCCAATGCAGTATTAAGACAGCATTGATTCATATGTGCGTTACCCGGAAAGCGAGTGTGAATTAAAACAGAAATTCATTTTATATGACCGGAACTAATACTTAATTCCATTAAGATAGGTCTATAATTTACCATGGGCCCCATAAAAACTCCACTCTAGAAAAACACTTAAAAAAGATATTTGCATAAATTTAAGCAAACATTTGTATTGATTTTTTTGTGCTCCAGGTAATAATTTTTACATTTTCTATTTCAGTTTTATTAACTGAAATTATTTTAATACTCATATTTAATGTTTTAGGAACACATAATGCATTTTATCAATAGAAAACATTTTCTATAAGTATATTTTTTACAATGACTGATGTTTGATTGTTTTAAATTTATGAACAGAAAAGAATCTTATCAATAAAATTTAGCAAAAAAGGAAAAAAATTCTAGACATACTAAACTGGCCATTACAGGGAATCTTCTCGAGCGCGAATGTCAATAACACAGCAGTACAACAAAAAATGTATTATAACGGAGATGGAAAGAGAATTATTAAACTCTGCCTCATTATTGATAGCAGTAAAATTGTTATAGTTACGTAGTTAAATTTCCTTTGACGGTACAGCGGAGCCGTAACTACTTAAACTCTATACAAATATTACTTAATTCAACTTTACAAATGTTATAATACTGCTGATAGGCAAATCCAGGGTGCCGTATTTTGGCTTTCCTATTTAATTACCAGGGACACCAGAAATATGCTCTAAAAAATGCGTTTTATGCGCATTAAATATGCAGCAAAAATTCGAAAATATGTCCTCAAAATTGTTAAAAATATGCCCCAAAAAAATATTTTAGGGCGAATTCGATCTAAATGCCAACATTATTGGATGGGGAATATATTAAATTATAGACCGATTCTCACCATTTACATAGACTTCGTCCGTGGTACAATTAAAATGTATTTACCAAATTTGATCAAATTATGTACAAAATTGCATCTTGTACTTTACGCACAAGGTAAACATGGACCGACAGCCAGCCAGACGGACGGATGGGCATCGTTAAATCACTTTAAAAAGTGATTCGCAGTCGATCGGTATACTAAAAGATTGGTTCAGATTTCTATGTATTGCACACATATCCAAAAACGTAATTTTATAATTGCTTTTTCCTAAATGTTTGCTTTTATGTAAAATTTGAAAGTTTAAAATAACATTATCTTTAATGACAACCAGCTTTGTCTTCATTCTAGAGCAAAAATTAAATGTGAATGGCGAAATTAAAGCAACACGTTGATAGATATTTAAAACAGAAAAGACATCGATCTCGTCGTTCGTAAATTATAGTGTTCTATAATAGATGTTCATACAAATTGTTACTGAAGTTCTAGTTGACTCAATTTAAAAAAAAAAATTAGTTACATTTTTGTTTATAAAATTCTGTTGAAATTTAAAATTTAAAAAAGTACTGAAAAACATACTGCCCGTCTCTGTTTACCGTATGCTTCCACTACATAATTTATTTACAGTTGCAACCCATTGTTTTGCTTTCTGTTGGGAGATATTTTTTTCATTATTAAAAAAATATTAATTATCATGTTCAATTAAAAAATTGTATTCTGTGATTTTGAACTTTTTGTAATAAAAACAAAGTATTGCATTTAACTTACTGAGTTTGAACTAAAATTACCCATAAAGAGATTTTTACGAAATTGCAAGAAGTCTTTTAATTTTAAGAAATTATTATAAAAACTTAGAACTGCTTAAAATTAAATTAAGAAAAAAAAGTTGGAAAAATTTTGAAACTGTAAAGGTCGATTCACCCATGCGTTTCGAACAATATTTTTGTCCGGAGAGTAAATTTTTTACAGAGAGTGTTCTGCAGAACGATTCAGCCATTTCGGAAAATTTGTCCGGACAAACAAAGCATTACATAAAACCATTTACTAGCAAAACAAATTATCAAAAAAGGTTGAAAGTAATAAAAAGTAAAGTAAAAAGTAAAAGTATTTTTTAAATACTAAGTTTCGAATGCGATATAGCCTTAATTTCTATATTAAAAAACCAGTTCCAAAATTTTTCTGCACCTGCATTATTTTGTGTTATTAAGCCCAGTACTAACGGAATTTTAAAATGTACCAGTCAAAGAAAAAAAGTAACAAAAACTCTCTTAAAGATTCTCATTCACTCAGGACCTTAAATGTTAAATTTCATGTTTCTAGGTCGAATACTCAAAAAAGTACCAAATGGTTCCTAGAGAATTTATACTCAGGACATTGCATGTCGAATTTTATGTTTCTGGGTCCAATATTAGCAAAAGTTAAAAAAAAGTACAAGTTGTGGAACAAAAAAGCTAAGGAAAGAAATTTAAAATCCCGTATTTCCCCTATTTGGTACTTTTTTTATTCCCACTGAAATATCAAAAATTTCAATATTGTAGTGGGAGCCCATAATTTTATACGTATATATGAATGAATGGAGAAAAATGTTTTGTAAAAAAAGTACCAAAAATTGTTACGATATTTACCCCTTAAACGTTCGAATTTCGATAAATGTACCAAACCTATATTTGTATTTTTTAGATAAGTTGCGAATGTAATATAGCCTATTAATTGGTTTAAAAGATAGATAGGGTGACAAAAAAGTGCCAAATTACAGGTTTTTCCTTTACTCCCTAAAAGGACCCAATTTCAAAAAAATACCAGACACTTATCCGCTTGTATTTCTAAGCAAAATGGATAAGTTTTAATTTTTTGTTGTATCTCTTTTTGCTTTGGAGATATAAGGTTACCGAATTTAACCGTTTTTAACCTTTTTACCCCCTAAATATTCGAATTTCCAAAAATTCCGTCCTAATTGATCGATTTGGGGAGAGACCAACCTTTGGTCCAAATTTCAAGTTTTTAATTTCAGGCAGGCATTTAGGATGTACGGTGATGAATTAGTCAGTTAGTGTGCGTAAACAATATTTTTTCTCTTTGTCTGGGTTCTTACTATGAGAAGAATAGCAATTTCGCTTCCCTTCCCTTCTCACCAATATGCGCAAACTTTTCATAGTTAAAACCAGGGGACAAATTGCCGAAAAAGTGTTGTCCGGACAATATTGGTTAATCGATTTATGCGAAAAGATTTAATGCAAATTGTTGCTGAAGTTCTAGTTGAATCAACTTTAGTTACATTCAAGGCGAATTCATCCCAGGTAATCTCGGTACTACAACAAGTACAACTCGTACAAAAACCACAAGCAATTTCTTTTTGTAAAATCATGTTTCTGTCTTGTTTTATTTCTGTTTTTGACATTGTACAATGATTTTACAAAACAAATTGCTTGTGGTTTTTGTACGAGTTTTTACTTCTTGTAGTACCGAGATTACCTGGGATAAATTCACCTTGATTGTGAACAAAGCTTAATGCTTTTTAATCCCAAAATGATAAGGTGAACTAGAAAAAACTTGACATCAAAAAGTTTAACCTCAGGTCAGTCTTTTGACAAAAAGCGTATTTTCAACTGACAGACAGGCAGTCAGAAAAAGCCGAATCGAACCAGAATTACCCAAGATCCCAAAATATTGTTTAAGAAAATAGGAATTTTGACTTGATGTTAAATGGCAGAGCTAAATTAGTTGTGTTGGGTAAAAAATTATGCTAAAAAGTCCAATCATATTTTCCCGTAATTGGCCGTAGCTTCAATAAAATGCGGGATTCTAATATTCTAAATAAATATTATAAAATTTTTTTTAAGTGGCTTTCAAAGACTCACCACAACCAAATATTGTATTCTTTCGAAATGTTTTTACAAAACTTTCTAATTTTAATGCAAAATCCTAATTTTTTCCTAATTGCAGTTTTTTCTAATCAAAAAAGTTCTTACTACCACTAGAGCTTTGTCTTAAGCTCACGTCTAGCATGGAGGCACAATATGATAAGTTGTCACAGCAACAAATGAATATTTTACAAATCGAAAAGGAAACTCTACCAAAACAAAGTATTACTTACAGCAAAGATAAGGGCTTGGTAAGTTATATTTTCTCTAAACTCCTGCCAAAAGTTTTAAGTCAATTTCGTTTATTTTCAAAAAGCTTTCAATATCCAGTAGCAGTAGTGACAGCTGCTCTGATGGAAGTCGTGAAAAATGGGGCAAAGAAATCGAATTTCTATTTTCCTGCATTGCCTTGTCTGTAGGCCTGGGCAATGTCTGGCGTTTTCCTTTTATAGCTTTGGCCAATGGCGGAGGAGCTTTTGTCATACCCTACATAATAGTATTATTATTAATCGGTCGCCCTGTTTATTACATGGAGGTAATAATTGGACAATTTTCTAGCCGGGGATGTATAAAGGCATTTGATATGATGCCTTTAATGAAGGGTAAGTTTTGGTGAAGGTAAAAAAGGTTCTAAACTAACATTTTAATTTTTTTTTATTTTTCAGGCATAGCCTATGGCCAAGTCTATTCTACTGCTTTGGCCACCACCTATTATGCTAGCATTATGGCTTTAACTTTAAAATATTTACTATCCTCTTTATCGGATGTTTTACCTTGGACTTATTGCCTTCCCGAATGGAACAGCAGTTGTTTAGCCACATCGGAATCTTTGGATCCTAGTAATAAAACAAATGTAAAACGTATTTCCTCGGCTGAGTTATTTTTTACAAAAACTGTTTTACGTGAAAGTGATAATATAGAGCAGGGTATTGGTTCCCCAAATTGGGATTTGGTAGTGTGTTTACTGGTGGCTTGGTTGATAATAGCGGTAATTTTGATTAAGGGTATACGCAGTTCGGGTAAAGCATCATATTTCTTGGCTATTTTCCCCTATTTAGTGATGTTTATTTTGTTGGGAAGAGCTGTTACTTTGCCAGGCTCTTGGGATGGTATTGTGTACTTTTTGAAACCACAATGGAGTGAATTGCTAAATCCAAAAGTAAGTGAATTTATGTATGTATGTTCTACTGTAAAGTCAGTTTAAATACTGGCTTACGATTTCTAGATATAAGACTCAATCTTAAAACTGTCTTACTCTGGGTGGAGGGTATCAAAGATTCTGCACGGCCGAATTTAGCAGTTTTATTTGTCTTTATTTTTAAATAGGTTTTATATGTACGCTATTTAAAGACTACATATTTATTATTCTTCTTACCTTAGGTTTGGTATAATGCCATAACTCAAATGTTTTTCTCTCTGGCCATTTGTTTTGGTACACTGGTCATGTATGCATCCTTTAATAATTTCCGGAAAAATGTTTACAGGTAAGTAAAATTCGAACATAAAAAAAATATGAACAATTTTATTCCGTACTTTATTATCAACCAACCGACATAATAATAAACTGATTGTAAAATATTTATTTCCTTATTTTTATTCTTGGATCATGTTACTGTTCCTGTAACCGTTACTCCTTCACAACTCAAAACACACCCACACACACACACACACACACCCAGAGATGTTATCATTATAACTAGTGTTGATTCGGTGACCTCTATTCTTGCGGGTTGTATTATTTTTGGCATTTTGGGCAATTTGGCTTATGAAACGAATACTAAAGATATCGCCAATGTGGTAAAAGGTGGAGCCGGTTTAGCTTTTATTTCCTATCCAGAGGCTATAGCTAAATTTAAATTCTTGCCTCAGGTCTTTGCTGTGCTGTTCTTTTTAATGCTACTGGTTTTGGGTATGGGCAGTAATATTGGCATGGCCTCATGCGTCATCACCGTTGTTAAAGATCGTTTTAATCATTTGCCTCATTGGTTTTTGTCCTTGGCAATGGCCGTGGTGGGTTTTTCGTGTGGCATTGTCTATATGACTCCTGGAGGACAATTTGTTTTAAATTTGGTGGATTTCTTTGGATGCTCTTTTATAGCGTTATTTTTGGCCATAGCAGAGTTGGTGGCCGTGGGATGGATGTATGGTGAGTTGTAAATTGTAAATATTTTTTAAGAAAAAACTTTTTTAATTAAAAATATTTTGCGAATTAATTTTTTATGGGTTCATAATTCATTAAAGCTTTTCAATGCAAATTAAATTTGGCAATTGACTGTATGGTACGCCGCACCGTCTTGTTTAAACCACTTACCGTTGCATTTAGAAAGACAAATTTATTAAACTGAACCTTTTTTTTTTCTTTCGCCCTACACACCGTTTACACCATATCTTCGATAAACGGCAAAAAAAAAGTTTTCATCATTAATGCATTTAAAGAAAAAAAATTTCTTGGAATTATTAACAATAGTTTACCTTTTTCCCCATACGCAGGTGTCAAACGTCTTTGCCAGGATATCGAATTCATGTTGGGTGTTAAGACCAGCTGGTATTGGCGTATTTGTTGGTCCCTTATAACTCCGGGTTTAATGTTTTTGGTGCTGATTTATACTCTGATAACTTTACAACCTTTGGAATACAAAAATGTAGCCTATCCCCAGCTAGCGTATAATTTAGCCTGGCTAATGTGGGCCATAGGTGTAGGCCAATTGCCAATTTGGGCTCTTTATACGATTTACCAGCAGCCAGGGAAAACATTTAAGGAGGTGAGTGTAAAAATGGATATAAACTTTAGAGTCAGTCAAAACAATAAATTATAAAATCGCATTTGATTGTCTTTTTAGAAATTCTCAAATTCAATAAAACCCAGTAGGAACTGGGGCCCCTTAGAACCGAAATTATTAGAAGAATACTTAACACATCGTAAAGCTCTGTATTTAGACTCTGAAACTAATTCAAGTTTATGGAGCAGGATTTCAGATAATATTTTCAATTAGTGGCAAATTTAAAGGAAAAATTAGTATAATTTTAGTTCAGTATTTCTTAGTTTTTTTTTCTAACAGTGTAAAAGAAAAAAAGTTTCAAGTAAAATATTTTCTAAGAAAATATTTGAAATAATTTAAAAAAAAAATGTATTAAGAACAATTAAATAAAAAAGTATTTTAAAGTTATAAAAACTAATAAGATTGAATCATAACTTTGGAATTTCTAAGTTAAATTTTTGTACTGGGCATATTCAAGAAATTGAAATAAAGTGGATTAGAAATCGAGCAAATTTTAAATACGACTCTGTACTAAAAGTTCATACAAATATTCCATTTTATTAATTTCTTTTTGTGAGTAACAAGAAAAACTCTTGAAACCAGGAAAAACTACTAAAAACTTGTTCGATTTCAATTTCACATCATTTCGATTTCTAGAACATGCAAAACTCAAAGTCATGACTGCTTTTTTAAGTGAAAATATTTGACTTTGTTTTAAATAAAAACACAATTTTCGATTTAATTATTTTTACAATAATTTTTATTTAAATTAATTGATTTGCTTTTTAATTTAATTTATCACTAATTTTTAAGCTTAAATTTTTGTTTTGTTACTTTTTTAAATTTTCTAAATTTTTTAAATTTTAAGTAAAAATTTCTTCATTTGGGTTTGATTTTTATTTTTTTTTTAATTTTAGATTCGTACTTTTTAATGATATTTTAATTTTAATCATTTCTATTTTATTTTCAAAATTATTTGAATAATTCGGCTAATTTATAATGTATTCAAAGTATGTATTAATTAAGTACTTTGCCCTAATTTTTATTCGCTATAACGCTTCAATTTGAAGTAGAAAAAAGATTGTATTTGACTTTTGCGACTTAAATTTGTAGTTTTTAATTCAATTAAAGAGTTTCGAAAAAAAAATCTTCTTCAAATTTTTTTGAGTAAAATAGAAATTTGAGTCGAAGTAAAAAAACTGCAATTTATCCACTTCTTCTTTTGTCATTGACCAAAAAAAAAATTTTTGCTTTTACTTCTGTTTCATTAAATGTAAAGATTCGCTGTCAAACCAACTCAACAAGCGAAAAATTTTACAGAAGTTTTTGTTTTTTGCTCGACAGTTTTTGATTTCGACTGCAGGTTTTTAATACAAATATTACGTCAGCTCAGCTTATCATGGTGAAATTACCATGATATGCGCCAAACCAATAATGAGCTGACGATTAGCCATTTTTTTCAATTGTTGAATATATATTTTTTTAATCGCCCCCTATTTGTATTTTCTCAGTCGTTATTGACAAAAATCAAATACTATTGACAGTCACTTGGTATTTTCTATGACGCTTTTAAGTCGACGAATTGGCTCTGTTTTAAGGAAGAAGTACATAACACGCGTTAGTGCACGCGCGCTCTGTAGACTTCTGGTAAAATAAGATAAACTAGTTTATTTTAATAACTTTGACGCGTTAGCGCTAGAAAGTTAGTTAACTTTGAACTTTTTATCGCGTTGTGTATTTTTGACAAGTAATCGACAAAGAATAATTTTACAAATTTGTGAATTATGAAAGAAAAACTTATTGAAGAGCTTAAAAAACATACACTTTTTATATAAAAAGAATAAATTCAATAAAATAATAAAATCTTGATATACTTTCGAATCCGTTTTCAATGCACAAATAAGTAAACAAACAAAAAACAGCTGACAGGAACGGCTTTTGCAACGCGCGTTGTGTAACTTGCAATTTTTCATGCGCTAAAGTTTTTAAACGCACGACAAACGTCGACGAATTAATGCGTGCTATGTACTTCTACCTTTAAATTTCCATTTTACTCAAATAATTTTAATAGATTTCCATAGTTTTATTTTTTAATTTTATTTTATAATTTTCTAGATTTTATTTTAACTAATTTAATATGTATTTTTAATATATTTCTATAGTTTTATTTTAATATTTTTTTTATAATTTTTTAGACTAAACTAATTAAGAGTTAGAAAAAGATTAAGCGTTTTTTATAGTTAGAATTTTAAGTTAGTTAAAGTTAAGTGCAGTTACCATTTTTAACTATTTTACTTTAAATTGTATATATGTAAAGCCTATAGTACACGGAATGTAAAAAGTAACATGCGCATGTGGTCATGACGTAATTTTGTCGTCATCACACAACAAGAGTCTGCTATTGTGGCTTTGTAGTGACGTAAAAATTACGTCAGAACCACATACGCATGTTACTTTTTACATTCCGTGTACTATAGGCTTTAGTATGTTTTCTTTTAATAGCGCCATTTTGTTTGTAGAGAGTGTTTAAGAGTGTTGTGTTTTGTTATTATTTTTTTGTTTTTGTTTTTAGTATCACAGCTTTATTTTTTAAAATAATTAAAAGTGCAAAACTGTTCCTGAATATCATGCTATAATTTACAAAAGAATAGTTATGGTTTTGGTTTTTAAATGGGTTAATTGGTTTTATTAAATACAGTGGTACTTTTATTAAAACAAATATTTATGGAATATTCCGTATATGAAACAAATCCCTTTATAATTTTCCTGCTTTGAAGTTTTTTGCTTTAAGGCCATGCCAGATAAAACGTTTGCTTCACGTTGCGTTAGAGATTCGCTTTGACGTCCAAGATGAAATATTCGTACTTATACGAAAAATGTCACATAAAGTACTTTTAACGCAGAGCGAAGAGAAAGTTAGGCTACTCTCATCTTTGACAGTCTGCAAGTATAATTTTTTGTATTTATTTATTTTTAACAAACAATTCGTGTGTGTTGTCAAAGTGTTTATTGTAACATACACCTTTTGCGTAACGCTTTTCTATCAAAGTTAGAAACGCCACGCAAAGCGATAAAGTTTTATCGGGCATAACCCTTAGTGAATGTAAATAATAAAACATTTTTTTTTAATAATGCTGACTAAATAATCAGTGGTGGAAGCTTTTAAAAATATTTTTGAAATTCCTACTTAAACAAAAATTTTTTTTAATTAAACAAAATTGATTTTTCAAAATAAATATACTTTGGAACAAGGCGAATTCATCCCAGGTAATCTCGGGATTACAACAAGTAAACTCGTACAAACAGCACAAGCAATTTGTTTTTGTAAAATCATTGTACAATGTCAAAAACAGAAATAAAACAAAACAGAATTTTGACATCCAACAATGATAAAGCAAAAAAAAAGTTATCAGCAGGGCTTTTAAGACCACCTGTAATAAATTCCACCTGTAAGGGAATTTAGGGATTTTAATCACAATTGCATTTTAAAATTAAAGACCAGTTGCTCAAAGTCAAAAGTTTTATATTATTGCTAAAAATAGAATAAAAAGTATTGAACAATTTTCGAAATTTTGCAAATTTTATTGAAATTGTACCACTGTATTTTTTTTGGGGTTTATGCCGGCCATAAGCTACACAAGTTCAGCGCTCAAGTCTGGTACTGTTCAGTGCGTTGCGTGTACGGCGGTGTTTTTGCTATTTACCTAGAGATCTGGGTAAAAATCAAAACGATTTTGATGTTTGCTCAAATTTGTAAAACTGTACACTGAACTTGTAGGGTGTATGTTAAAAACGTTCAGTTTTCCGCTGTTTTTTAAGAGTTAACAACAAAAAACAAGCATTGAAAGCAAAGAGCACCATGGCTGCCAGTCTTGGGGATTGGGGGTTTAAAAAAAAATTCGGGGATTTTTTGGGGATTTTATACATTTTAAATATAATTTTCCATTCTTTTTTTTTTACGCTTATTTTTCTTTGTTTCGTACATAAAATATGAAAAACAAGTAGAAAAACTTTTACCTTACTCTTATCAACAACTAATACAGTGTAAATCGTTACCTGAAACGCAAAAGGCTCTAACTAATAAAAAATTAAAAAACCACGCTTTCATTGATTCTAATGTATTGCTTCAACACAAATGTCCACAAAAAAAATTTGGAATCTTTCGATTTTATTATCAAAAAACAAAAGGCCATATCTACAAAAGATACTATGGTAAACGCTAAAAGGCCTAACTGACAGTTTGCATAATATGCAACATTGTCGATTGTCAAAGTCGATTTATTAATTCATCATTTTGAATAGTTTTTTCCAGGGCTGTGGAGTCGGAGTTGAGGTTTTTGTGCCGGAGTCAGAGTCGTAGTACCCACAAAAACTCGCAACTTCGACTCAAAAGTTTTTCGGCATAAAAAATTTTAAAAAAAATTTCCAAAATAAAAATTATCTTCTTAAAACACATTTAAAACTTAAATAAATGGTTTATGAATACTGCTCTTATGTGCTGTTTCCAAATGATAGGTGATGGACTGAGTGCTTTTCATAAAAATTTTACTACATAATCAATTGCCTGTCATTTGGAAACAGCACATTAATGTTTGCGTACGGTAATTTCTTCTCAAAAACTCTAATTTTTAGAAGGCCGTACGGTAATGAAAAAATAAAAGTTAACATCACTGAGTCTCATATACATTCAGCATCAAGATTATAGTAGGAGTCGGAGTCGGAGTCGTGAGTCGGAGTCGCAGTTAAACAATTTCAGCGTTTGAAGTCGGAGTCAGAGTTAATACTTTTTTCGGACGACTCCACAGCCATGGTTTTTTCTTCTGCTGTGAAATTTTTAACATAAAGTTTGGGAAAAAGAATGCTGGGCTATTGGTAAGTACTTAAAATAAAATGATTTTTTTACTAAAAATTTTTATTTGGGGATTTTTGGGGATTTCCTATTGAAATTTTTCTTACTTTTTTTAAAAAAAAAGTATATTTTTTAACTAACAAGATTCAAAATTTGGTCAGAAAAAAAACAAAAGAAAATATTAACTTTTTAAGGTTTTAATTATTAGTTTGGGGATTTTTGGGGAATTTTTTTAAATTTTTTGGGGACAACGAAAAAAAGTACCTGGCAGTCCTGGAGAGCACTGAACTTGTGTAGTGTATAACAGACATTAGATTTGTATTTTGGAGAGGTTTTTACCAATTTTTCTTTAACTATTTAAGTTCTTAGATTTTGTATCACATTTGTAATTATGTTATGCTATTTCTTTAAATTGTTACTCTTTATTTTAATTATAAATTGACTTATTTTCTAATATTGTTCAAATATAATAAATAAATAAAAAATCACATGCATGTTATTTTAAATATTTTTTTAAATTTATTTTTTTATAATTAATTTTAGCACTTATTGATTGATTCTTTTGATTTTAATTTAATATTTTTATGAAGATGTCATTTAATTTATAGCTATTTGAATTTTAATTCAATTTTTTAGTATTTATTTTATATTAATTTATTGTAAATTTCACAATTGCGAAAACGTAGAATATACAGATTGATTACAAATCGTTCAAGCGTCGACTAAACAAGGTTTCAATTTGTGGCAGAAAAACACTTGCAAATGCATTTTGGAAATGTGAAAATAGATTAATATGAGTACCTGCAATATGGCCTAATCTCATGGTGGATTTTAACCACTGGGTGATTCGTTTATGCATTTAAAAAGTGCCCCTGTGTGTGCACGGATACTTTACACACAGGCTGAAATTTTTTGTGTATAATCCGACAAGATTTATGCAATCGCCTTCTTGTTAAGGAGCCGCAGCAGTCTAACCTCCACTGGTGTTATAAATCCAGCAGCTTCTGTCGAATAACAACAGCACCTAAATAGAACGGACACAGGTCGAACTTTCCCATAAGGCAGAAAAATCAGAGTTTCCGGGGTTTTGGGTATAAACGACAGCCACCATGGGATCCCCAAAAGCATCTCTTTATCAAAAAAGCTACCTTACTCTGTCCCCTTTTGCATGCTCATGACTTGAAAAAGGGACTCCCCCATCGGACGGAGAAACATAAAGAAACATAAAGAAAATCAACCTTCTTTAACAAACTATAGGAATTGTAGGAAATGTCCAACAGTTTTTCAAAATATTCTTTTTTATCAAGTTGTATGTCTCAAACTTAAAAATATTTTATATGTTAGTTGCCATTTCATAATTAATGTAACAATACATACATACGTTAGTATATATTTTTTATATTTATATTTATTATTAATTTTAATAACTACACCCAAAAATATCAGCTGTTAAATATTATCCAAAAATTTGAAATTGGTAGATACATTTTTTTATGTAATAATTTGCAAATTGGCAACTCCGTACTACACAAGTTTTTTCCAGGGACCGTAACAGTTATTCCTTTTTTCATAAAAGTCAGATGAACACAGTTATTTATTGACTTTTATTTTTGATCGAAATTAACAGCTATTTTTGATTCTCTAAAGAAATGTACGTGTTTTAATAATTTAGTTCACTTTAATGAGCCGAACGGAATCAAATGTTCTCATCTTTTGATGAGTTGAATAAAATCAGTATTATTTTTGTGTTCGAAAGATGACAAACAGGGAGACGTTATTTTTTTTATCTACCGAACCGAACACTTTTTAGTTAACCACTCATTGTCATAGTCGCTTGCAATTACCATTGTAATCAGACTGTTTCGTTTTAAAATGTATATTAAAAAGAAAGAGAAGCAATTTTTACACAGAAGAAAAGTTTTTTAATTTTAATTTTGTTTTAAATAATAGTGTTATGGGCATTTTAAATAATTTGATCTAAAAAAGTTTAACCTCTTAATTACTATACCGTTTAGATGTCTTGTAAATTCACCAACAAGTTTAGACGTTTTTTATTTATTTCTCTTTCTTCAATTAATGCCACTGTTCAAGAATACTTCAATTTCAATTAATTTACTCTAAACTGCGTAAAGATTATCTAAGTTTATGCTTTAATTTTTTATAATGTATTTTATTAAAAAGGCATTAAAGTCTATTTTAGTTTTTTTTACAAGCTTTTGCATCAAAATTTTACTTAATTATGTTTTGAATTTAATCATTTTTGATATTACTTTTGTTTAGTTTGTTACGGGGTTTTGTGGTCCAATAGGATATTTTCGATTCATAAGTACAGTACACTACATAATTGGAAGTTTTCTATAAATTTTAATTAAATCACTATCTTTTAGTTTAAATTAAAAAAATTTTTTTTTAACAAATGATATGATTATTTTTTGTTTTTGTTTTAGATTATCCTTGTAAACTTTTGTTAAATAACAAAATTAAAAGACAGATTTCGACTTAATTAATTAATTAAGTTGGGCTTATACATTTTTAATTTTACTTACCGAAAAAGAAAAAATTGTAATACATACAAACAAGTAAATAAAAAAATTTTTAAAAATTATATGAAAAAATTATGTAAATTAAATATTCTAAAACTTATAAGTAGAAAATATTAAAGTAATAATGGAATGCCCCATAAAGAATTTTACAGTTTAAAAGAAAAACTAAATTTGAATAGAATTTTTCATTTATACCGCAGCTTCTTTTTAACAAAATTTAGTTTTTTCTTCTTTTAAATCTGCAACTTAATAATTTTAAATATTAAATTAAGCATGGAGTGCCCCATACATATTATTTCAATTTAAAAAAAATACGAAAGAAATATAAGCAACATTTTTTTTATTTGAATTTAGTTTTATTTCCATTAATATCAAATATCCCAGTATGCAAAATCATACGAATTAATATAAGAACTGAAATTTTTACCTCCAGGATTGTACTGTCTTATATTTATATAGATAGATGGCCACACGATGGAACAGCATACAGGTGGACGTTGAAAAAATATCTAGAATGCTCTGGCCGTCCTTTGAAGGGAATATGGCAACATTTGTATTGCCGCTAAACAGGATCCCGGCGTTTTGGTCTTAAATCCTCTGGGAAAATTAGGAGCAGTCAATACCTGGAATTCCAGGGTTCAAAATTGACAGATCTTTAATATTGCGGCTGAACAGGGACCATATCGGGTATGGCGTTAGCCAGTAGCCCCTAGAACCTTGGTATCAATCTGACTGTTGATTAAGGACCCTTTGGTGGTCACCTTTTTGTTGTGGTTTGGAGCTAATGTCGCGCGAAGAAATTTCTTCCCTTCGACAAAAATTCGACCAGACAGAAGAACGATGCACACGGTTTGCTTATTACGAACGGTTGTGGGCGAATTACATTTTTTTTTTTTTTTCAATTTATGATTGATTGCAATACTGTATGGAAATAGAAATAGTTTCACTTTTTTCGCGTAAAGTTAAAAAATTTTATTGACTCAAAACATTGCATACTGGGTTATAAAAGCCAAAAAAAAGTTAAACTATTAAAAATATTTTTCCTTTAAAACTTGCCAATATTATTTATTGAAAATTCAAATAAAAATAAAAAAGAAAATTAAACTAAAACAGAGTACGAAAAAAACTTAATGCAACTTAAAATAGAATAGCAAGTGCAAAAGAAGAGGAATAAGAAAATAAAAACTCAAAATGCTTGAATTGGTCTATAAAGTCCTGTGTAGCCACAAAGTCTAGCTCTAAGGGCAGGTATTAAAACGGCAGCTGATGTTATGTCCTTTAACAATTCGGCACATTCACAAACCAACAAATACATTTTATCACCTTTTTGTGAAGTACTTTTATGTAGAGAAATGCGCCTCAAACCGGCAGCACGAGGCAAGTATCTAGAAATGAGAATAAAAAACCACACAAAAGAAAAAATTTTATCATAAAAAAAGCACAATAGATTTTTTTTATCAATATTGTCTAAGAGCATGAGTGACATAGACAGGGATTATTTTTTGGAAACATTTAGACAATAACATATAATAATAGCTGAAATAAATAAACAGTAAAACTTGAATAAAATATTTAAAATTCATGTTTTGTTCGTAATTAGAAAAACACAAAAAGCTGCAAAAGTTTGTTTAGTTCGTCCATAGAGATATGACTGTATTTACCTATATAACATTCTAGCCCCCGTCCAGTACAACCAATTCTTTTCAAATCTCTCACCATCATCACCTTCGAAGACCTAAAGATGCAGGGGGAAAAATAATCATTGTTGAATAAAGAAATTTAAATTAAGCGGTATAAAATTATAAACACTTTTAAAAATATTTTTAAAAATTTTCCCGAATTTGCTTCTTTGAGTAAGATTTCAATTTATAAAGCTTTTTCCTAATCTCTTAATATTTTACATTCGAAATAATGTATTAAAAAGGAAACTTTATAACTTTTAAAAAAATTTCAAAGGCTCATATCAACTATTTTTCTAAAAAAAATAAATCAGGAGCTTTTTCTAAAGCATATTTTAAAGCTTTTGTGTTAATCTTCTCTTAAAGCTTAAATTAAAATGATTTTTTAAAACTTTTATTCAACGATTTTAAAGAAAGTTTAAATATTTTTACTAAAAGCGCATTTGGATAATTTTAAACCAATGAGCTTTCATAGAAATTTACAACTTTAGAACATTATTGTTAAAGCTTAAAGTTTAATTTTAATATACATATTTCTAAAGATTTTACTTGAAAACTTTTATTAATGTATTTACTCAAAGCTTTTTTTTAAGACTATTTGAAATCATTGGTAAAAATCTGTTCCAGATAAAAATTATTTAAATCTTTCATTAAGAGTTTTTAGTCAAAATAATTCTTATTAAAAGTTGTTTCCATCAATATTGAACAAGTTTGAAAATTATATTTTCCTAGTCTAAGCTTATTATTTTCGTAACTTTCTTAAGTCTATTTGGAACCTTTATGTGAAGTTTTAGGTTTACTGTTAAGTATTAAGTGTTTTCTTAATATTTTACTGAAAGCTTTCTCCTAAAGTTTACACTTAAATTTCCTATTATAATTTCCCTTAAACTTTTCGCAAATTCTTTTAGTAAAATAGTTTGATAATGCGCTTAATGAAAGCCGAAAGCTTTTTTGAAGACACCTAAAATTGTATTACAGTATTTTCCAAAAGTTTTTTTTTAAAGATTTTCTAAATTAATTTTTAAAAGCTTTTATGGAGATTTTAAATATCTTTTTTTAAACTCGGTCTTTTACTATTTTCCAAAAGAAGAGCTTTTAAAAGGAGCTGTTTCAGAAGTTTTTAAAAAGGGCCTTTTAAAATCTTTCTTTAACTTAAAACAACTTTTTTTTGTTCAATTAAAAAGTTATTTTTAACGATATTTTTAAAGCCAAAATAAAAATCGTTTTCTATTTAAGTTTTCATACATATATTTTAAACTAAATTGTGCACCTTAATTTAAAAAAAATTACCTTAAACACCGATATTATATAGCCGGTTGCTGGTGTTTGTGTCTTTTTAAACCCACCCGATTCATTAGGAGCCATTTGTAAAGGTGGACGACATATAGCGGCCACTTCGCTATACAAATCTAAAGTATGAGCGGCAGTGTATCTAAAATTAAAAATAATTTTTTGAAAAAAGCGTTAACTTTAACAAAATATTTTTTTAAACTCACTTTAAATTTTTGGGCTCGAATTTCGATAAAGATGAAACTCTAATGCCTGTATAAAAATTCGAGGGGTCCGTTTGTGTTGTATTTATAAGGTAATAAGCGATAAATGGAAACTCGGCTATCCGAAAATTAGTATCAAAAGAACATAGAAGATAAAAAATAAATCTCAATTAAAGCGGCAAAAATAATAAAACTTTTGTTTAATGATAACAACAACACTTACAACACTTTTCCATATTAGCTAACAGCATGCCTCCTACGGCGGTATTAGCCTGTTGAACTTCATTTAAAAGCTCTGAGGCCACAGCCCGTTGTTTTAGTAAAGGATGTGCCAGTGGCGATTCTAAGACCGGATCAATCGGTTCTAGAGGACTCATCAAATGCACTAATATACACATTTTGGGATCGGAGACTTCCAAAACGCTTAAAGGACTGGCAGGTTTTGTACTAGGGCCTTCGACGGGGGAGGGTGGTAACTGAAAGTAAATTACATCAACTAAAAAGTCTTCCTTCTTTATTATAATACAAAAAAACTTACCGGTATACCAGCAGGCAAGAAACGGTCAACACTATGTACCGGTATTATAAAACAATCCCGATCCAAAGCGGCCAGCGATATGGGCTCAGATCTAGAGCAGCTCACTGTCAGGCCATTATTACTGCCACCAGCTGATGCACCTGCACCACCACTACCGGTAGCAAAACTAGCTGAAATTCGTATACACGAAATAAATAAGTATACAGTCAAAACTGGTAAAGATTAATCTTAAATAAAAGCTATTAGATTTATAACAAACAAACTAAAAGCTTCAACTACTTTGGCTCCTTTCGGTAGTAAAAGAGAAGTCTGATTTTTAAAATCGGTATTAGAACTTGTTAGTTGTTTTAAAAGGGTTAAATTTAAATCATATTCTAAATATTTAAGAAATGGCAATAAAAGCTTTACAACGGTTTAAAAAAGGGGTTTAAGCTGTTTTAAGAAAATATATCCACATTTTGTAATCTAGTAAATTGAACAGGATATTTCGTTTTACAGAAGCTTTGATGTTCTCGTGTAAAAAGCTTGTGTTACGTGTTAGGATTAAAGCTTAATGTTTTTTTAATGTTTATACTTTTATATATACATAATTATATTAAAGTTTTCATAAGTCATGTTAAAAAAGTTATTTTAATACTTATTTATAATACTAAAAGCTTTTGAGATTTTATAAGCTTGTTTTTATAGGTCTTAGTTTTCTTTTATAAAATATGATTTTCTTAAATTTGTAAAATACATTCACTTAGTTTTCAATAAGTTTTGATAAAAAATTTTCAAGATTTTTTTTCAGTGCTCCTTTAAAAGTTTAATTAATAATTGCTATGGAAAGTATTATTAAAAAATTTTCTAAGGCATTTCTGAAACTTTGTTCTACAGCGTTTTTGAAATAGTTTTTTTAATGCTTTAATGAATATTTTTCAAAGCTTTTATAATCAGATTTCATTTTATAAAAGCTCTAGTAAACGATTCTTCAATTTTCGTTTTATTATCACAATTTACTTCATTGCTAGCCAAAGGAGAGCTAAAGTAAGCCTCGCAACAGAAATATACAAATGAAAGTTCTGATAGAGCATAGAAAATATTCCTGGAAAATATTAAAGGAATAAGACTATTAAAGGTATAAAA
This sequence comes from Pollenia labialis, assembly GCA_949318255.1. Lineage (NCBI taxonomy): Eukaryota > Metazoa > Arthropoda > Insecta > Diptera > Polleniidae > Pollenia > Pollenia labialis. The sequence continues at coordinate 129,323,223 of OX439143.1, read as the reverse complement.
GCTTTTGAGGATTGTAATTTGACTTAGTATACACATTCGAATAATATGAAAATTTATATAATAAATGTTACTCACCATGAGAAATAAATTCCCAGATTCTATTCGATAAACTGCTCTTACTAAAGCTTTTTTCAGCTCCTATTAAAAGCTTGTTTTAGGAAAAAGCTTGTTCCAAAGCTTTTAGAAAAAGATTGTTTCATAGATTTTAGAGGTTTTAAAAAGCTTTTTCCAGAGCTTTTAAAACAAGCTTTTTCCAAGGCTTTTAGGAATAGCTTTATTTACAGCTTTTGATAAATATTTTTTGAAAGCTTTTGCTAAAGCGTTTGTAAAACGCTGTTTTGCATATATTTTTTCGAACAGTTTGTTTCAGAGCTTTTAATATCTTTTTAGGTGACAAACAATTGATGGACTCAAAATTGATTTTTCTGCAAGCTTTGTTAAAGCTTTAAATTTGTTTTTTCATTTTCAGATATCTTTTAATCTTTTAAAGCCTTTGAATTTTTAGACTTTTTATAAAAATGTTAATAAGCTCTTTCCTGTTTTTAAAGGTATATTAATAAAGGCTTTAAGCTTCAGTTTCCATAATAAGCTTAGCTTAAATCTTTTTTTTTTTGGCGTCTTGAGTTTTTATTATTTCTTAAATGCTTGTTAGTACTATAATAAAATTGTGCTTTAAGTAGTTGTTTAAGACGTAGCAAGCTTTTGTGTTAAAAGCTTTTTTTAATGTTATTTCAATTGCAGCGGAAAAACTTTGTTATAATTTTAAAAGTTATAAGCTTCTTTTGTATTCAATCACGATTATTCAAATGATTACTACCAATGTAAAAGTGCTGCGAACAGGGTAAAAGGGGGACCTTTTCAAACTCGGTTATTTGGTTGCCAAAAACGTAACGAAATCTTTGTGTTAAAAAAATTTTTTTAAAAATTTTAGTTAATTTTGTTTTGTTAAATGTTGGTTTTTTTTTTATTTAATTATTGAGGAATCGTTTAAGTGATTGTTAAAGACAAAGACACAAAAATCAAATCAAAAATGGGGCTGAACAAATTCAAACCTTGCCTAGCAGCAGTGGACGTAGTGGGCAAGCCCGTACCCCCCTTGGTGTCTGTTTGTTTTTTTAAACTACTACTGTTAGGCATGTACAACTGTTGGCTGTTGCAGACATTGCTGTTGAGGTTCATGTTGCTACTGCTGTAAATGTTGTTCACGATGTGGGCGGAGGTGTTGGTAAAAGTGTTAAAGTTGTTGTTATTGCTGCCGTTATTCCATCTCAAAAGCGATACTGAGGGCTTGCGATCAACTAATGGCTGTGGTACATCTATTTCATGCTGTATGAAGGGCACTGGAAGCGTGGTGGCGGCGGTGGTGGAAAATTGTGAAGAAGCACCTGTAAAGCCACTGCAACGTTCTGCAATGAGTTTTTGTTCTGTTGATTTTGTTTACGATTTCGTTTTTCAATTTTTTTTTTTTCATTTTGTTTGTTTACACGCACATACATACATTTGGGGTGTTTAGAGGGGGGTGGGCGTGTTAAAAAGGGTTGGGAAAAGAAATAGTTGAAATATAGTTTTTTTTTTTTAGTTAAAAGTGATACATTTAAAGTGGTTTGTTGGTGTGTGAGTTTGGGGTTTTGTGTGTGTCAGCTGAGTGTCGAGTCTAAAATGCAATTAGTTTAAGATTATCAAAGCAATTTTTTTCAAACGCTTGTTTTAATTTTGTTAGTGTTAGTCTCAATTAATTAACATGGGAGGTGAGAGTATTAGGAGCCTTTCTACATACTATTCTATGCCATTTTTAATAAACATTTATTTAAATTTCAGCAAAATTAGCATTATTTTTTGTTTAAAGACATTCTTTAAATTTAACTTACATGGAGCCATTTAGTTAAACGTTTAAATGTTTTCTTTAGTTAAATTTAGTAAAAATGTTATTCACTATTTTACAATACAGAATTTTATTTTTTTTTTCTGTTTGTTTCTTGAAAGTTGCTTTACTTTTTATTTGTTATTCTATAAAATTTTTAGTGTTGTTGTTACAAAAAAAATAAATAAATAATTGTTAGTTTTACGTTCACGCCATTGAAGCCTGCCGATGTTTGTTTGTTTTTTTTAATTTGTTATAAACTTTTAATTTTTTTATTGCGAGTCTTTACACGTGTTAAGTAACAGTTTAATTTGATTTGGATAATTACAGTTAAACGTTAATTGCTTTATTTACATGAAGTTTTGTTCGGGAATCTTGGAATGATTGTGAACTTTAAGTTGGTGTGGCCTTTTAGGTTAAGCAGAGGGGAGAAAAAATGTTAACTCTAACTAACTCTTTGTAAGTCCTTATGTAAAGTTATAGTTTAAGCCACTAAATATTTTCATTTAGCTTTTACTTTATTTAAAAAGTCCTATTTTTTTGGCATAAAATAAACAATTATTGATAATATACAATCATTAGCTGTTGTGGAACAGACCTAATATTAATGGCCAATTTCACCAACATTATTTTAATATCAATTCATATTTAAATAAAGTTTTTCATATGTAGCAGTTTCAGTTAAAAGGGACCTATGGGCAAAAATGAGTTTTGGAGAAAAACGATTTTGAAGTTAACAAGTTAACTTTTTTCTAATCAAAGTTGTATTTTAAAGCTTACCTATGACAAAAGTAATGCGGTTTGCTGCATTAGAAGAATCACCAAAAAAGTAAAAATCGATTTTTTCATCCATAGATCCCTTTTAACTGAAACTGACACATGTAATATTGTTTTAATTTGACATGAAAAACGAAAATTTTTTTTTAAATATATTGGTGAAATCGGCCATAAGTATAAACATGTATGTACAAAATTAAGCAATAAATTGTGCTTGATGTAAAAATACTGGCGAGTCTCTAAAATATCCCAATAAAAAATGTTATTAATTTGCGAAGCACTTTTGGTACATTTAAAAAAATATGCGCGTAATTTTGCACTACGCAAAAAGACATACATAGATGCAGTATACTGCTCTATAGAGTAAGTGAACAAGCTCTTTTCAAGTTTTATAAAAAAAAAATCAAGTGCCACGGCATTCCCTTCCTACGATGCAGGTTTGTAAGGGAGATCACTAAAAAACAACTGTAAAAAACATTCAGTGGGTAAATCTAATAGCAACACTCACTACTTTTTATATGCGTTGCATAAAGCGACAAACCTGCTTCGCTCGAAGCACAATTTTTCATTGGGATGGGATCAGTTCGGATAGTATAACGATTTTCTGTAGATCATTAGTTCTTGTCATCGTCGTAAAACCTTGCTGAATAGACACTTCTGAAGTGGGGTAAACACTATCGATCATCACTAATCACAAATTATTTTGTGATTGACTATTGAATGATTAGATTTTTGGCTGTCACTCAAGTTTGATAGTGTATACCCCACTTTAATTGCACTAAAAAAAATAGTGGTATATTAAAAGAAAATTGAGTTTGTGGGACATCAAACTTACTTGAATTCAATTCAAAAAGCTTTAGACAATATTTAAAAATTATGACCAATATGGGTGATTGTTTTTTTTTTCTGGACATTATTTTGAAATTGTAGTGTAGAAAGTACAATTTAAATGATTCTATTCTATTTGCATTATATTTATATGCATAGAACTGCGATTAAACAAATAAAAGCACATTGGGGAATCACAAATGATCCTCGTCTTTTCACAGTTTTGTGAACCAGCGTTGCGATATTGTCGTCATATTTTGCAATAAGAATGTTAACTGATTACTAACCAAACCGGCGGATACAAATGACTCGAAGAATATCGTATCTACAGTTAAATAGGTGCAAGGTTTCTTATGTTTCTTATCGTTTTGGAAAACGCCACTTCGATTTAAATTGAATATAGACGACATATCGTCGGGTGTTTTTTGGTATTCCGCATGGCACATTTTTACAAAAATTGAGTTATAAATCACTTTCTATATAATAAAAGTGACCTCTTTTTTTTAATTTTTAATCCATTTTTGGAAATCTCGAATATATAAAGATATTAAGAGAAAATTTAGTCAAGCGTTAAGTATGTAACGCTTTTCTCAGCAATTTATTTTAAAATTTAAACTTTTAAATTTTCCTTTTAAATTTTAATCATTCATTAAAAGCTTTTTACAACACCTTCAAAAGAAAAATTATTTTGTATAAAAAAGTTCTTACACACTTTTAAATGCAGTTTGTATTCCTCTACATGTTTTTTAATCGCCTAACGCTCCAATTGTGTTGCTGCAATTATAAATGGCAACATTTTAGCTTTTTTTCCAACGTTTAATTAACCTATCGTAAGAGTTATTAAAATCAGTTTTGTTTTTCATTTTATTTATATAAAAAAAAAAAAATTCCAACACTTTTCTTACACCTAAGAGAAATTTCATAGAACTAGCCGGGCATTTCTGCTCCCCTCTGGACCCAGGCAGGCAGCTTTAGTTTAATGGGCTTTGTTATTAAATGCATTTTGAATTTTTTTTTTGTTTTAGTTTTTCTTTTGATTTTGAGAGCGTGTTAATGGCCAAGTATTCTTTTGTTAATAATTTTTGTTTAATGCAGTGTATACTATTTTCTTTTTGTGTTCTTTTCTCCTTTTTTTGTGCGTTTAAAGAAAAAAATTATTAATACATACAAAAAAAGAACATAAAAAGTTTGTCAGTGAGAGCGTGTGTGTATTTGTTTAATGTACTTGTATGAGTTATGGGGTGAGCGCCTACCTTCGCTCACATCATAGCCGGGACGACTGGGTGAAAAGAATAGATGAGTCCTATAGTGTATATCCTCCGTTTGTGATGAGAGACCCAAATCGCGTGAACGTTTTGTACGATTCGCTTTTGTTTGTAATTTGGTACCGCCACCACCGGTTTTACCGCTGGCTCCCTCGCGAAAATTCTTACGAAACATTAAATTCATGATTGTATTACAAATAAATTAACAAATAGCAAATGTTTATTAAATTTGTTTGTATTTTCCCTTTTGTTTTTTTTTTTTTTTTGTTTTGTTTACTGTTTATTGTCTAATGTTTATATGCATGTAGTATTTTTGGTTTTTACTGTTTACTTGATAATGTTGATTAAGTAAAGTAAAAATTTAGGGGGAGAAATGGTGATTTATTGTAACTGGTTGTGATTTGTTTGATATATTTTCAATTATTATGTGTTTCTTTTTGTTGTTGTTTATTTAATATTTTATTTGTTTCAAGGCCTTGGGCTTTTAGAAAACAAAAATACAAAAGTTATTTGTTAAAAAAAACTTCATTGCATGTGCAAGTTCTGTTTTTATGAATTTATAATTTGTTTTTTTTTTGTTTAATATGCCAAAAGCATTTTTGTGTTTTAAAGAATGTTTGCTTATTTTTTGTAACAATTATTCTTACAAGCAACAGTTCTTTTATATATAAAAAAAAAAGACATTTAGACCAGTTGGCAATTTTCCATTTCAAAATTGAAAATATGGCAACATAATAAACTTTCAAAAACAATTGGCAGCCTTTTCCGTGAACAATGCTCAAGAAGCCCTTTTGCACACGCAGACTTCACTTTAAGTTTTCTTTTAAGGGCCAAATGCTTGTCATGCAGACGAATTCACTCGTGGACGTGTGCTGGACGTAATATTCGCCGTCATATCAAAATTTTTAGATTTTCCATCCATCATAGTCGGTGTCACACATAGTCTCCATTTACATAATACGACTTTTGTCGTTGCGATTCTTACCTTATAGGCGAGAGGGGTTATAAGGGGTACTCAAGCAAGTGCACTCTTTGATTCATTTTGTTCGCTCATTCGTTTTCTCATTGTTCTCTCATTTGACGAAAACTTTATTGAAGATCGCTCGCACAGAAAAAATTGTAACGACAAAAATCGAACAATGTAAATATCAGACCAACATCAAAGAAGAAACGACAATAATCGTATAATGTAAATTGGGACATATGTAGATAGAAACACATTTTCAATAGGTGTATTTGGGCCTATATACTTTCTTTCACTTCAAATTTTGTATCCCAGGGTAGATGACAGTGGACTAAAACGAAACCGTTTAAAAGTCGTAAAAGATCGTTCATCTGTTTTGAATGACAATTTAGTTTCGGCAAGGGCACGGGGACCTACATGACCTATCTGCATAAGATGATTTTCCCATACCACACTGTAATGTGAATTGTTTAATCTGGTAGAACCCGTTTTACCTAATTTCCAACTGGGCTTTTTATTTTTCTCATTTTACAACAGTTTAGTACATTTTTGTAATATTTTAATAGTAAGTAATTTATTTTCTGAACAAATATAGTGTGGTTAAGGATGCGGAAATAGTAAATATCCGCTTTGCGCGCCTATTAAAACAGTCTGTAACGGTTACAGGTTTAAATGAATATTTTGAGTATGTGTAAATGTTTCTTTATAAATACGCAAGCATGTGAGAAGTGAGAAGTTTCTTTTCTTGCCAAATAATTTGAAAATTTATTCCGCTCTCTTGCAAAAAGAAACTTACACGCAAGATATCAGTCACAAATTTCCACAATTATCGTAAAATAACCGTAAGCTTTTAGCTAAACCGTGGGATAAATCGAAAAAATTAGCTATAAAATAATTTTCCAATTGCAAAGAATTACGACAAAGATTTTTCATCACAAATTGGTCAAATCTTGATCAACGCGCTACAGTCAAATCCCGATAATTCGTACCCCGATAAATCGTTATTCCCGATAATTCGTAATAAACTGTCGGTCCCTTGAAAAAATCTCGTTAATTCGTAAAATTTCCATAAATTTTGGTCTCCTCGCTAATTCTTATTTTTTTTTTTTTCAAATAAAGTCTTCCTTACCTCTTATAAATCGTAATTGTTTGCTAACTACCACTTATAATTCGTAATAAAAACAACAGTAATATGGAAAGATTAATTTTTTGTTACCGCTATTTTTTTGCGTGTATTTTTGGTTTTGCTTGTGTGTGCGTTTATTTTCTTAAGATCTTACGATGTTTTTTATGTTTTTGTATATCGTTTTAGTAAATAAATTGTAAACCCCCGTTAATTCACATTTATTTTATTTTAACCCCGTTAAATCGAAACCCCGCTAAATCGAAAACGAAAACCCCTATAATTCGTAATAAATGGCCGATCCCTTGCGATTACGTATTATCGGGAGTCCACTGTAGTAACTGGAAGTACTAAAACCAAAGTATTTTTGTCAAAAAAGGATCACATGTGAAACGTGTTTTTGGGAAGACCTTTTTAAAAAACGCATTTATAAGGAACATTTTATTGAATGTATTTTAACGTCTCAGCAAAAGGAAAAACTTGCTATGAAGAATTGTATTTTATTTTGATATAACAGTGGTCATGAATCATGACCAAACCATTCATCATGAGAAGAATTGTATTTTATTTTGATATAACAGTGGTCATGAATCATGACCAAACCATTCATCATGAGTCATGATGAATGTTTGAAAACTTTTCAAAACAAGTTTTTGAAACGAGCCGATTATTAGGTGTAAGTTAATTTTTTTACCGTTAATTAAGAACGAGGACTAAATTCCCTTGCTTACCCATTGTGCACACCCTATGACATGACACTTAACATAACAATGAAGTTAATTTATTTGTCCTAAACGCGTGACTTACTTTAATGCATTATTATTGTTTTTTTTACACTAAATAAAACAACAATAATACTATAACTTTATTACGACAAATCATGACTACTATTGAATGAATTTTGCCATTGTTTATTTGTATTAAATATTTATGTATATAAAAAATAATATTGTAACACGAAATTGTACAAGTACTTTTTTTATGAAGTTTTAATGTAAATATTAAAATAAAAAACAGCCAATAATGTCGTGTTTTATTTTAATATTTATTTATTGTCTAAAATAGATTTATGTATGTACATATGTCATATTATACATATAATGCATACGGTGACCATATTTCAGAAGCCAAACTACCAAAGATAAACCAAATTTGATATTTTTCAAAAAGTGGCCCAAAAAAGAAAAAGATATTTTAAATATCTCTTTTAAACTTCGATCACATCTTTATAATCTCCGAAACATTATTTTTTTTATCAATTTTGGACATTATTTTCGTAATTTTTGTGAGCTCTTCATGAGCTACTTGGGGCAGGATAAGACCATTTAGTAGGATAAAGTCACGTAAAAATAATCTGAAATTGTAACGTTACTGACTGACTCACTGACTGATTCATCATCGCACAGCCTAAACGCCTGAAGCTTATAACTTGAAATTGGGACCAGAGATTGGTCACTCTCCAAATCGATCCACTAAGACAGGATTTTGGAAATTCAAATGTTTAGGGGGTAAAAAAGGGTAAAAACGGGAAAATACGGTAACCTTATATCTCCAAAACTAAAAGAGATACGAAAAAAATGTATTTCTTATCGTTGTTCTATAGAAAAATAAGCGGACAGGTGTCTGGTACTTTTTTGAAATTCGGCCCTTTTAGGGAGTAAACGGGTAAAACCTGAATTTTGGTCATTTTTTGACACCCCATCTATCTTTTGAATCAACAAACATAGAACCAAAGTTTAAACCACATTCGAAACTTATCAAAAAAATACGAATATGAATTTGGTACTTTTTCGAAATTCGAACATTTAAGGGGTGAAAATCGTAACAATTTTTGGTACTTTTTTTATAAAACATTTTCCTCTATTCTTTGACATATTTGTACTAAATTATGGGCTCCCACTACAATACTGAAATTTTTGATACTTAAATGGGGGAAAAAATAGTACCAAAAAAGGAAATACGGGAAATTTGATATTTTTGTTTAGCTTTTTGGTTCTACAACTGGTATTTTTTTAATTATAGTTAATATTGGACCTAGAAACATAAAAGTCAACATGTAATTTCCTGAGTGGATAAGAATCTATGAGGGAACTTTTTTGTTCTTTAACTGGTACTTTTTAAAAATCCGTTAGTATTGCACCTAGAAACATAAAATTCAAGATTCAAGGTCCTGAGTGAATGAGAAAATAAACTTTGGCATACAGATATGTCCACGAAGAAAAAGAAGACGCTAACGAAGTTGCGGGTTAAATGCTAGTATACTATAAACTTGAAGTTACAAAAGTATCAAGGAAATATTCATGGTACAATTAATCTGCTGACGTCAATTTTGTCCAGTTTTCATTATTTTTTTTAATTTAATTTTAAATTATTTCAGTTAAAAAACCGCCAGAAACTTAAAAAAATACAAAAAATAATAATAATAACATAAAATGGAGATCATATATTCAGTTAGAAAACAACTAAAAATAAGTACACTAGTCTATAAGATCGTACCTACACTTCAGCCTCTTATATATCATTGTGGTGTTTTGACCTGTAATACATACATACTTTTAGAATTAAATACCCAATTAAAAATTGTGCTTCGAGCAAAGCAGGTTTGTAAGGGAGAAATGTCAGAGTTTCGCTTACCATCTCGCTTACGGAAGGCATGCATTTTATACGGTGAGTTCCCACTTTGAAGCAATAAATTTTTGACACAAAAAGCGTTCTAATCAACACATATAAAAACTGGCACTTTAAATTTTCTTTTTTTCTTTTATAAAACTTATTAAGAGTTCCTTCACTACCTTTACTGCATCTCTGTATGTCTTATTGTGTAGCGCATAATTACGCGCTTATTTTTTAAATCATAAATGCTTCGCAAAATAATAAAAATTTGTATTGGGTAGTGGCTGAATATAAAATTCCCTTAAAATGATAACAAAAACAATGTGAAAAAAGTTAACAGATTTTTTTTTAATTAGTAATGATAACAAAACTGACCAAACTGTTAAAAAAATCGCTGAAATAATATAAATGGTAAAAATAGCCAAGAAAATCGTCAGTTATATCAAAAGAAGCTTGTATAGGGGATATGTAAAATTATGCACCAATTCTCGCTAGCCGTGGTCCTTGCATCAATTAGAACCTATTTCATTAAATTATCTCTAAAATTGCGACCTGTACTTTACCCACAAGGTTTTCATTTACAGCAAGCCAGCCGGACGGACATCGTTAGATCGACTAAGACTGGGTTTTTTAGATCTCAGTTAAACTAGGTTTAGTTAATCTGCAAACTGATTTGTGCTGCCATTACCAAGTTTGTATACAACATTTTGACGGAACAGCTTTGTTTTGTTCAAAATGTTGGCCTTTAATGAAATAATACAAAATAAATCACATTTCGCCCGAAAAATCCGAGTTTCAGACTTCATTAAACTAAGTTTAAACTTAATCCACATCTCAAAAACCCGGTCTAAGAAAGTGATTCTAAGTTGATCGGTATACAGTGCAACTTCGATAGTCCGGACGCTTCTACGTTTCGCACAATTTAAAATGTTAACAAATTTTTTTTTGTGCAAGAACAACAATTAAATGACATTGTTTTACCGTTTTTTACTTCGCATGGTTTGTTATTCACACTTTGATTTATACAGATATGTATGTATATTTAATTGTCATTACTTAAGTCTCGCTAGTTTCCTTCGCAAGCGCGTTTGTCTAATTTCGTACCAAGAGCCATATTTTTAAATACTAAGCGCAAACATTAAACACTCTAAATGAAAAGTGTGAAAAATATTCGTTATCGAAATATACAAATATATGTAGGTGTACATATACAAACTAGTAAATTCATGTTTTAATTCACTTAGATTATTTCAATAATATTTACTACTATAGTCCGGACAACTAGATAATACGAGCAAGCCTCAAACTATATGTGTCCGGATTGTCGAAGTTGCGCTGTTGTACTTAAATGTGGATCTAGGAGCAATATGTGGTGTGGGTATAATGACAATCAACCCACTGTATTGCACTAATTCTTTGCAATAATTTCAAATAAAACAAAAAGTTCCAAACGAAATCGCTCTACTTAATAAATACTCTTTAGTTATCAACAAGTTTTTCTTAAAGTTAATGTAATTTTTCAACTGTCATTTTATTTGCATACGAATTTTTTAAAGTGTTTTCTACTTTTTTGTGCCAAAAAATTTTTTTTTACTATAAACTGTGTGGTTATTGTGATGGTTTAAACACTGCATAATTGCTTAAATATTGTGAAAGTGTTTAAATTTATGAGCAAAACATCAGTTTAAATAATTTACTACTGAAATTTTGCATTAAACAAAAATATTTTTAGGTTTTGATACATTAAACACTTATGCAGCAATTGCAGAATCTCCGTCCACATTAAGAAACCTTTCAGTTTATTTGTGAAAGGAAAACGCCGAATAGAAAAGTGTATTTTGTTTTGTGAATAAGCAGTTCTCGTAAATTGGGGCAAGTGTTCGTAAATGTATCAGTGCACTGCAAATGAAAATCTTAATGCCCTAAGATAATGTATCTAAAACAGATGAGGCACAAACAAGTTTCAAATACGAAGTAGAGAAATCGCTCTTGCCATAAAACATCACCAGCAAACTTGAATTGGTAGTGTTAAGCAATGTTTGGTTGTATGATGCCCAGTAGTGATGCACTAAGGAACAGGCCCTTGGTTATTGGAACAGAGAAGAAGAAAGAGAAAATACATTCAAAATACTTAAATGCTGCAAAGCAAAATTGTCATTATATGAACACGAATGCAGGTTAAAAAGAGTTTGTCAAAGTTTACAAATAAAATTTTCCTTAATTAACGTTTAATAAATTAGTCTAACTTTACACTTTAAAAGTTTTTTTTTCAAAAAGTCTGATTTTCTTGGTAAGAGGAGAAAAATTCCGAATCGCTAACTGTTTAAGTGCGAATGTCAATAAGTGCATTTACGCAAATATTGTTAAGTGTTAACGGAGAGAAGTTTAAGAAAAGCTTTTATTTGTAACTTGTAGCTTTGGCACTCTCTTGTAACTACAAATCATACAAATATTGTAGAAGTTGGTTCTCCTCAGTACGCACAAGTAAAAGGTTAGTATAACCGAAAAATAAAATAATAATGTTTTGCCTCAATTAACACCACGTCTTTTCTTCCATTGTTTTCTGGTCGGAATCTTTTGCGCTTTCCACTCCATCACTTACTAAAATTAACATTCACAGCCTTCTTTCGACCAGGCGTCGCTAACTAAAGCTTCTCTGCAAAGCCGGCGATGTACTTATCCTCTATGGTATAACAAACACCTGCATCGGTAATTTAAGCTTCTAAATCTGGTCTTGAGCACGGCTGAATGCCGTTTTTGCAGGAAAGCTTTAATTAGCGAAGAAAATCTTTAGACCTGGCCGTAGGAAGTTTAAGTTAGCGATTCTGTTTTATAAATTTGGGAGTTTGAAATTCGGGATTCTTGAATTCGGGATTTTAAGATTCGGGTATATGCTCCCAACCCAAATAAGTATTTATACATATATTTATGCTTAAAACTATTTTGTACTTTGTTTGTACCAAGGCGAATTCATACAGGTGAACGCATCATGACATCAAGTATTTTGTTTTTGTAAAATATTAGAGTGAATGTCAAACTTATTTGTTGAAAATATAAAAATGCAAGTTTTTGTTTATAAAATTCTTTAGAAGGACAATATTTTTCCATTATTGCAAATTTATTGTGGCTCCACTTATTCCTTACGCAGTTTTAATTCCTTGTGTTTATATTTTATTTTCACTTTTTTGTTTTATAAAAATGTTTTTCAAGTATGTATTTAGATTTTTATTGAATTTTAAATTGTTTCACAAAATGTAAATAAAGCATGACATTCAGTATACGCACTTAAAAATTAACAATAAACAGAAGACTCGAAAATATCGACTGTATGAATTCGCCTTGGTTTGTACAATATTTAAAAGAAACAAATATCTGAATTTGTTAAAACAAAAAGCACTATATTGTGAAAAGGGTTAAAAAGATATTAACGCTATACGAAAGCCAACTTTACAGAGAAGCCGCTCTTGCGTCTTTGTCATTATTTTTTTAACAGCAATCAGGTCATTTTTGTTTTTCTGCCTTTCGTGCGTTTAACGTTTCATTTTGTATTAGCCCACGTCCTAGTATCGTATAACTGTATCGAGTTGTAAACCATCCATTTCAACTTTTCCTTGGTGGAGTACCATATACATTAGGGTGTCCCAAAAATTTTTTTTGTCAGAGGCTCGTGCATAATTTGAAAGCTTATAGGGTCCAGTATTTTTGAATTTTTTTTTAGATTTTTAGGAAGAGGTTTAGAGGTCGCGCAATTCAAGTCTTTGTTAAAAATCTGGGGTTTCGGGCTTTTTTCAAACTTGACTCATAACTTTGTCAATAACCACGTTCATTTAATTTTTTGACCGAATATTTCTAAAGAAAATTTCCCAAACTTTATTTCCATATGCAAAAACTTTAAGTTCTGGCAATATTTTTGTCCATTACGATTCCACATATTAAGTATTTTTGTAATTTTTTAACAAATTCTGTAAAAAACGGTTTATTACTTTCCAAATTTATATGAAAGGTATAAAAACTAGTGACGCGATTTTAAATACCGATAAGTTCTAAACAATTAAGAAAAACAAAAATGGAATTTTGTCCTACAGTTTCCGAGTTACACTATTTTTATAGTTTGTACCTTAAAAATGGTGATACTTTTTTCGTTATAATTATTGTATATTTCCATACATTTTTATAGTTGGGTTTTAATTGTCATTAACTTCTGACTTTTATTGATCTAAATCGTTACACGCTGTCATTTTCACTTTCTATTTTATGTGTATTCTCCGCTATAATATTGTCGTTATACGATTTTACATAACACAATTTTTTGATTTAGCTGACCGACGAATCAAATAGAAAAGTTTTTTGTGTATGTGGCAGCGCATAGAGAAAGGGACCTAAGGGTAAAAAAATTAATTTTTACTTTTTTTTTTGATGGGGACAACATCTGAGCATCGAATGAGACCGATCCCATGCCCCAAAAGTGTTCCCTCCCAGAGATATGCGCGTTTTATGAAGTGATGGCACACCAAAATGGCTCTCCTGAACAAAACCGGGGTTTTCCCTTAGGTCCCTTTATATTTAAGCGTCACATAAATGTATAAAAGTTTTTGTCGACGTACCGGTAAGAATTTTTTTATTTTATTATTTTTTTTTGTTAGTTCAAAAATGTGTAATTTTATTCAAAATATATATGAATTTTGTGACAACAAGAAATGTGTGGCTTGTGGGAAAAATTATAGATGCCCTTGATCCCTCCAAACCGCCGACAAAAATGCAAATGCTGCAAAGATTTTTTAATAACTTATACTGGGTATAAAGATAAAAACGGGTATAACTCAGGAACGGTAAGAATAAATTTTAAAAATTGTTTATTCATATTAATTAGAATTAATTTGTCTTTCAAACTGCATCATTAGTTTTTTTCGTTTTCATTTAAATTTAAAAAGTTGTAAAGCGTTATTACAAAATTTTTGAAAAAATTACGAAAAATTGCAATTAAGGGTATCTAAATGAGTAACCTCATCACCAAAATTTATAAGTTTTTCACACAGAAATAAAGCTTGGATAATTTTCTTTAAAACTGTTTCCTCAGGAGTGCAGAAACTCGTGGTATTAACCAAGTTATCCGTAAAGTTAAAAAAAAGGCCGAAAACTCCGGTTTTTTATGAAACCTCCATTTGCGCGACCTCTAAACCTATTCCGAAAATTCTTAAAAAAAAACCAAAAATACTTTACCCTATAAGCTTTTAAATTTTGATTGAGCACCAATGAAAATCATAAATAAATAATTTTTTGGGACACCCTAATATACATATATTTACTAGTGGAGTACCATTCAAACTTAGATTGATATCTAGTGGAGACCAAAAAATACTCAGGAAATTACGCTAAAGGTTTAAACGAGGCTCCGGAAACGCCGTCGTGCAAAATGAATGATAAGGCATATTGAGAGCAAAAAAGCTCAGTCATATAATTTCGTATGATCTAAATCTTGTTTTTTTTTCTTTTTTTTGGCATAAAAAAGTATTTATAAAGAAATATAACTGTCTCTGTCATTTTCCAAACATAATTCTGTATCAAAGCGACATGTTGGCTTTAAAAGTGTGCTGTACTGCTGTCCTAATAACGTGTGTAACTAAAGTTTTAAAAGGTCCTTCTTTATCTTTATTTTGTTTTTTACCAACTTTTTTATGTCTGACAGTTTTTTTTATATTTTTTTTTGTATTCAGTGTGTCATTTTTTCAGGCACATGTTTAGCTGCCAAATTTATGTCAGCTTCATTTAAAACTAATTTCAAATGATTGTCTTTGAAAATCAACTTTAAAAAAAATAATGAAAATGGGCATAATTTAGATTTGTGTAAACTGTCAGACATAATGTCACGATAAGAAAACAAAAAAAAAACACATGGTAATCTTTTTTATTAAGAGAAAGACTTTCAATTTAATGCGGCGTTTACAATGCGGTGTTTTCTAAAAAGAAATAAGCTTGCAGCATAGTCTGGTTTTCTTTCTTGCTTTTTCATATTTTTACCAAACTAAAACGAACTTTTTAAGTTTATTTTGGCAACACTGATATTAAAATAAAATATAAAACGTCATTATCTTTGTATGCAACTAAAAAGTATGTATACTTTGTTAAAAAAAAAACAATAAAAAACAAAAACAATAAAACAACTATTAAATAAATAACAATAAAAAAATAAATTTAAAAATACATTGTGTACAGTTTTATTTTGATTTTAGCCCATTCCACCAAGTTCAGTTATAGTCTGGGTTCACACTAAGAAAGTTTTCTTTAAGAACTGAGAGTTTCTTTCTCAGACTATCTGAAAGGAAACTTTCATAGTGTTAACCAGGGCATTATTAACTATCAGTTATAACCGCCAAAACCTGGAAGATAAAGTAATAGTAAGTTCTAACTGAACTTTGTGAAATTGTCAGTTTAACAAGTATTTTTGACCGAAGCCCGACCGATATCATACTGGGGTCTAATCACCGCATTCGATACTATCGTATCGAATAAACTATCGAATGTTTTTGTATACGATAGACACTGACGTATCGAATGAAAACTCGAGAAATGTAATGTCGAGTTACTCGATATCGAATGCTATTATTTCAAATTCAATAAATTTCATTCTATATCGAGATTCATGATACCAAAATAAATAATTTCGATCAATTTTGCTCGATATCGTATGCGGTGATTAGACCCCTGCACTATTTACAGGCAAATATGGGCAGATATGAACCGACCAGAACGAAATACATACTAATGTTAGTTGAGGTTTTTGTACCGCAGTCGTAGTCGGAGTCGAAGTACCCAAAAAAACTTGCGACTTAAACTCTAAAATTTTTCGGCCTAAAAAATTTCTAATATTTTTTAAAAAAGTTTGACAATAATTTTTCTGCTATATTAAAAACAGAGTATAAAGTCAAAAAGGAACTCATCTCATATGCATATACTAGCATTAATGTTAGAGCAGAACTCGGAGTTTGAGTCGGAGTTAAGAAATTTCGGAGTCAGAGCTAGAACTTTTTTTTGACAGCTCCAAAGCCCAGGTTATGAGGTTAAGACTTGTTTTAAAGGGACTTTAGGAAGGAGGTTTAAATGGGACATTCAGTCAGTTCTGGCCCTAAACTTTGTCGCGACATAGAAGCTTTCTCTAAACTATTCCGGAAAGAAGTTTGTAAAATTGCCAAAAGTTTGTAGTTGGCTAAGCAAATGTAAACGAAAGTAGTCGTGTCGCCACAAAAGAAATGTAAACATAACCATAAAATAAATTTTTTCCCCCCTTTAAAGCAACGCCTGTGTTCTATTTTTATTATAATGATGTGTAAATGATGTCTAAAGAGCGTTGAACAAACAACAACAAATAAGTTGTTGTGGTTTTTTCGGTAACTTTTGGCTGTAAAAGTAAAAAATAAAACAAAAAACAAACAAATGTGAGAGAATAAAGAAATTAATTATTTTCTTTTTTTTCATATAGAATTTTGCCTAGACAACGTTGAAGCCCTTGACCTTGATGTTGCAGAATTTAAAAAGCAAAAAAAATATATGTTAAATTTAAAAAAAAAAACAGTTTTAAAATTGTTTTAATAAACTAAAAAAAATATGTACATATGTTTTCAATTATGTATCAAAATTTTGGAATTTTTATTTTTTTAATTAATTAATTATTTAGGTAATGAAGAGTATATTTTAAAAATCGGGAATTATGTATTGCTTTAGTAGAAAAGTGTTGATTTTTTTTTGGACATTTTTAAAATTGTTTTTTTATAAATACATACAAACATTTGAGTTAATTAAAATTTTTTAAATATTTTTATAAACTTGCTGAAATTTTGACTTAAATTTTTTTTAACTTTTCATTTCGAATTTATTAAACTTTGCTAAATTTGAAATAATTTACTCCTTTTTTCTTTTATAAAAAATAAAAACACAATGCACAATTTTTTATAAGAATTATAAAGTAATTATTACTAAAAATTTTTAATTTACAAAATGGCTTGTTTTTTTTAATTTTTTAGAATTCTATATTTTTGTGTTATTTTATAAAATTTGTTTTTAAAGATCTTGTGTGTGTTTTTGACGTTTCGACCACAAAATTCAAACTGAT
Organism: Pollenia labialis; assembly: GCA_949318255.1. Taxonomy (NCBI): domain Eukaryota; kingdom Metazoa; phylum Arthropoda; class Insecta; order Diptera; family Polleniidae; genus Pollenia; species Pollenia labialis. The sequence goes on along the minus strand of OX439143.1, from coordinate 129,305,685 downwards.
TTAATTTAAATTTTTTAAAGAGAGGGAGATCAAATATTTGTCAACGTTAAAACAAAAAAATCATCAAAAATAAATCGCACAAATAGAGATTTTAAAAATATCCAAAAACAGTGGGCTGGAAAAGTAATAATATTAAAAAAAAAAAATTTTTGGAAACAATAAATTTTCATAATGTTTCTCAATTTTATTGAGAAACACAATAACAAAAATTATTTAAATAAAAAATTATAATTTTAACCGAATTTTTTTAAAAACCAAATTGTTATAATTTTGACCTATTCTTTACATGCGGTAAACAATTAAATTTTAAGGTAATTTGAATATTTTGCCTATATTTTCCTATATTTAATTACATTATCTACACTCCTTACAAACTGTTAACATTAAAAATTTGGGTAAAAATTTAAATAATAGTTCTTTAGAAATGTATAAACTGTTATACAACATTTAAAGTATTTACTTCTTATTAAACATGGAAAAATTAAATTTTTATATTATTTACCTACTTTCTAAAATATGTAAACAATACAGTTTTTAAAGAATTTTAACATTTAATATTTTTTTTTAAGATAACAAAACTTACATTACAAGACTTATTTTTATCACTTTTTGTATTCCATTCAAATGATTTACTTCATGTAAACAATTAGATGCGCTCTCGTCTCCTACTTAATTCTTCATTATTATTAAATTAAACATCAAATGTTTAGTTGAATTACCAAAATGGTAATTAGAATTTGTTGACATGAACTGTGTCTTTAATAACTTTTGTGTATGGAATTTTGGAGGTTAAACACCAGACATTTTTTTTTAATTCTTTACATTACAAAAATGGGGTAGCAATTTTAGGACTTGACATATTTTCCTTAGAAAAAGCTAAAATTTTTCGATTTTTACATCATTTTCATTACAAATAAGAGTATTTTACACTCTTAACATTTTGTTGACGGCATGTAAACAATTAATAGCCAGTATTAAGAATCAATATTTTTACATTATATTCATAATATTGACATAATGTAAATAATTATTTACAGGCTGTAAAAAATTATTTCTTAATTTTTGTTTATTAAAGTCATAATTTAGCATACAAAAAAGTTATTTGTTTTTAATACTTAAACATTTTTTCATAAAATGTATCACGTAAACAATTGTAAGAACTGTGTAAATAATTAAAATTTTATGAAAAAATTCATTAATTTATATTTAGTTTATGTTATGATAAGCAAAAAATTAATTTTTTACACTCTTTATATTGTCAAAATTAGGTGAACAGATGTTTGCGTAATGTAAAAAATAAAATTATTAAATAGTTTTCATATTTAACATAAAAATAAACACAAATTTTATACTAATGCCACCATGTAGACAATAAAAATAAACTAGAAATTAAGCTTAAGTATCTATATTTGTTAACAATTGTTTACGTAATGTAAACAATTAATAATAAATTACACAAACCTTATATTTTACATAAATTAATTGGTTTAATATAAAAAAAACTACATATTTTACATCCACGACATCATGTTAACAATTAAAAGACATAGTGTTAACTATAAACTGCAGCTTAATGGATCGATTAAGGATGAAGACTGAACTGAAGTTGAGTTGCCAGCAGTAACGCCGCTAATGTTAAAATATAAACAACAGCTCAACTTTATTTTTTATTTATTTATTTATGGTAATACAAATAAATAGCCAATTTTCCAATAAATTGTATTACAAGTAATTTAGTAACTTAGTGTTGCTATCCGAAATCGACCCATAAGTTTCTATATTTTCCAAAAAAAAAACAAATAAATTTAAAAAAATAGATTTAAAAAAATAGATTTAATTCATTAACCTTTATTCACTTTCTTTCTTCGCCATATTTTCCTAACACACCCATTGTGCAAAAATTATTTTTAAACACAAAATTTAATTTAGTGCGAATAATCTCATTGAATACCTTAACGTTTGCGGTTCATCTCTTTTTTTTCTTTTTTTTTTAGAAAAAATTATGAATGAATAAGATTTATTTGTTATAAATTTAAACGAAATATTTTAACCACCCACCAAAGTCCCCACACTTGACCCTAATTAAGAGACAAAGGCAAAAATATTGCCAGATAATTTGAAAACTAATTAACACACACAGTTTCTTATTTCTCCCCGAAAACGCTAATAAAACTTAGCAAATTTTAAGTTGATTGAGAACATTATTGACTCAAACAAATTGATTGAAAATACATGCAAATATTGGAGGTTAAACACCAGACATTTTTTTTTAATTCTTTACATTACAAAAATGGGGTAGCAATTTTAGGACTTGACATATTTTCCTTAGAAAAAGCTAAAATTTTTCGATTTTTACATCATTTTCATTACAAATAAGAGTATTTTACACTCTTAACATTTTGTTGACGGCATGTAAACAATTAATAGCCAGTATTAAGAATCAATATTTTTACATTATATTCATAATATTGACATAATGTAAATAATTATTTACAGGCTGTAAAAAATTATTTCTTAATTTTTGTTTATTAAAGTCATAATTTAGCATACAAAAAAGTTATTTGTTTTTAATACTTAAACATTTTTTCATAAAATGTATCACGTAAACAATTGTAAGAACTGTGTAAATAATTAAAATTTTATGAAAAAATTCATTAATTTATATTTAGTTTATGTTATGATAAGCAAAAAATTAATTTTTTACACTCTTTATATTGTCAAAATTAGGTGAACAGATGTTTGCGTAATGTAAAAAATAAAATTATTAAATAGTTTTCATATTTAACATAAAAATAAACACAAATTTTATACTAATGCCACCATGTAGACAATAAAAATAAACTAGAAATTAAGCTTAAGTATCTATATTTGTTAACAATTGTTTACGTAATGTAAACAATTAATAATAAATTACACAAACCTTATATTTTACATAAATTAATTGGTTTAATATAAAAAAAACTACATATTTTACATCCACGACATCATGTTAACAATTAAAAGACATAGTGTTAACTATAAACTGCAGCTTAATGGATCGATTAAGGATGAAGACTGAACTGAAGTTGAGTTGCCAGCAGTAACGCCGCTAATGTTAAAATATAAACAACAGCTCAACTTTATTTTTTATTTATTTATTTATGGTAATACAAATAAATAGCCAATTTTCCAATAAATTGTATTACAAGTAATTTAGTAACTTAGTGTTGCTATCCGAAATCGACCCATAAGTTTCTATATTTTCCAAAAAAAAAACAAATAAATTTAAAAAAATAGATTTAAAAAAATAGATTTAATTCATTAACCTTTATTCACTTTCTTTCTTCGCCATATTTTCCTAACACACCCATTGTGCAAAAATTATTTTTAAACACAAAATTTAATTTAGTGCGAATAATCTCATTGAATACCTTAACGTTTGCGGTTCATCTCTTTTTTTTCTTTTTTTTTTAGAAAAAATTATGAATGAATAAGATTTATTTGTTATAAATTTAAACGAAATATTTTAACCACCCACCAAAGTCCCCACACTTGACCCTAATTAAGAGACAAAGGCAAAAATATTGCCAGATAATTTGAAAACTAATTAACACACACAGTTTCTTATTTCTCCCCGAAAACGCTAATAAAACTTAGCAAATTTTAAGTTGATTGAGAACATTATTGACTCAAACAAATTGATTGAAAATACATGCAAATATTGCGAAGAAATTATAGGGGGAAATTTTTAAAAAATTTAGAGTTGTTTTGATAAAACAAAACAGAAAAAAATTTAAGTTTTTATAACGATGCCTTTTCAAACGACTTGTTGTAACAAAACACTTAAATCATAAAGAAATGGTTAAAGGGCGTTTTAAATTCTTTACACCTAAAACAGACGATTTTATTTGGAGTTGAGGTACCCGGTAAACATTTTTTTGTAGGGAAAAAATCAACAAGAAGCTTGTACTTTTTTTTAGAAAACTGACTTTCTCTCCTTAAATCTACTTTTTAACAAATTTTTGCTTAAGAAAGTTCTTTTTTTTACTAAAAATGATATACAAAATTCATTTTACAAAAAAAGTTATTTTTGTCCCAAAAAAAAAACACTTTTTACAAAAATTTACCTTTTTATACTTTTCGTCATAACTTGTGGTGAATGGAGGTAAATTAAGTTTGTCATTCCGCGTGAAACTTGTTAAATATTCATCTAAGATACCCATGAAGTATTATTATGGATCCATGAGTAGTTCTGTCCGTCTGTCTGCCTATCTGTCTTTAAAAAACACACTCACTTTCGAAAGAACCAACTTGGAAGAACAATGTTGGTCTCAAATTTTTTCCAGTTCTCCTAAGCAGTTATTAATTGAAATCCAGCACAATTGGTTCAATTGGATGAGACCTAAATGTGAAACAACATCCTTACAAACTTATATTATTGTTTCAAAAATTAATATAAAATGGTGGGCGGAATGTTCCGATTCTACAAATTCGTTTTATACGACTGGAAATCATGTATACTAAAAAATTTGGTGAAGATCAGTTTATAATTGTATATAAATCAGCAAAGGCAGCCCCGTTAAGAAAACTTTCCTCCTGTTTGTCATCCGATTTGAAAAAATACACCATTTGAACGTATTTAACTTACACAAGTGAACAATTTATATTTTTTTAAAAATTCAGTAAAATCATACAACCAAAACTAAAAGAGATACAAAAAAAATTGTATACTTATCGTTGTTCATTTAAAAAATAAGCGGACAGATGTCTGGATCCTTTTTAAAATTCGGCCTTTTAGTGCCGAACTTCCTTGTCACCCCGTCTATCTTTTAAAATAACATATGAACCGGAGGTTGGTCTCTCGCCAAATCGATCCACTAAGACGAAAAAAACAAATGCCCGTAACATGTAAATTCGTTTATACTTATATTTATGTTTCTTCATATTTGCATAAATAATTATAGGCAGATTTCGATCACTGGGCAAACACTAGTAACTACCCAAAAAGCACTTAAAAATATAATTTCAAGTGCTTAAAGTTTAACTGGGAATAAACTTGAGTTCAAACGTATTTTTAAATGCTATTTAAGTTTAAAAATATTCAAAATATCACTTGATTTCAAATTCCAATTTTACTGGAGAATGCAATTGAAAGAAAGTGTAACAAAAGTATATCTCAACCCTTGAAACTTGAAATTCGAACTTGAATTCCAATTGTTTTGCCCTTGATTTCCAGCAGAATTGCTTATTTGGTATAATAAGACTAAATTATTTATTACTATAAAAGGAAAAATGGCAGAAGGGAAAAAACTTTAGGGATTTTTATTCATAGCTGTACTGAATTATTATTCACATTCATTTTCGTTAGAAAAAATCTTTACAGCTATTGCCATAATATTCGAATATAGCAATAATGTTCGAAAACCGAATACATTTAGTATTACATCCGAAAATGCGAAAAAAATCTAACTGATTATTACAATAATTACCATATAAACATTCGAATAATACCTCTTGATATTTTTACAAAATATTAATCTAATAATCCGCACTATTTGAATTTAAGTATTTTATAAATTGAGATTTTTATAAAAATGCTTGTGATAAATAAATAAATTAATTAATCTAATAATTCGAATAATATATTGAAGTAGTTATTCGAAATATTCACCCAATTTCGTTTATTTTCTTTATTTGTTCGAATGTATTCAATAATTATTTTAAGCTTTTTAAAAAGTTTTTGTTAAAAAATTATTCGAATAATTAAGGCTTGACTGTCCCTTGATTTCGAATAAAAATTTCTTTTGCTTTGCTTACATTTTTGTTTTAAATGTATGTTAAACGAACGAATTCTATGTCCGTCATCGAAAAACAGGCAGTTAATTTAAAATTCAAATCATTTCAATGTTTAAATATCATTTTCTATTACATGGATTATATTTTTTGTATTCATTTTTTATTTAATTTTTTTCTATATTTCTTTTTAACTCACCCTTTTTATAATGATGATGATTATTATTTCCATTTGGTAGCGATGGTTTGCCATGAGCTGGCGGCTGCAATGATGACATTGGTATGGCGAGACAGTTGCCACCCATTTCTGCATCCTGTGCATCGAATAGAGGGCATGGTGCATATGCAACTTTTGTTCCACGACCCGGCGAAGGACTCACACGGGCATAACGGCCTGCTGATGAATTAAAACCAACGCGATCACTCATTCGTAAAACTACAAGAACACACTTAAGTGCACTTACACACACACACGGACAGACTTTAACGAGGTTGGTAAAGCGGTTCACACATGGATTGATTATTTTACATGCATTATATTGCTCTGCCTTTACTTACTCTCTCATTCGCTCTTTAAGCTTGGGCGCCATTTAAAATAATTATTTTCAGACTTTTTAACGATATTTACGGTTAATTAAATTATTTATTGTAGGATTTTGAAAAAAAAAAGATAATTTTTTTTAATATATGTTTGTACGTAATAGTGCGACAGTCATTATTATATTTCAGTAATCTTTTTATTTTATTTATAATGTTGAAATATTCGTTGCACTTGGCAGCATGCTGAAATCGAGATGTGCTAGAAAAAAAGGAAATTATAATAAAAATAAAGTTTTTTCTATGTTTTAACACCGTACACTATTGTAGGTATTTTGCGTTTATATAAATGTTTGTAATGACTTGTTATAGAAGACTGGTCGACGCCTAACCGATGTCTGTCCACCTGTCTAGCTGGTTGACTCGCTGTCCATTTCAACCTTGTACACAAAATACAGGACTCAATTTTGAAAATATCACGTGAAGGCCGAAATACACAGATCAAAATACTTATCAAGCATTGTGATAGTATTAGTGAAAATGTGTTTGTATGTGGCACACCGACGATGCTGGATGGAAAATCAAAAAATTTCGCCTGCTGGACAAGCATTTGACGAGTGTATTTGGCACTAAAGAGATTTTTAGTCCAAGACAAAATACAAATCTTCTAAAATCTTTGGAAAAGGTTTCCTGATGAGCTGGCCTAAGCAATCAGTGAAATGCGCATAGAAGCTGGCTTTCCCTCAACAATAAATTTTAGTGTATTTATCAAATGTGAAAAACTGGGAATTTAGCACGTCATACGGAAATCGTATTAATAATTAATTTTCTATTTGCTTATTTCTACAATCAAATATGAAATATGTAACCTGAATTGAAATGTAAATGTAAACAATCACCGTTTATTTTTCTTACATAGTGTAGGGTTTTATACGGTCTGGTTGTACTTTTTTACTTGTTTCAAATTATTTTTATTACTTTTTTATTAATTTAATATTATTTATTACATTATAATGTCATTGATTTTCTTTTTTCTCATCCTTTTCCTTTATTATTTTTTTTTTTTTTGTGTTGCTGTTTGAAATGAAGTGAAAAGAATAAAGATTTCTTGAAGTATTTGGGACACACAAAAATTATTTCATTGTACGATAAAAAATGTAAGAAAATTTCTAAAGAAAAACTTTTCAACAAAAGAAATTGGTAAGAAAAAGACAGCCTTAAAGAAAAAATTTGATTAGCAAATTATTCAAAAAAAATGTCATGACTTTAAACCAGGGGGTGAATATTTAATTTACTTAAATAAAATTCACGCATTTTATAGAGGATTAATTGGAATGAAGGAATTGTATTAGCTGTCAAATTAAAATGTATTAAAATGTAAAAGTATATTTTAAATATTTAATTTTATTAAAAAGAAGTAAGAAAGTAAAAAAGCCCGACCATATAATACCCTACACAACAGTATTTTACAACAATTTTTTGAGAGTGTATCCCATTTGAGGGTTTTACTTTAAGTGATTTTAAGATGGGGAAATATGGTTAATTATGAAACCCACCAGCAGAACATTTTGTCATGGCATAGAAGCAATCATAACAGTTATTGTCGTCAATTTTTATTTCAATACCAACATTTACAAAGTAGTTATGACGTTGAAAGCTACTTTTGAAAGTAGTATTTATGTATAAGGAAGCTTTGGGCAAACTAGACATATTCCAATAATATTTGGTAAGATGATTGAGATTGCAATCAAATATGTTTGGACAAAATCTAAAGTCTAAAGACCAACCCAATAAGATGGGCACCTAGAAAAGATCCTTACATGAGGGCTAAGTAAAATTGTGGGTGAATTCTAACAGTTTTCAATAGGGTGTTCCTTGTTTTTTTTTAATTTTTTCCAAAATTGCGGATTGTACTTTGCACACAAGTTTTACATGGACAAGCATAATAAAGCATAAAAACTCAAGTTTATAAAATATACCGTGGACTTCAAGTAGTATCCCCTTATGCACAAAAATAATTTATTAGTACTCGGTTTTTAGTCCCAAAATGCTTAACACGAAAATAATTATTTTCTGCTACGTGTTTTTTTTTTTTTTATTTAATGACATGACATTTAACGATGACCCAAAAATTTACTTTATGGGGTTTCTTAAAGAGTAGAAAAATAATATTAACATAAGAACTAATTAAAGAGTATATTAAGCGAAACTTTGCATCGCATTAATTAAATTTTATTTGCCAATAAATCTAGTTAAGAAGCCACAGGAATTTTTCTCTCTTCTAAAAATTCTTTCAACCCATCGTTTCTACCTTTTGAAAATTCTAGACATAAAATTAGTTTAATGAAAAATAGAAAAGAAAGAATATCTTCACTTAAAATGTACAAAAATATCTTCAGCTTGACATTTAAGATCTCATTCAAACATTTGGTGCTTTAACTAACTCAATGTTTTTTTTTTTTGTTTGGGTTTAATTTTCCTACAACAGAGCAAAAAGCGTAAAAAAGCATCTTTATTTTATAAAATAAATGTAGAGATGTCTGTGAATGTATAAGAAAAAGAGAAAGTATATAGTAAATACAAACATACATACATTTCTACATAATCCATATAAAGGGAATTTTATTAGGTGCTTTCTTAATTTGAAACAAACGAAGTACACGTGTGATATATTATCGAAATGTTTTATTAATTAATTTAAAAGGCCGGGACCATTGTGTATGGAAATAACCGTTGGCCAAATATACGCAGCGATATGCATGACTCTGGCAAAGTTTGCTTTCCCTGATGTGCATCCTAAGAAAACCCCACAAGAAAAAGTCAAACGGGGTCAAATCGCACGATCTAGGTGAGATGGCCATGCTCTTGTTGAATGGTCAATGTGGTACGTAGTGCCGTCGTTGTCGCTAGTGCCCATATCATCCAATACAGGTTAGAAACAGTTGATAATCATTGATATATCGCTCACTGTTGACGAAATGTATAGACCAATGGCGACGACAGCCCAAAATTCACACCAAACCATTACTTTTCGGGATGCATTGGACGTTCTTTGGTTTGGTTCATCTCAAACGGTTTGGTTCGTCCAAATTCGACAATTCTGTTTGTTAACGTTACTATTCATTTAGAAAGGGGCCTCAAAGCTAAAGATGATTTTTCGAGTCAGTTGAAAATTTCATTAATTCCACGTGTTGTTGAACGCTTTAGACGTCCGTGGTGATTTGACAGAACAGACTGAATCAATGCCACACAAATTGGACAGATGTAGAATCAACAATATGGTCGCTATAATCAAAGAAAGTCCCTAATGCAAGACCCTATAAATAAGATGTAAATGTAAATTTACTCATACCATAAAAAAATTACCAGCAAAGTTACGAACAGGTAAAACAGATTAGTGTTAGGGTGGACTGAAAATAAAGTAACAACTAGTACATTTTTGATTCGAATAAAATTTTTAAATAATCTCTATTCAATTTTAACAAATCGCTTTAAATGTTTAACAACTCAATATTAAACAAAATATGAATCTAATTTTAATTCGAATAATTATGCGTTTAAAGAAACGAATCATTTTTTTAAGAAAATTTCGATTATGTTTGTGTTTAGTAATGAAAGTGGGTAAATTTTCGTTATTAAGTGAAAATGATTACCAGCTTTAAAAGTTAAGAAGGTTGCATAAATGTATAATTATTTAAATAAATAACAGCACAATTTTTCAAATACTATCTTGAACACATAACATACACATAGATAAAAGATGTGAACGAGGTAGTGAGCTAGTCTATCAGTGCCGGGGCTGCGGGTTCGATTCCCGCCAGAGACTCTGATTTGCTGCAGACAAACATAAAGCTTCGTGGGATTAGCTTAGGGAATAAAACAAAATATATATTTGTTTATATTGTTGAAAATTTGTAAATTTTCAATATTAAAAAAATGTCTTTTTGTCCAAATTCAATTTAAATTTAGTCAAATATTTTTACGAAAAAATTGCCGAATTTTGTAATTTAAAAGTTGCTAATCGAATTAATTATTTAAATATTTATTTAAATTATTTATTTTCACGAAAAAGTAATCCAACGATTTAAACGAATATTTTTAATCGAATCAAATTCAACAATAAAAGATTATAAAAAACAGTTAATCGAATAATTTTAAAATAAAGTAAAATTTACCAAAATCGTTTTAGTTCTGTTAAAACAATAAAAAATTAAAAAAATAAACGAGTATTTATTCGAGTAATGATTCGATAAATTAATCGAATAAATACATATTTGAAAATAATTTTTTTGCATTCAGATTTTGGACCTCATTTAAACTTTTTAATCAGCAAATTTAATAAAAAAAACAATTTTGTAGCCGGTTAAGGCTGGGTTCTTAAGATCTCAGTTAAACTAGGTTTAGTTAATCTGAAAACAGATCTGTGCCGCCATTATCAAGTTTGTATACAAAGTTTTGACGGACCAGCTTAGTTTTGCTTAAAATGTTGAACTTCAATTAAATAATAAAAAAAATACATTTCGGCTGAAAACTCCGAGTTTTAGACTATGTAAACTACGTTTTAACTTAATCCGCACCTCAAAAACCAGGCCTAAGTAACCGACTAGTTTTTTTTTCCATTAAAAACAAACGTACAGAAAAGAAAGAAACGATTTATTATTATTTCATAATTTATTTAAATAGTAATAAACGATTAATTGTAAGATTGCCTTAAAAAAAGAAAAAATAATGGATTAATTTAAAAAAGTAATCGATTAATTAAAAAAAAACTTCAATTAATTTAAAAAATTTATAATTAAAGAAAATACCTAAAAAATATATATTTAAAAAGTTTCTGCCTCAATTTTTATTAAAATCAACCAGTTAGATAACCGAAAAATTTCATTTAATTAAAAAAATAACAAAAGTACACAAAAGTTTATTAAAAGTAAAATATTAATTCGAAACATTTAATGATTAATTTAAAAAAACTGAATTATAATTAAGCTTAATTAGTCGAAATTTCATCGAAAGTCGAATATTAACAATTTATTCGAATAACAATTTTATCAATATAACGATTAATTGATTTTTATTACTTACTAATTGCAAATAAATTTAGAAATTCTTTGAATAAGAATATTTTCGATTAACTATTTAATTTGCGTTATGAAACAACAATTTCTGTGGCAGTATTGGAAAACTAGGTGACTCCTTTTTTTGAAAACACGAGAAAAACACACTCAAAGTCTTAAACATATTTCTCGCATTATTTAATATGAATTTTTATTATTATGCATGCAGATTTAACAAAACATAATTTTAAATAATGTTAAAGATTTCTGGTTCCATTGAACTAATTTTTGGATATAATAAATTTTTTCTTTTCAATTTATTTTTAAATTTAAAAAATAAAGGAAACTATAGTAATCATTTGTGGAAAAACATTAACTATTTGATTCAGCACGTTAATTTACCCGTTAATTTTTTCCTTTAATTCTTATAGATATCAAAAGAAAGAAATTATATCAAAATTTCGATCTGACGGAGTGATAGTAAATGAAACAAACATTTTATTTTTGGTTTTATCTCAATTTTCGCAAAAAGTGGAGTTACCTAGTTTTTCCATTCAGCCACAGATTTAAACAAATTAACCTTAAAATAATTTAAATTTCTTATTCAATAGAAACCGTTTTGAAACATTTATTTAAAAAATTTATTAAGATAAATAAACGATTAATTTTATTCGACTTAAAACAATTCATAATTCTTGATTTTTAAAATTTGCTTCTTTATAATTTTAAAACCAAAGAAAAAACTTGAATAATTGAAACTTAGTTATCATTTGTATAAAGGCTTGTACATATAAAGGTTCTTCTGAAATTTCGTTTTTTTAAACCTCAATTTCAGTTTACCCTTAAATGTTATTCTCATACGATTAACATATGTAGTATACATATATCTGTATCTATCACTTTCATTACATCCACGTGTAGAATATACATACACACAGCCGTACTCAAATAAATGTATGCTGTTAAAAAATGCATTTTAGTTAATGCTATTTTTGAGCCTACAAAAGGCCTATTTTCAGCACGACATGATACACATCCAACGTTTTTTTCTATTTTTTGCCTTCCCCTATCTTTTTATTCGTACCTTTATGTAGGTTTTACGGTTTTTTTTATATTTTATCTAGAGTTTTTTTCTAGATTTATTTAATTCTGCATGGATGTAACCTTCTTAAGAGTATAAAAAAACAACAACTAAAGTTAAGAATATTTTACATCACATACATGTGTATTTAAAAGTATGTATGTATATGAATAGTTGTGAATATGTAAGAGTTTACGTTATTGTTTTTCTTTAAGTGTTTACAACAAGTACAAGAGAAAACTTTAAAATACAAAACAAACGAATTAAAAAAAACACACAAACACACGAAGAAACAACAACAAGAAAGCAAAGACAACATTAACACAAACACACACTCATACAAATGCGGAAAAGCATTTTCTGATGTTTATGAGAAAGAGAGTATTGAGACGACTTTTTTTAACGGTACTTACTTAAACAAAGAGATCAGTGACGTATACATAATATTGAATAGGGAGAGCAATAAATATTAAGTATACGCCATATTTAACAGTGAAAAAAGAAATTCCTTTATGTTTTAAGCAGGGTTTCGAACAACTGCTATAAGCAGTCGAAATTTGCTAAAAATTTCATTTATTTTCAGCAACATGCTGAAAAAAAATGAACTGTATTTTATTTGCATCACACTCATACTTAAATCAGTTGAACTGTGTGCGCACAGTTACTGAAAAAACAGTAACAGAATTTACTTTTTTTTCAGCAGTCAAAAGAATCAGCAGCCGACTCACTCAATTTCATACACACACACTGCTGAACTTGCGACTGAAACACAGCAGTTGATGTGTTTACAGTAGACGTAAACATTTTTTTTTAGTTTTCAAAACAGCGTAGCTAGAAACTGGCAGTTCGACTGTATAGTCGCGTAACACAAATTGGCTGGTGACTATATTGAGTTCTGTATAGTTAAAAACACATTTGTTTTGTTTTTGAAAAGAAAAGAGAAATACAATTACATACATTTGTATGCATAAATAGAATGAAGAAACTTATTTGTAATGTCAATTATAATACTTTTTATTAAAAAATATTTATTTTTGCTTTATTAAGGTACATATTTAATGAAAAATTAAAAAAATGTTTTTAAGATAAAATGAAAATAAGATTTTGTATAGAAAAAATAGTAAATATAATAATTTTTTTCTGTTAGTTTTAAATATTATAAGTTTCTACTAAAATTATTTATAGGTAGTAATCTAAGTTTTTTTTTGTTTTGTTTATACATATGTACATACATACATATGTAGGCATTTTAATTATTATACATTTATATTGATTTATGTCTGTAGAACATTGTCCTTAAATTAGTTAATTCAAAATATTATATAAAATTATTTAAGTATTATTTTCAAGATTTAAAAACTATTTACAAAATATTATTATAAAAATTATATTTAAATAGGATTATTTCTCATATAACTAATAAAAAAGAAAAGACTTAAAGTTATGTTTTGATGTACTAAATTCCATAACAAAAGTATGCGACAATTTTTTAAATAGAGTTCAAGCTCTAATAAGAGGACTATTAAATAAAAAATTAAAACGATGCAGTTGAATAAAAACATTTTATGGACACGAAGATTCCTGCAGAAACGTTAAAAGAAACAATTTATGTGTAAATAACCTATTTACTTAAAAATAAATGTGACAGTAGGTAAAATTTTTGGGTAAGAAGATGTGTTTTATTGATGGCTTAATGAAACTTTACCATTTTATGGTAACTATTTAACGTAAATTTGTCCTGTCACAATGCCTTTATACGTGTAACTCTGTCATTTCTTGAACAATCTTACCAGTGATAATATACGTAGGGAAAAATCCCCATTCGTAGGGATTTTCTTCAAAAAAAAAATAGCCATAGGGGAAAAAGGACAGATTATTTTAAATCATTAAAATGTAGGGACTTTTCAATAATGTTGGAAAACTATACGTTTAGTAGCTTTTTTCGATTTGTGATAGCATACTAATAAATTTGTTAATACGGCAGCAATAAAAATTGTTAAATTTCTTTGAGTCATCGCTTGCCGTCATTTCAGCTTTGATTTTAACCAAATTTTGTGATAAGCTCTTTTAGAAGAAAGGAGATCTGTTAAACCTTATTTTCTAGAGCAAGAAATATATAATACATATGTAAAAGATGGGAATCAAAAAGTTTTGGAGTAAAGTCGAAATAGTAAAGGGAGTGTGATAAAATGGTACCCTAGCGATGAATCACCTCAAAGAAAAACAATTTTCTGATCTCTTTTTGAGCACTTTAATGGTAGTTTGATAATTATTAGTGAGTTTTTATCATCTAATTTTTCAATCGTTAATTATAAAGTTTTTGATTATGTTTTAAATAAATTTTTAACCGTCATGTTTTTTATTTTGAACAAAACAACAAAAGTTATAGGGATCGTGGAAATAAAAGAAAAAAACATTCGTAATTTAATTTATTTTCATTAATTGACAATAATTTTTGGGCTTCTAGTTTCGCCAATCTTTTTATTTCTTCGTCAATGAATTATATAAATGAATCCTTTTTCAATCGCTGAACTGATAAATCAGTTTTTAATCAACAAAAATTATCTGAGAAGACTTATTCAGGTGATTTTTATAAAAAATTATCATCCAAATGCTTTCTGGGAACAACTTTAAATAAAATTTATATCCATTAATACAAATGGATTTATTTGTTTTTCTATATATCATTTGAAAGTTGTAGGGATTTTTCTGGACTGCGTAAGAACTTTTCAAAAAAGTGTATAACATCACTGATCTTCACTAGCAATCCATTGTTATTTTAGTAATTTTATTACCTCTCAATAAAAAGAAAGAAATACATAGTCCGTTAAAAATTTGTGAAGATAATTGCATTTTAGTCACATCATCTTTTTTAAAAACACAAATAACGGTTATTTTGTAAAAACGGTTCTACTTTTGACAATTCTGACTTCATTTTCGGATTCAGGGGAAAGTTTTACATAAAGATTAGCTGTTAGATTCATTTGGTCACGACTTTGTTGAAAATTTGTCGCGTAGTGTAATCACCAGGCAAAGAATGCGTAGATATGTGAAAATTTCGGTGTTATTTTTTAATTTGGCTTTTTCTGGATTAAATATTAATGTTAAAGAAAACTAATACAGAACAACATTGTTCATAAGATATAGCCCTAGAATATTTGTGAATAAGGTTTTTCTCTAAAATAAATATTACTGAAGTTATCAATAATTAAAGCGACACATAGTGAGAAAAATATCATTTTTAGCAAATTTTTTGGGCTCATGGCACGCCCAATAACTATGCAAACGATCTAAATTTGTTATGTATTATTTTTTTCTAATTTGGAATCAATCTAAGGGGCTTGCCAAGTGAAAAAACGAAAAAAAATTGTCCATATAACTTGCGGCCACACTAATGTGCACGCACTGTTTTTTAATAAACTGTGTTTTATTTTCGTCGTCGTCAATCACCAATTATGAACTGCTTTCAGTAAAAACTATCTACCTATATGAATATACGTATATATTTTGCATTGCCAGTGCAAAATATTTTACAGTTATTGCCTGCCACAATGATAATCATGTAACCACAATACTAAGAAAAATGTACAATAAGAAAAAGCAACAGGACAATTCATTCAAATATCTGTGCATACATTTTTATTCTACCTAATGGTATATCATAACTTTTTACAAAATACCAAATGCGCACCTGAGTTTGCCTGCAAAAAATGTATAAAGGCATTGTGACAGGACAAATTTACGTTAAATAGTTACCATAAAATGGTAAAGTTTCATTAAGCCATCAATAAAACACATCTTCTTACCCAAAAATTTTACCTACTGTCACATTTATTTTTAAGTAAATAGGTTATTTACACATAAATTGTTTCTTTTAACGTTTCTGCAGGAATCTTCGTGTCCATAAAATGTTTTTATTCAACTGCATCGTTTTAATTTTTTATTTAATAGTCCTCTTATTAGAGCTTGAACTCTATTTAAAAAATTGTCGCATACTTTTGTTATGGAATTTAGTACATCAAAACATAACTTTAAGTCTTTTCTTTTTTATTAGTTATATGAGAAATAATCCTATTTAAATATAATTTTTATAATAATATTTTGTAAATAGTTTTTAAATCTTGAAAATAATACTTAAATAATTTTATATAATATTTTGAATTAACTAATTTAAGGACAATGTTCTACAGACATAAATCAATATAAATGTATAATAATTAAAATGCCTACATATGTATGTATGTACATATGTATAAACAAAACAAAAAAAAAACTTAGATTACTACCTATAAATAATTTTAGTAGAAACTTATAATATTTAAAACTAACAGAAAAAAATTATTATATTTACTATTTTTTCTATACAAAATCTTATTTTCATTTTATCTTAAAAACATTTTTTTAATTTTTCATTAAATATGTACCTTAATAAAGCAAAAATAAATATTTTTTAATAAAAAGTATTATAATTGACATTACAAACATTACAAATAAGTTTCTTCATTCTATTTATGCATACAAATGTATGTAATTGTATTTCTCTTTTCTTTTCAAAAACAAAACAAATGTGTTTTTAACTATACAGAACTCAATATAGTCACCAGCCAATTTGTGTTACGCGACTATACAGTCGAACTGCCAGTTTCTAGCTACGCTGTTTTGAAAACTAAAGGCCTCGTTACTCTTACGTAAACGTATACGTTGCTAATCAGCTGTTCCGTTTTCCTTACCAAGCTACTGTGCAAATAGGTACTCTTACGTAAACGTAACGTTGCGTTGCGGATGAACCTGATAAAATTAAAATTTCTCTCCGTTTTTACGTATCAGCTGTTAAGAATTGTATTTTTGCTATGAAGCAGTGTTGTCAACAAAACTTATTAACCAACGGTTTACTTTTAAATTTTATTAATGAGATTCTCATCAAAACGTTAATTTAAATTTGATGTAATGAAATTCAATGTTATGGGTTTGTTGTTCGAACTGAAATTAATGTTGGCTTTATGTGTCACAGAAACCAAAGTTATCGGGTTTTTATTAAAAATAAAAGAAGCAGCTTACAGCTCTTGTTTATTTGTTGGAAATAAATATTGCTGTTAAAAGTTTAATTTTTTATTTTATTTTATCCAACAGTTAGATTATTTCCGTAGATAGAAGTAAATAAAAGTGATAAATGTTAAAATGGTATTTTTGCATGTTTCCGGCAGCGGGCTGCTGCAAATTTGCAAAAGCCTTTTTCTCACTTTTTCTATGGTCATTTTATTTATTTATAAGTTTGAAACAACAAATGTTTTTGTATTTTAACTAAATTCGCTATATATTTACAAAACAATAAAATTACACAAATATAAACAACAAATGCAAGTTATACAACGATGGCATTTATTTCATATGTACATTTGTATGTTTACTGTATTTCTACTTCTTATTTTCTTTTCTATAATTTTCATTTACATTTACAACACAAGTTTTAACAATATTTTAACGCAAAAATCATAATTTATAAAATTATCAAAAAGTAATTTCAATTTTTGGGAATACAAAATTTAAATTTCACGAATAACAAAATCTTTATTTATAAAATTATTAAATAAAAATTTAACTAAAAGCTGTAAACACATGAGCCAAAACATAAAACAGCTGATTCGAATATTGATTTTATTGTAAAATAATTATTTGCATACATTTTTGACAATGCAAATAGAAAAAAATCGGCGCATAGTTCCGAATATTCGCCTTGACCTTATTATATTAAATATATATACATATTGGCCCATATTCATAGTCAAAAATAAAGTCGACTTTAAATAAAAACCGGTTTTAAATGCATGTGAACACCATTGTTTTAAAATATACTTTAAAAAAAGTCGACTTTATTTTTGACTATGAATATGAGCCATTATTTATTGTTATTTGACCTTTCTTTTTTTATAATTATTTTGAACTATTTAAGCTTGAGGTCTTTTTTAAAAAAATATATTATATTTATTTATTTTTCTCATTATTGCGCTAACCTTTGGTTAGCATCTTTAGAAAATTAAATTAAGTTTACAATAAAATATTATAAAAAAATTTTTTTTTAAATTTTTGCTTAGACACATATTGGTTGTATCAAGTTTCATTTGAAGAGATATTAATAAGGGCTAAAAATATGTTAAGGTCCATAACTCCAAAACTAGATTCTCAGGTGCAATAAAAACTAGATAAAAAATCAAATTTTTTAAAGCAAATTTTGTGCTGGATATGTAAATATACATATATCTATGGCACTTTGACAAAACATCTTAAGTCAAATTCAAAAAGTCGAAAAAAATTTTGGTAATCATTCGAATTTTCATTCAAAAAACATTTTTGTTTACATTTTTAAAATTTTGTATTATAAACGAAATTTTTCTTTAAGTTTGGTTTTTTTATTATTTGATAAAAATTATTTTTTCAGCGAGTTTTTTTTAAAGCTTTTTGCTATCTTATCACGACTTAAGATGTTTTGTCAAAATGCCCCAGATATGTATAAGGTATTTCATTTTTTTGTACAAAAGCGCCGGTATCGGTATGTATTGGCGATTTTAAACAAGAATGTTAGCAACATGTCTTGCAACAAGGCTGTGAGCAAAATCAAAACAAATAATAATTTACATACATACATATGTACGAGTACACACATACACCTCAACACCATATGACACGTTTACGTTTTTGTAGTAACTACCAACATTTCAAGTCGACCGCAACGTTTACGTATCCGCAACATTTACGTAAGAGTAACGAGGCCTTAAAAAAAAATGTTTACGTCTACTGTAAACACATCAACTGCTGTGTTTCAGTCGCAAGTTCAGCAGTGTGTGTGTATGAAATTGAGTGAGTCGGCTGCTGATTCTTTTGACTGCTGAAAAAAAAGTAAATTCTGTTACTGTTTTTTCAGTAACTGTGCGCATACAGTTCAACTGATTTAAGTATGAGTGCGGATGAAAATTGATGCGTCGAACTATTTTCAGTATAGTTGCCTGTCAAAAAAAAAAACTGGCGACTGAATTTTAAACACTGGTTTTAAGTTACATTCGAACAGTGTTGCCAATCTGTATATAATTATTCATATTGTGTGTAATTTCTACTTACATGTGTAGCTCATGTGGAATTCGTTTTATATGTAAAATAAGTGCAATTTTGCTTTAAGTTCTATTTTTCCATTAATTGTTGACACTCAAGTTGGTAGTCAATATTATAAAAATTACAAACGGAATGACAATCGTCTAGCTGTTGTGAACAATACATGATACCTTAAGTCAATAAATTTGTTTGCCTGAAACATATAGCAATTTTTAAAAAATTATTTTACTGAATTTTGTACATAAACAGTTTAGTACTGTTCTGCTGCCCACGTTATTGCTTATGTATGTTTGAAAATAAATATTGCACGACGAAGATATAAATTTGCATCCCTTCTATTCTATTTTCAACAATCGAGATGCTTTGTTTTTTTTTTGTTAATATTAAAACCAGGAATATCAATAAGGCTATGCGGAGCGAATTTATTCTAGTAAAGCTAACATTTGGGACATAATCATGTGCAATTTCGAAATTCTTCATTGGCAACACTGCTTTCGAACTTTTCTATACAGAGAGAGAAAAACTCGTAATGAATTTAAATTGTTGCTCCTTGTTTTCGAAAACCAATATGCGTGCATACGCATGTGTTTGTTTAATTTTGTTTGAGAAACAATAACACCACTAGAAAAGAAAGTAAAAAGCGGTTATTTTCATGTTTAAAAAGTAAAATAAGAAGCAAAAATTCCCAAATTCTAGTTGCTAAAATTATGTATTTAAATCAGTGATAACCAAGCCCCGAACGCACACACACAAAGATATTATATGCTTGTGTGCGTGGTGTTGCTTTCACAAAGCTTGAGCAGAGACAGATGACATACTGATGTTTGGAAACGAACAAAATTGTTGTATACATATGAATTGCCGACCGTGCCTGTGTGAAAAATACAATTATTGACTACCTCGCGATTCTATGGAGTGGCTATCACTTATTCAAATACATCAAATTTTTAATGTAGAATTATTACGAAAACCATATCGGGCATGCTGCTGTCTTTTAATTATTAAAAGTTCTTCTATAATAAAAGGGCGGAATACAACAAAACAGAAACAAACATGGTTCACTGGGCTAAGTGTTTAGGTTAGAGTCAATATAATCTAACTTAAGAATAAAGGATAAAGGAATTTAGGATTAAAGCATACGTAAGACTTGTGTCATAGCTTAAACTAGCATTTAAATATCTTAAAATACCCAGGTTTCTAAATTGGTACATAACAAAATCTGGAGGGAGAAAATTCGACTTATTTTCTACTTTTATAATTTCATTATAAATTTTCAGAATTGTTTGCTCATACTTTCTCATTTCTTTTGCGATTACATTTTGGCCATCTTCAAAACAATTGCAGACCCAGATTTGTATAGAATTCAAAATACTTAACATACCTTACTACTTAAGTAGGGTACTGTATGAAAACTTAAAAAGAAACAGAAATATTGTGTATGATTAAAACAAGGCAAAAGAAGTTTTATTTATTTTTGTACACACGTTTGTTACGGAAATGTAAAGAATCACAAGGACATAAGCGTCAATATAATATGCGGTACAACCCGGTCTATACTTCAAAACTCAAAAATATAATCTATTCTTTCACATACACACACACACACACACTCGTTTTAGCACACATTCATAGAGTAACGCTAACACGCAGGCATGATAGACAAAAAAAAACATACACTATAAATTTTTATGTACTATATTGACAATAATTATGGAGATAATATTTGTTTCTTTTTTTTTTTTGTTTTAATACTATAATTGTTGAGTTTTATTAATATTTAGAATTTTAGAAGGTTAGTATTAATTTTTTTTTTAAATATTATTTTAAATATTTTTAAGATACATTTTTTTCCAAAACTATTTATTATATTCAAGAGAAATATTCTTTTCACAGTTTTTTTTTTATTTTTAATTATTATTTACATTTTCTATACTAGTGGTTTTCACTTGAATTATTTTATATTATTTCAATTTGCTGCTTCTATTATACGTTTTTCCACTAGCAATTTTCTAAAACGAAAATATTTTAAACCGTTCTACGTTCTCGACAACTTTTGCCTGCAATATCCTGCCTACAACTGAATTTCGCAGGCGGCTTTTTTACAATTTCAAAGTGCAAAAGCATTAAGGAGGCTGTTGTGGTACCTTTTTTAAATGCACACGCTATGTTTTTCTTAGAATTGTTTGTGGTTTTCTTTTGCTTTCTCCTGTGTTTTGTTTGGGTTTTGCTTTTGATTTTTATACTCTTTTAAAAAATAGCACGTGCTAATGAGCTTTATCCGTTAAAGCTTATTGAAAAGATGAAAGCTTATAAAGTTTGGTTTCAGTTAAAAAGTTTAATATGGAAATAGGTTGTTGTCTAGACTGTTCAAATACAAACAGTACAGTGTTTAATACAAAAGCTCTAAGGACGTTAAGCTTAAATACATCTTTGGCAAATGTATATTCATATCTATGTATATAAAACATTAGCGTTATTAAATGCCTAATACAGTCTTTATGTAAAGCTGGAAACTAAAACGATGCTAATGATCATTTTTTGACTTAAATAGTTTTTAGATACGTATTAAGTTCAATTTTTTTTAAACAAAAGTTGTATTTAAATACAATTTCGGTTTTTTAAAGTTTTTTGATTAAGCTTATTTAATAATAAAAACAAAAAATATGGTAGCACTCAAAGCTTATCCAATCCCAGCAAACACAGAAATACACCTTATTTATTGCCTGGATGAAAAATGTTATTGCGGCAATAATCGATTTCGTATTGCGGAAGATACTTCCTTCGGGAAGAAACGTGTCTCGATAGCAATACGAAAGCGATTCTGCTAGACGATAAACTGGCAATATCGCCAGATAACCACATATTAGAAAATAAGAAGATATCGCCAAAATATCATTGGGATGATAAAAAGAAGATTTTGCATTTAGAAAAATATTCATTTTATTTAAAATACATTTTTTAAACACAAACATACATATAATTAAATTATCCATTATGAGGGTTGAGTTATATCAGGATTAAGTTAAAAAGGAAACAGATTATTATATTACAGATTTATTTAATTTATATATTATCCTTTTGCAGAATATTTTAGATTTATGAATACAAATATTTTATAAAAAATTTTTTTTCTCTAGAAAATAAAAAATTATGCACTTTGATTATTTCCTTTTAGGTGACAATTTGGGGATATTGCTAAACTTTTGCCTTACGGGATATCTTCCAATTCCCCAGCAAACACAGAAATACACCTTATGTATTGCCAAACGTATTGCCTGGATGAAAAATATTATTGCGGCAATAATCGATTTCGTATTGCGGAAGATGCTTCCTTCGGGAAGAAACGTGTCTCGATGGCAACACGTCTCAGCAATACGATAGCGATACTTCTAGATGATTAACTAGCAATATCGCCAGATAACCACTTATTAGAAAATAGGAAGATATCGCCAAAGTATCATTGGGATGATAAAAAGAAGATTTTGCGTATAAATTTTTCTCATAAATAATATAATTTATAATTAAAAATTAAATAAAATAATATACATACATAAATATTTAGTTTCCACCACATTTTTATTGAAAATTCCTACCACTTCTTAAAAATTGCATTCAGGGTTAAGAAATATCTTGACTAAATTGAAAATAATTACCTTTTGCAGAATATTTTGAGAACCAGTTTCTAAAGCGACCCATACCCTTGCAATATTATTGTATATGATATTCGCCATATTATTACCATTTTGTCCTATATTATGCATTTAGTCGCAGAATGATTTCATTCATTCAATAAAAATGTGAACATTACTTATAGGAATAACATAAACAGCATTGTACAAAGTTGCCAACACATTTTACTCTTTTTTCGTTGTGCAATAAAAATCAAAAGTCTTTTGATTGTTGCCAATATATTGTGCCACCTTCGAATATCACACACAAATTAGCGATATAATTGTACAATACGTAAAATTTAACAGTTTTATTGCAAGTGTATGAGCCGCTTAAGATTTTATAATTTGATTAATTTTTATTTTTTTATTTATGACGTATGTTTGTATCAAGGTATATTTACACAAGGTAAACTCGTTGGCCCATATGTTTGTCAGCTGTTTACCTAAGTTGGAACACCAATGTCAAATTCCGTGTATATGAGCCAAAATTTGTACATGTGTGCGTTAAATTTATATGAAGACAATTTTGACAATTCCGTTCCACTCGGTTATTTTTATAGAGCAGCATGTCTACACTCCCAAATGAGTCTACCTTGTGTAAATATACCTTGGTTTGTATTATAATTTAATTTTTTTTTTTGTTTATGTTTCATAATTTTCTCGAAAATTATAAAAGGAAGAAAATAAAAAATTACTTTGATTATTTTCTTTTAGATGACAATTTGGGGATATTCCTTAACTATTGCCTTAGGGGATATCTTCCATTTGTTTGCAGGGATAGGTCTGCTTACTTCTACAACAATACAAAAAACAACAGGCATTTTGTTTGTGTAAAATTCCACGCCGTTGTCAAAATCTTACTACTACGTAGGGAAAACAAAAGGAAAAATGTGTTTTGTGTGCATGTATGTGTGGCAAAAATATGCATGTATAAGCAAAATGTAAACAACTTTTGACGTCGTTGATGAATAAACCAGATAAACATCTGGCTTCTTGCGCATACCTCTTGGATAGTCCTTGGTAGAACTACTGAACAAAAATTTTTTACAAGGTGACATCAAAGAAACAGCTGGCTATTTTTGCTTTGCCTGTTGCATTACCCTCCACCACTAGTGGTGAATGAGAGTATACGAAGTTTGTTGTTCCGTGTGAAACTTTTTTATTACTCATCTTATACACCGTTAAGAATATATCTTGGTCATGAGTAATTCTAAGTCGACTATGACATGTCCATATGTCTGTCCGTCTGTTATCAAGACGCTTACTTTCGAGCTACCGAAAAGAAAAAACCAATAGCTTCTTGTTATCCTCAGCAGTTTGGGATTAAAATCGAGCAAAATCGGTTTAGTGTGATATGAGTTATAAATTTATTTGTGGAACCACTACCTTAAAAAATCGTAGTTACAGCAACTAACAAAATTGGTGGCATAATGTTCGGATTAATATAAGATTTTGCACAAACTCGTTCTTTATCACTAGAAATCATAATATTAAATTTCGTGAAGATCGGTTAATAATTTACCATAGGCCCCACTACTCCTAAAATCGTAATGAATAAAGCTATTGTAATAGAATTTGGTACATCACAGTTTTGTAGGAAACGAAATCACACTGTCGAATTTCGGAAAGATCGGTCTATAATTTACAAAAGGTGTCATATGTGTTTTTTTTTAAGGGCTAGTTAGCACTATTATACTTTGTATTCATACATGTCAAAACCTCAAGTAATGTGTAAAAGTCTGATACCCTGAATGCAATGTGTTATGAAAATGACAAGTATTTTGAAAAAAAAATTTGACATCCCATACGACTTCGTCGTTTTTTGCAATTTTTCTTATCAAAAAAACTTTCCATTTGATCAGGGTTGCATTTTAAAAAAGCATCTTCATGTGTGATAGTGTGAATACAAACTGTAATGTTACATTCGATATTGGACAATCGCTCATTTGACTTTTATCTCCCAAAGTTAAGGGTGGTTTAATTTTAAGGGCCGATGTGAATTTTGAATAAAACACAAATTATTTACGAAATTATTGTCATTTCTTTTTATTGTGATAATTTGGTATGGTTCAATTATGTATGAAACAAAATTTCGATCAAATGGCCGCCACGACATCGGCGGCTCACATCCATCCTTTTATTTAGTCTTTTTAATTTTTTTGATTTCTTTTAAGAGCAAGTTCAGATAAACTAAAGATAATTGTTATCAAAATTGGAGATGATAGTACATTTTTCGTGAAATCACTGATGCAGCGCAGTGATGCATTTCCGAACAGGCCCATTGCTGTCCGTGTCAACATGGTATAACGGTGGTGGCGATATTGCAACAAGAACAACACCAAAAACACAACATTATGTTTTATTTGTTGCTTTCGTTGGTCCATATGTCAAACACACAAGCAGGGTTGTTAGACTTTTTTCCTCAAAAATCGTCAATAGTTTTCACAAAATTCGTCAAAATCGTCACGAAAATTGAACAAAATCGTCAACAAAACGTCAAATATATAAATGTTAACAAATTAAATGCAATAGCATGGATTGGTTCGAAAATAAAAATTTTTAGCAAGAAATTCTATTTATCAAGAAGAAAGTGATATGGTTAAGTTTTATTCTATTTATTTCAGTAATTGAGGTGAATATATTTATCATTTAAAAAGAAAACATCAGAAAAAATATATTCGCATAAATGCATAGCAAAAATATTTTTTATTTGATTTATCCATATTCAGAAAAATATTTAATAATAAATTAAATCTCATTTGCTTTTAACTCGAGCTATTTTTAAATGATTAACTTTTAGCGCTATCTCTATTGCAAATTGTTTTTATTGTTAAAGGTGCTAAAAACCAAGGATTCTGTCTATATCAACCGACTTGAAACGTTTTATTACGTCCAATATTAGTTCCAAACTAATACATTTTTATCTCATTGCACTCATTTTTCTACACAACTTCTTATTAAAAAGTAACTTCTTACTTCCTAACACGCAATTTTACTAAGAATAACTAACCAACAGAATTAAATGGAATTTGCCTTTTTACACACAAATAGAAAAAATCTTCACATGTGATTATGACTTCACCGAAAAATGCATTCGTATGTAGCGACGCAAATCGAAATTATAAAAACGTAAAGCGGATTTAACCAATTTTTAAAAATCGGACCAAATAGAACAGACACAAATTAGGGCACTAGTGTATATTTTTTACAGTATCGATGGCGTTTCTATAATTGTAGAATTTTAATTACTTATGCTTCTAATGAAATCCACCTGGTTTGTGATGGGGGAGGAATTTTTTTGTTTAATTTCCAAAAATTTTTGTATTTCGAAAAATTGATCTTTAAGTTTTGGACTGTTTTCAATATAATTGTAAATATTTCTTGTGTTTTATCGATGCCAGAAAATCGTCATAACACTATTACTTTTAGTCAAAAAATCGTCAATAGTCATTTTACTGGGGTCTAATCACCGCATTCGATACTATCGTATCGAATAAACTATCGATTTTTTTTTGCATACGATAGACACTGACGTATCGAATGAAAACTCGAGAAATGTAATGTCGAGTTACTCGATATCGAATTCTATTATTTCAAATTCAATAAATTTCATTCGATATCGAGAGTCGTGATACCAAAATAAATAATTTTGATTAATTTTGCTCGATATCGTATGCGGTGATTAGACTCCTGTATTTTCTCAAAAAAATCGTCAAAATGACGAAAAATCGTCCCATCTACCAAAGTTGCTTGCCAGATTAAAATGTTATATAATT
The DNA here is from genome assembly GCA_949318255.1 of Pollenia labialis. Taxonomy (NCBI): domain Eukaryota; kingdom Metazoa; phylum Arthropoda; class Insecta; order Diptera; family Polleniidae; genus Pollenia; species Pollenia labialis. Next base: position 129,278,690 of record OX439143.1, on the reverse strand, counting down.
TATACAAGATTAAAGTTTAAAGTTAATTTATTGACGGGATTAAATCGTCAAAAACATAAGTGACTCTACATCAAAAATCGTCAATCGTCATTTTGGTAAATTCATCGAAAAAAATCGTCAAAATGACGTAAAATCGTCACATCTAACATCCCTGGCTGCCACATGGAATGGGCTAGAGGACCGAAAATAAGCATTTAAAAAAAAGAGAGATGAAGAGAATCCCTTATCAATAATCAGTAAAGCTTTTTTAATACAAGTATTCAAATGTACTCACCTTTTAAGTCATTAACATATTTAAGTATTCGAAAATTTGTATATCTTTAATTGACCTTTATTGAATTATTATTATTTTAAATTTAATTTTATTTTCTTTATTTATTTATTTGATTTTATTTATAAGTTTACACCTTTTTATATTTTAATATTTCTTTTTACTCATTTCTATAAAAATCGGCTATATTTCGCTCTAAATTAACCTCTTTAATAACTGACTTTTATTTCATATATTCAAAATAAACGCAGTTTTTTAATGTCCTCTTTTAAATAATTGATGTTTATTTAACTAATAAAAACCAAAACAAATGAACATTAAACTCTTATTTGCACTTTGCTTTTGCGCAAAAATTTTCATTTCCCTTTTTGTAAGCAAAAACTTGCACCCATTCACTCTTTATTTAATAAAAAAAAACACACACACCACTTTCTGCCCATCTTCGCAACAACGCGACTCTCTTAAATAATACAAGCAGCATTGCAACAGAGACTGCGCTGCTTAATAACTATGCTTTATATGAAAAAATTTCATCACGTTTTTTACTGCGAAACACACAACTTTTTTTGTTTATTTTTTTATGTAATAATTAAAAAACTATTAAATTAATTTTTTTTTTAAATATTATAAATTTTTAACACTTTTTCTTATTAATTTAATTAGTTGATCAGAGAGTTTGCACTTAAACGTTCACGCACCATTGAAATTTCTAGAAACTGAAAGGAAATGGAAAAGAAAATCAGACAAAAAGGCAGAAGAAAAGCTTTTATTGTTTAAATGAGTATGAAGAGAGAACAGGAGTTTTTAGTGCTTTTTAAATTTTTCGCGGCGAAAAATGCTGATGTCAGTGCTCGATGCATTTTTTTTATTTTGTCTCCCAATTTCACGATGTCCAATGCGAGCTCATTCCGGTAATCGCGGTTCTACAACAAGTACAAAAACCACAACCAATTGGTTTTTGTAAAATCATTGTACAATGTCAAAAACAGAAATAAAACAAAACAGAAACAAAGATAATAAACAAAATTTTGACATCCAACAGGTTAATAAATGACCCCCTTGTGCAATGGTTAATGTTGACTCTACAATAGATCTTTAAGCTGAAGTTTAATGTTATCTAGATGCTGTTAATGTTTAGCCTTTTGAGACATAAGCAAATATTTCGTTAACATTTCGTCAATTCCATATTCAAAAGCAGAAGCTTTTGTCTTTATATGAGCTAAAGATTACAAAGGGTGTGTGTGAAACGGTAGCAAAGTACTCATGGAAGTAACATTTTAATTCCGTTGATGGGAATAAAATTTCACTTAGCCCTGGGTGCTAGTATAAATGTTATTTGGTTTTTACCAAGGCGAATTTACACCAGGTGAACTTATATTTCTACGTAAGCAATAGCTGATTACTAACCTTGTGTCAAAATGATATACTGTTCATGTGGTTCTGGGGTATATTTACTAAGGGCCATTATTACAACTTGCCAATTGTTTAAAGTCGGATTTTCTCGGACCAGTTCCAAACTAATACATTTTCTTCTCATTGCACCCATTTTTCTACACAACTTCTTATTAAAAAGTAACTTCTTACTTCCCAACACGCAATTTTACTAAGAATAACTTACCTAAGAGAATTAAATAAGATTTGCCTTTTTAAACACAAATAAAAAAATTCTTCACATGTGATTATGACTTCATCGATAAATGCATTCGTATGTGGCGACGCAAATCGAAATCATAAAAACAGAAAGCGAATTTAACCAATTTTTTAAAAGCGGACCAGATAGGACTGACGCAAATCGGGGCTCTAGTGAATATTTTTTGCAGTACCGATGGCATTTCTATAATTGTAGAATTTGAATTACTAATGCTTCTAATGAAATCCACCTGGTTTGTGATGGGGGAGGAATTTTTTTTTTGTTTAATTTCCAAAAATGTTTGTATTTCGAAAAATTGATTTTTAAGTTTTGGACTGTTTTCAATATTTCTTGTGTTTTATCGATGCCAGAAAATCGTCATAACACTATTACTTTTAGTCAAAAAATCGTCCATCGTCATATTATTGTATTTTCTCAAATAAAATCGTTAAAATTACGAAAAATCGTCACATCTACCAAACCTGCTTGTCAGATTAAAGTGTTATAAAATTGATGCCAGATTAAAGTTTAAAGTAAATTTATTAACGGGATTAAATCGTCAAAACATTAGTGACTCTACATCAAAAATCGTCAATCGTCATTTTGGTAAAATCATCGAAAAAAATCGTCAAAATGACGTAAAATCGTCACATCTAACATCCCTGCGCACAAGCAACTTTTGCAATCCTCTCTAAATACGAAAAAAACTAGCACAGCTGTGCTTTCACCGTTATCTGAAAAATGAATTCGCCTTGATCTTTGTTTTGATTTTAATTATACCATTCGTTTTAACAAGACAAATACTTACAACAGACTTTTGTTTTCTTGTTGTTTTAACACGAAGAGAATTGCATATCGATGCTTTACTTTCTCAACCTTGTATCTTAAAAAAAATACAACTTTTCAGGTGAGTAAAAAAAACGTTTCATCTTTGTATACTTCGGTGTTTGGGTTAAAGTTAAAATGGAATTATTAAAGAATTGATTACATCTATGTATATTGTATTGAAATAATAAGTTGTTGCAGTATAAGAACACAAAAATAGCAGTCGTTTGATATGAAAAGACAAACCCGTATTTTTTAAGTTACGAGGTTGAGGAAGTAAGGCATCGATATTTTGATTCTACAAGAATTCAATACTTTGTATTACCATGTAAAGATGCCTTAAAGAATACTTACATTCTCTCGCATGTGAAACTTGCAAACCATTCAAAAAAAACACAAGAATTTTGTTTTAATAGTTATTTAAAGTTTTCTATTTATTATTTTCAGATTTTGTTTATATTATAATTTTTTTAATGTATTATTATTTTTCAGTTAAATTGAAAAGAGAGACATGTTTGTGGTTGTTTTTTTTTATGAAATTAATTGTTTTTGTTGTTATAAATTTATTTGTTTGTTGCTTTTCAACGGATTATACAAATGAACATGAAAAAATTTTATTCCGCTTATTTTCTGGATTTGTTTTGTTTCTTTTTTTTTTAATTTTTGTTTTTGTAGAGAGCTGCTTTAATTGTTTTATTACACATCAATATATTATTAAATAATTATATATTTTTTTTTTATTTATTTGTGTTATTTTTAAATTTAATAAAGTGTTTTTTCTTGGTTTTTTAAATTTTTATTGAGTTGTATTTTAACTTTTGTTTTTCAAATTGATTTTTCTAATGAAATTTTTTTTTTTAGTTTTTTGCTTAAATTTAAAAAATTTTTTGGTTTAAAATAAAACTATTTCAAATTTCTTTTTTCAAATTGGTTTTTCTAAAAAAATTTTTTTCTGGTTTTTGCTTAAATGAAAATATTTTTTTGAAATGAAATTATTTTTTTTTATGAAATTTATAAAAGCCAATTTATTTTGATTTTTTTCAGGAAATTAAGTTTTGTTTATTTTTTTTATATTTTTTTTTTTATAAAAAAAACCTAATTTTCTTGGTTAAATTTTTAAATTTATATTTAAATTATTATAATAAAATTAATTATATATTTATTATTTAAAATTAGCAGATTTTTTTTTTGTTTGGTTTCACATACATTTATAGATTTTGAAAAATAAAAATATATATTTATATATGTTTTTTATAATAAATACTAATTTTTTTTTTTGTTAAATAAATTATATTTATGTGTTTTTTTCTGTAAAGCTTTAATTTTTTTCTTTTTAATATATAATTTTTCTTAACTTTATATATTCTTTGTTTTTAAAATGTAAGTAATAAGGAAGAAGGAGACGAAAACATGTGGCTGCCTCATATAATTTTTGGTATATTTTTTTAACACAAACATTTTTATTTATCATTCTTTATATAAATACAACATTTTTTTAATGAATCTTTGTTAAAAATTTAAATTTGTCTTGTTATTTATATTTGTTGTTAAAAAAAACCCAGATTTTTATTTTTTAGTTTATAGTTAAACTTTTATTATTAAACTAAAGTAATTTATTAGATTTCCTTTCTACTAAACTTTTTTTAAAACATTCTTATGCTTAACATTTGTTATCCTTTTTAATTTGTTTTATTTTAATTTTTGTTTAACGGTTATTTGTAACTTTCATTTTTTAAAGGCGTAAAATTGCTTTACTTTTTTTTTTTGGTAATAGTTTTTTTAATAATCTTATTGCATAAAACATACATATTCAATATTTTAAATATTTAATTAAATTCCTACTACATTCAATAAGTGTTCAAAACTTTTTAAGTCATTTTTAACTTTTTTATTTGTTCAATATATGTTCTTAACTTTCTTCTTTTTGTGTTTTATTTATTTCCTTATACCTAGTACATACTTAAGTGGATTTATTTAAATTTGAAACATTCATAATCTTTAACATTTACTTTTTACTGATTTTTTTTTTTAATATTGGTTTTCTTTCTACTTTCATTAATATGTGGTTTTGTTCTGTATGTTTGTTTGTTTATTTTGCTTAAGCAATTTCTTTAGATCACCTTTAGTCAGCACTTTTTAGCTTTTTGTTGTTTAATGAGAGAGGGCATTCTTCACTTTTTCCTTAATTTTCTTATTTATTATTATATTTAGGTATTAGGACACTTTTATCTGTATTTTAATAAAAATAATTTAAAACTAATTTTACAACATCAATTTTATTTTGTATTTTTATATATATTTTTTTAAGTGTTTTAAGTGCTTTATATAAAGATTTTAAATATATTTTATAATATTTAATAAATTTATATAGAAGTATTTTTTTGAAATAAATTAAAAACAAACTTAAATTTTGATTAAAGAATTATTAAATATTATGTATAGTATATGTATTATTTCCTTCAGTTGCATATGTTGGTTCATTTTGTTAACTTCTGTTGTTTGTTTATTTCATCATGGACACGTTCTCTTGCCAGTAAATCTTGCCTCCTTTGTTGTTATTAGATTTTTTAACCATTTTATACAAATCGAAGAGAGCGATCAAGAGTTATTTCTTTGTATTACGTTAGCAACTGTTTGTTAAATAAAACGCTTATTTCTTACATTCGCTGTTGTTTGTCACTTAACTACAATTGTTACTGCTTTTTTTTTTGGAAATTTAAAGGTTATGTACTATATAGTTTATATGGGTTTCTTCTATATTTTATAATAAATTACGAATAAATCTTATTTAAATTTATTGTTTTAAAGGTACATTTATAATTTGTAAGCTTTAATCATAATAAATATTTTATTATATTAATATTTATAATATAGATTTCTTATTTGGTTTGTCATTCTGTTTGGTTTTCTCTACGTGCACTTTGTTTTAACATTTATTTACTTTAATTTTTTTTTTGCTAAAATTACCTGTTTTAGGTGGTTAACGGTTATGTTTATTAACTTAACTTAAAAATGTAACTTATATAAAACTCTAGGCTTAGAACTGGATTTTTTTTCTTGGCCACTAAAACAAGATCTATAAAAAAAAGAAGAAAAACAAATATTTAGATTTTTTTTGTGTTTAATGAAAATAAATTTTAAAAAATTGATTTCACCAATTAGAAAATTTTATTAATACAAACCTATTGTAAAGCAGTCAGCTAATTAGACAAAAAAAAACAACAAGTCTGATGACTGGAAAGCTATTTTATAAATTAATAAAAAAATTTTAATATTGTTCAAATATTCTAACTGAATAAGAATAAAACTGCTTTAATACCTTTCTAAAGATCTTTCCAAAAGGTTAGAATATTACTTAAAATCCTAAAAAAGAAAGTTTTAATTAGATGGTCATACTTTATTTATATTAAATTTTTTCTCTATTTTACCTTAATTTTCCTTAATGTATAAAAAAGAATTTTGAGGTTAGAAATTTTTCAAATCATTAAATTTTGTTAAAAAAAAATGGAAATTTTATAATATTAATAGATTAAGTAGATGTAATAGGTTCTCTTAAATTTTTCTTAAGTGCCTTAATTTTTAAGAGTTATCAAAAAAATTTGTAATCAAATTGAATGATTTTTTTTTAAATTACCAAAAATTCTTGGCATGCTGATGTTTTTGCTGTAAATAGACGACCCAGATTATTTTTTTAAGTATTTTCGTTAAGTTCTTATAGCGAAATTGTTATACATACATGCCATGGGATATATCCGTTGATCGCGTTGCCATCTAAAACCAATTATTTTTTAGTAAATTTTTGTAAAAATCTTTCATAATTATAAAGAAATTTCCTTCAAAAGAAATTTCTTTATTGTCAATTTCGTTTTGAAAGAAAAACTAGTTAAATTTCAAAACTAAGGAAATTAATTTAGAGAGTTATTGTGAATTTCGTTAATCCACAATGTGTTTTCGATGAGATTTATTTTTTTTAACTCAAATTCATAATAAAGTTTATTTCGTTTTTTTTTTCAATCTATAAAATTTGTTTCTTTTATTAATAAAAAATTTATAAAATTATTTCCAGCCGATGTTGATTGCTAAAATTAGTAGACCCTGAACAATTAATAAAAAAAGAGACTCTCTGTCAAGATGTTATTTACAAAGAGTAGAGAATATTATGTTGTTATACTTTACTTTATGCCATTAATAATTCAGTTGATTGCGTTGCCAACTAAAGGTAATATTATTATAATTTTATTATTAATTTTATGTATATTCAAGATTTCTTATAAATTGCTGAAAAAATAAAAAAAACTCTTAGTGTAGGTTCACACACGTCAAGTTTGAATTGACAAGTCTTGAGTTTTTAGGAAAGAGGGGAAATTCTCTTTCCCCTTCTCTCCCAAAAGCTCAAGACTTGACGAGTCAAACTTGACGTGTGAGAACCGGCACTTATACGAATTAAGATTATTATAACGTTTTTTTCTAACCTCTAAAATTTTTAAAAATTATTTGGAAATAACAAAATTTTTTGTTTTATCAAAATTTTTAAAAACTTGATTTGCTAGTAGTTTCTTGCTATTCCTGTTTTTTTTATCAAATATAATTACATACAAATTACGGCATTCGATATCGATCTAAAATATATAGTAATTTCGTTCGATATCGAATGCCATTATTTGATTTACATTTTCTTCCTTTAAAATATTCACATTCCAATTGATTTAGCTTTTCTACTTTAAAATGGCCATAGTCACTTTATCTGTTAATTGTTTCTATTTTTCAATATTGAAACTTGTTTCACTAAAATCGAATGAATGCACACGGTTAAAAATTTAAAAAGCATATTATTAAGCTTAAAACAGATGTAGACAGTAATAATAGATAAAGAGCATATTTTTGATAAAAAAGTATTTAAGCGCTTAAGCTTAAGAAGCCTACCTTTAGACTTTAAACATAAAGAACTTCCTTTTGAACTTGATATAAAAATGCATACGTGTTTAAAAAATAATACTTTTGGGCTTAAAAAAGTACTGTAGTGCATTGCATACTTTCAGGAGACATTTTTTATCGTTTTGTTAATATTGTTAAACAGGTAACACATGCGTCATTTTGTGGTGTTTTGATCATCACACCGTTTTTGTTTCTCACACGCGTAGTTTTTAAAGGCTCATGTGATTTCAATTCAAGTTATTTTCAGAAAAGGTCCGTAAGTCTAGTTAAGTTTTAAACATATATGTGTAAATCAAGCAATTATACTTTACAGCACCGCAAATGAAATGCAATGTCATGTTAAGCTTTTCAAAAATGCGATAGTTGCTAGTTTTAGATTGTACAGTTGCATTTGGAAATGCACTTAGGAATTAAACCTATACAAAATTTATTGTAAAATGCCAAGTTACCAATTTTAACCTTAAAATTAAGACTTTATGTATGCCAGCTTTTTTTTATACGAATTTAAGTTCCTAGAAGTCTGCTAGGTTTTTTTTTCAATTAAAGTTTTCAACGTTAAATTTTTAATACAATTTCATTTTAAAACTTATTTTAAATTGAACTTCTGCCAAGTTTAAAATTTTATTTTAAGGTTTGTAGAAAGTCAAAAATATGCCATACATTTTTTTCTTAACAGTTTAAACTTAAAACATACTTTTTAAAGCATGTTTCAGTAAATTTTCTTATTTACCAACTATTTAAAAGCAAGAAAACTTTAAAATACCGTATTTGGGAACTTTTTAAGCCTAAAATTACGCTATATTTTTGGTTCTGAAAAAGATCTGGGACCTATTCATGTCATTCGATATCGATCAAATTAAAGCAATTTAAACGAAAGGTTCGTCGATATCGAATAAAGTATTTTTTTTTTTTTTTAAATATATAAAATTCCCATTAATTTTTGTTAAGAATTTCATTAAAAAATATTCTTACCATTTACAAACAAAGAATTCAAGTTAGTTTCTATATATTTTTTTTAACGATTAAGTTTAAAAAAATAACCCAAGAATACTGAACAGTAGTTCTTGGTTTTTAAGAGAAAAATTCACACGTTTTTTTTAGATTTTTTTTAAAGTTTGTTTGTTTTATTTAAAGTTTTGTTTATCATTTTGTATTTTTTTTATTATTATTATTTTTTAAATAAAAGTATGTTAATTTTAATACTCGTTAAAAGCATTTAAATGACAATAAATCGAAATTAAATGTTAATTATTGTTTTTAATTGGAATCAAACAATAATTATATTTATATTTAAAAAAGGAAAAAGTCTTGTTTAAAGAGAAAATTTAAAAACAAAAGTCTTATAAATTTTCTGTTGATTTATAAATATTTATTGTTTAAAGCTTAGAAACGAGTAAAAAAAGAGAAAATTTAATTAAATTTTTTTTAATAAAATTTAATTATTACATTTATATAAATGTGGTTGTTGTTTTTTGTTTTAATTTTTTCTTTTAACATCTTTTTTTTAACTATATATTTTTTCTGTAATGTTTTTTTGTTGGTTTTTGCAAATAGAGTCATGTTAAGAAAGTGTAAGAGTGTTAAAGTTTTTTTTTTTAATTTTTATTATATATTTCTTTTAAATTAAATTTAAGTATCTGATTCAAAAAAGTGTTTTTTTATAATTTTTTAACTAACTTACTATCAACGAGGACTGCAAGTGTTTTTTTTAAGAAATCTTTTTAATAATTAAAAAAAGGAAACATTTAATTTAAATAAACTTTTATTTTATTTTTAAAAATTTATTTAATGTTTGTTTATTTTTTATTAATTACTAAAAAATTCTTAAGAGGCTGACTGCTTTGCTTTGTTTTAATAAAATTTAAAAAAATCAATCTTAAAATTATGTATTGTAAATTTGAAAAGAAAGAAAAAACTATCAATTTTAAAAAATACATACATATTTGCAAATTTTGTAAAAATTAGTTTTTAGCAAATTTAAATGTTAAAATAAGAGAGAAAAAACAGTGTTTTCATGTGTTGGCTTGTTCTGCACTTGTGTTGGTCTCCATTTTCTATTGGTTTTAATTTTTTAGCTGTTTTCTTTTTCAACTGGTTTTCATTGACTTTTATGCTTAAATAATAAAGATTTGTTTGTTTGATTATTTTTATTGTTGTTGTTTTTTTATTATAATATATGTTTTCTGGGTTTTTTTGTTTTTAATTTAAAGATTTATTAATTTTCTTTCATTTTTATTATTTGTATTTATATTTAAATGTTGCGGTTTGTATTTTTTTTATATATAATTTGTTTTAAATTTAAGTTTTGTTTAAAGTTGTTTTTGTTGTTGTTGAGGGGGAGGTGTTATTTTTTTAAAAATTTACTTTTGGTTTTACTCATTTTTTTTAAATTTATTTATATATATAATATTTATATTTTTTTAAATTTTTAAGATTTCAATAGTGGTTGTTGTTGTTGTTGGATTTTCCATTTAAATATAATTGCTGTTGTTGTTTATCCATAGCAGCAGCAACGCGCGATGTAAATGCGCCCAGCTACAGTCTTCGTCAACATCTTAAAAACATAGAAAAGCTTAAAAAGAAGTAATTTAGCTGCTCACTTTGATGTCATCATAGTCACGAATTCTGTAAAAAACAAAATAATTAATAATTTTTAAAAAATTAAAAATTAAATAAATCACAAAATATTTGACTATATTTAAAAAAAAAATATTTCCTATAAATTTCAGGTGATAAATTAATGGCCAGGAAAACCAGAAATATGCTCTTAAAAATGCGTTTATTAAATATGCAGTAAAACCTTAAAAATTTTCCCTGAAAACTGTTAAAAATATGCCCCAAAATATTTAAAATTACTAATTTTAAAACAAAATATTCAACAATTTTTAACAGTTCCATTTAATAAGCAATCCTAAAATTATAATCCGTTAGCCCAAAAATCATAGATTTACAGACGAATTTTGGGGCGAATTGAACCTAAATACCAACATAATAAGATGCTTAACGGATACAAAGAGTCTTATTTGGAAAGAAGTTTTTTTGGGGAATATGTGATATTATAGACCGATTCTCACCATTTACATAGACCTTCGTCCTTAGTACAGTTAAAATGTATTTACCAAATTTACTCAAATTACCTACAGGATTACAATTTGTATTTTGAACACAAGGTCAACATAGACAGATAACCAGCCAGACGGACGAATGGATATCGTTAGACCCCTTTCAGACTCGGCAAGTTAGTTGCGCAAGTAACTTGCCGAGTACAACAAAGTCTGTACTAAATATTTTTTTCCTTACCCCGACCTTACCGCTGACGTCAACAAACCAAGAGTTGCGCAAGTCTCTTGCGCAAGTAACTTGCCGAGTGTGAAAGGGGTCTTAGATCGCTTTAAAAAGTGTTGGAGACATCTAAGCACCACGTAGGGTTACAGATAGATATTTAAAACAGAATTCGCAAAAAAAAATTTATTTTTTTTATTGCGAAAGCTCTTGTAGGCACCAAAAAAATCTAAAAGTATCAAAATATGCCTTAAAAAGTCAAAATATGCGCTATAAACTTAAACTTAAATATGCAGTAAAACCTTAAAAATTTGCCCTGAAAACTGTTAAAAATATGCCCCAAAATATTTAAAATTACTAATTTTAAAACAAAATATTCAACAATTTTTAACAGTTCCATTTAATAAGCAATCCTAAAATTATAATCCGTAAGCCCAAAAATCATAGATTTACAGACGAATTTTGGGGCGAATTGAACCTAAATACCAACATAATAAGATGCTTAACGGATACAAAGAGTCTTATTTGGAAAGAAGTTTTTTTGGGGAATATGTGATATTATAGACCGATTCTCACCATTTACATAGACCTTCGTCCTTAGTACAGTTAAAATGTATTTACCAAATTTACTCAAATTACCTACAGGATTACAATTTGTATTTTGAACACAAGGTCAACATAGACAGATAACCAGCCAGACGGACGAATGGATATCGTTAGATCGCTTTAAAAAGTGTTGGAGACATCTAAGCACCACGTAGGGTTACAGATAGATATTTAAAACAGAATTCGCAAAAAAAAATTTATTTTTTTGTTGTTGTTTTTTGTTTGGCTTAAGGTCATATATTAAAATTATAAATAAAAAATCCACAAATTTTTGTATTTTTAATTTTGTTTTTTATTTCTAATCCGATATTTCGACCATACATCGATGGTCATCTTCAGGGGCTACAAAATACACATATAGTTAACATTTAAATTTTATAACGTAACACTAATCAATACATACATTTAAAACACTGTCAAATTTAAACTACAAAAAAGTTGACACGTCCTCACTGTTCGTCAAATTTTCATCAACTGATATTTTTCTTGTCTTATTTTTGTTTTCTATGTCGGTGTTTGTTTATTGTGTATTTGTATATATGCGAAATCTTATCGGTGTCTGTCTTGTAATTGAGACGTAAGTTTGCTGGTGTGTTTACTATATGTAACATTTCCAGTGTGTATCTCTTGGCATAGTTACTCTCTTCTTGTAAGATGCTCACATTATTGAAATTTGGTTTGTGTCCTGTTATTGTACAGTGGGCCGCAAGGGCAGTTTTTTGTTCAATTGGTTTTGTTACAGCTCTGTGATCAGATTTATGTCCTGATAATCTTGTCTTGAGTGTTGATTTCGTAGTCCCTACATATACTTTTGGGCATATGTTGGACCCGTCCCCCTCACAGCTTATTTTGTAAATCAAGTTTGATTTATCTTCCTTTTCAAGTTTCGTCTTTGGTTTGCTGAATAATTGGTACACAGAGTTATTGGTCTTAAGGGCTATTTCGTATTTTTCCTTGTTGTATATGTTAGAGTTTTTAAGCCTTTCGGAGAATCCGGGAATGTACGTTACTGATTTGTATATTTTAACTAATTTTTCTTCTTCTTTGCTACCGAGTTTTTTTGATTTTGCATGTTTGATTAAATCCTTAATAGTTTTTATAGGAAATTCATTTTTCTTTAGCGTGTCTATTATTCTTTTAAAATTATCCTTGTGGAAAGAGTCATCACTAATTTCTAAAACTCGTCTTATAAAATTTGTGGCAGTGTTAATAATTATTCGCCTAGGATGTTTAGAGTAGAAGTTTATGAGTCTTCCAGACGATGTTGGTTTTTGATACCAGTCTGTCCTAAGCAGGTTGTTTTGTCTAAGAACCACACAGTCTAAGTAGGGTATTCTATTTCCATTTTCCTCTTCTTTCGTAAAACAAATCTGTCTATTAAATGAGTTTAAAATTCTTAACACATCATTCACATCTTTCCTTTTGATAACACAAAACAAGTCATCCACGTATTTGGTGAGAATTTTTGGTTTTTCTCCCATCAGATCTACTGAAAAGTCTAGAAGCTTTTCCATTATAATATCCGCAATTACAGGTGATGCTGGTGAACCCATTGGCATACCTTTTCTTTGTTCATATATTTTATCTTCATATTTGAAATATCTTGTATCTTTGATACAAAAAGAAAGGATATCCATGAAAAGCTTTTTTGGAATTTTGGTGTAATTTTCCAATATATTCCAGTTTTCTTCAATTGTTTGGAGAGCAAGATTGACCGGAATACTCGGAAATAAAGCCACTACATCAAATGAAATCATTATTTCGTCATCTTCTATTCTGGTTTTATTGATCCTTGATTTGAATTCTATTGCATCCTTCACATTGTATTTAGATTCCTTCGTAAGATTTTTTAATATGCCTACCATATATTTACATAAACCATATGCTGGTGAATTAACAGATGAACAAATCGGCCTGAGTGGGGTTCCTTCTTTGTGTATTTTCGGCAATCCGTATATCCTAGGGGCTATTGATGTCCGTGTACTTAGTCTGTATTTTTCCTGTATAGTTATCAGATTTAAATTAAACAATTTTTCTATTAACAAGTTATTTTTGTTCTGTAAAGTGGCGGTTGGATCTTTTTTCAAACGTTGATAAGTGCACATATCACCTACAATATCTCTCATTTTGCATAAATATTCATCTTTCATAATAGCTACAGTTTTATTACCTTTGTCCGAACTTAAAATAAAAACATCCTTATTTTTGTTCAAAAAATCCCTCGTTTGTACCACTGTATCAATAGTTAATTTGTCTCTAACATTAAGTTTGGTTTTATTTAAGTGTCCGTCTATGAGAGACGTTAGTTTGCTTCTCGCGATCTCCTGTTGCTCTCTGTTTTCAAGTGTACGAATTATATCTTCACCATCAGCAATACATTTAAACAATGGAAATGTTGTAATGGTATTGGGTAACGCATGTTTCGGCCCTAATGACAATAACCATTTAACGTTCGTTGGTATGTTTCTATCAGTTTTGTTTACAAACCAATCTTCATTGTTGTTGTTGTTAATTTTGATTTTCTTATTTTGCTCGTTCTTTAATTGTTGTAGCTTTCCGATGTGTCTTGATTTATTGTTGTTATTAAGTTTGTCATGTAAAATATTCTCTCCCTCTATGAATAATAATAGATCTTGCATGTCCATTATTTTTCTCAATGTTTCCTTTGTCTTTACCAATTGTTTTCCAACCAAATCTGTCTGTCTGTGTTTATGTTGTATCAGTAAATTTAATATTCTAATATGAAAATTATAAACAATACTTTCCAAATCATTAAGAGTATTTGATGTTATTTGGTTTTTAACTTTAAAAATGTTATAAATGTTTTTCGTCGCATTACGGATAAAGTTTGGTATTAAGCCCAGTTTCTTACACTTAATTAAAAACGTTGTTGTTGGTTTTAATCTCGCAAGAGATCGGCTATATTTTGAATAATTACCAATGATGTTTTTGGTGTTTTTGTTGTATTTTGTTTTCAGTTGTTTGTACATGATGAGTCAGTACTGCGGTGTGCCTTCCGTGTTGTATGTTCAATATTTATTGTTGACCTGTGTCGATTATCTTTGTTGTTGTTTTTTGTTTGGCTTAAGGTCATATATTAAAATTATAAATAAAAAATCCACAAATTTTTGTATTTTTAATTTTGTTTTTTATTTCTAATCCGATATTTCGACCATACATCGATGGTCATCTTCAGGGGCTACAAAATACACATATAGTTAACATTTAAATTTTATAACGTAACACTAATCAATACATACATTTAAAACACTGTCAAATTTAAACTACAAAAAAGTTGACACGTCCTCACTGTTCGTCAAATTTTCATCAACTGATATTTTTCTTGTCTTATTTTTGTTTTCTATGTCGGTGTTTGTTTATTGTGTATTTGTATATATGCGAAATCTTATCGGTGTCTGTCTTGTAATTGAGACGTAAGTTTGCTGGTGTGTTTACTATATGTAACATTTCCAGTGTGTATCTCTTGGCATAGTTACTCTCTTCTTGTAAGATGCTCACATTATTGAAATTTGGTTTGTGTCCTGTTATTGTACAGTGGGCCGCAAGGGCAGTTTTTTGTTCAATTGGTTTTGTTACAGCTCTGTGATCAGATTTATGTCCTGATAATCTTGTCTTGAGTGTTGATTTCGTAGTCCCTACATATACTTTTGGGCATATGTTGGACCCGTCCCCCTCACAGCTTATTTTGTAAATCAAGTTTGATTTATCTTCCTTTTCAAGTTTCGTCTTTGGTTTGCTGAATAATTGGTACACAGAGTTATTGGTCTTAAGGGCTATTTCGTATTTTTCCTTGTTGTATATGTTAGAGTTTTTAAGCCTTTCGGAGAATCCGGGAATGTACGTTACTGATTTGTATATTTTAACTAATTTTTCTTCTTCTTTGCTACCGAGTTTTTTTGATTTTGCATGTTTGATTAAATCCTTAATAGTTTTTATAGGAAATTCATTTTTCTTTAGCGTGTCTATTATTCTTTTAAAATTATCCTTGTGGAAAGAGTCATCACTAATTTCTAAAACTCGTCTTATAAAATTTGTGGCAGTGTTAATAATTATTCGCCTAGGATGTTTAGAGTAGAAGTTTATGAGTCTTCCAGACGATGTTGGTTTTTGATACCAGTCTGTCCTAAGCAGGTTGTTTTGTCTAAGAACCACACAGTCTAAGTAGGGTATTCTATTTCCATTTTCCTCTTCTTTCGTAAAACAAATCTGTCTATTAAATGAGTTTAAAATTCTTAACACATCATTCACATCTTTCCTTTTGATAACACAAAACAAGTCATCCACGTATTTGGTGAGAATTTTTGGTTTTTCTCCCATCAGATCTACTGAAAAGTCTAGAAGCTTTTCCATTATAATATCCGCAATTACAGGTGATGCTGGTGAACCCATTGGCATACCTTTTCTTTGTTCATATATTTTATCTTCATATTTGAAATATCTTGTATCTTTGATACAAAAAGAAAGGATATCCATGAAAAGCTTTTTTTTGGAATTTTGGTGTAATTTTCCAATATATTCCAGTTTTCTTCAATTGTTTGGAGAGCAAGATTGACCGGAATACTCGGAAATAAAGCCACTACATCAAATGAAATCATTATTTCGTCATCTTCTATTCTGGTTTTATTGATCCTTGATTTGAATTCTATTGCATCCTTCACATTGTATTTAGATTCCTTCGTAAGATTTTTTAATATGCCTACCATATATTTACATAAACCATATGCTGGTGAATTAACAGATGAACAAATCGGCCTGAGTGGGGTTCCTTCTTTGTGTATTTTCGGCAATCCGTATATCCTAGGGGCTATTGATGTCCGTGTACTTAGTCTGTATTTTTCCTGTATAGTTATCAGATTTAAATTAAACAATTTTTCTATTAACAAGTTATTTTTGTTCTGTAAAGTGGCGGTTGGATCTTTTTTCAAACGTTGATAAGTGCACATATCACCTACAATATCTCTCATTTTGCATAAATATTCATCTTTCATAATAGCTACAGTTTTATTACCTTTGTCCGAACTTAAAATAAAAACATCCTTATTTTTGTTCAAAAAATCCCTCGTTTGTACCACTGTATCAATAGTTAATTTGTCTCTAACATTAAGTTTGGTTTTATTTAAGTGTCCGTCTATGAGAGACGTTAGTTTGCTTCTCGCGATCTCCTGTTGCTCTCTGTTTTCAAGTGTACGAATTATATCTTCACCATCAGCAATACATTTAAACAATGGAAATGTTGTAATGGTATTGGGTAACGCATGTTTCGGCCCTAATGACAATAACCATTTAACGTTCGTTGGTATGTTTCTATCAGTTTTGTTTACAAACCAATCTTCATTGTTGTTGTTGTTAATTTTGATTTTCTTATTTTGCTCGTTCTTTAATTGTTGTAGCTTTCCGATGTGTCTTGATTTATTGTTGTTATTAAGTTTGTCATGTAAAATATTCTCTCCCTCTATGAATAATAATAGATCTTGCATGTCCATTATTTTTCTCAATGTTTCCTTTGTCTTTACCAATTGTTTTCCAACCAAATCTGTCTGTCTGTGTTTATGTTGTATCAGTAAATTTAATATTCTAATATGAAAATTATAAACAATACTTTCCAAATCATTAAGAGTATTTGATGTTATTTGGTTTTTAACTTTAAAAATGTTATAAATGTTTTTCGTCGCATTACGGATAAAGTTTGGTATTAAGCCCAGTTTCTTACACTTAATTAAAAACGTTGTTGTTGGTTTTAATCTCGCAAGAGATCGGCTATATTTTGAATAATTACCAATGATGTTTTTGGTGTTTTTGTTGTATTTTGTTTTCAGTTGTTTGTACATGATGAGTCAGTACTGCGGTGTGCCTTCCGTGTTGTATGTTCAATATTTATTGTTGACCTGTGTCGATTATCTTTGTTGTTGTTTTTTGTTTGGCTTAAGGTCATATATTAAAATTATAAATAAAAAATCCACAAATTTTTGTATTTTTAATTTTGTTTTTTATTTCTAATCCGATATTTCGACCATACATCGATGGTCATCTTCAGGGGCTACAAAATACACATATAGTTAACATTTAAATTTTATAACGTAACACTAATCAATACATACATTTAAAACACTGTCAAATTTAAACTACAAAAAAGTTGACACGTCCTCACTGTTCGTCAAATTTTCATCAACTGATATTTTTCTTGTCTTATTTTTGTTTTCTATGTCGGTGTTTGTTTATTGTGTATTTGTATATATGCGAAATCTTATCGGTGTCTGTCTTGTAATTGAGACGTAAGTTTGCTGGTGTGTTTACTATATGTAACATTTCCAGTGTGTATCTCTTGGCATAGTTACTCTCTTCTTGTAAGATGCTCACATTATTGAAATTTGGTTTGTGTCCTGTTATTGTACAGTGGGCCGCAAGGGCAGTTTTTTGTTCAATTGGTTTTGTTACAGCTCTGTGATCAGATTTATGTCCTGATAATCTTGTCTTGAGTGTTGATTTCGTAGTACAACAACAACAAAGATAATCGACACAGGTCAACAATAAATATTGAACAATTTATTTTTTTTATTGCGAAAGCTCTTGTAGGCACCAAAAAAATCTAAAAGTATCAAAATATGCCTTAAAAAGTCAAAATATGCGCTATAAACTTTAAAAAAGTGTTGCAAAAAAAAGCTCTTTTAACTAAATTATGCAAAAAAAAATGCTGCAAACGGTAAAATATGCACTAACAAATCGATGCCAAAATTCATAAAAAGCTCTAAAACAACGGATTAATATATATTTTCTGCCTTCATTGGTCGCACAAGGAAAAACATGCAATTTCATATTTATGGTTTCGCTGTTAATGACCTTAAAAAAAACAAAATAAAGGCTTAAAAATGTGCATATTTAAATTAAAACCTTTAAAGCCTAAAATAGCTTTAAAAAATTAAATATTAAAATTTTGTTTAAAATTTAGCCTGGAGCAGTGTTGCCAGAACAATTTTGGCTTATGTTCCTAATTTAAATTTTGTAGCCCCAAAAAATCCGATTTAAATTAATCAAATTTGCATTTAGAAGTTAAAAAAAAACTATTTTCTTTAGCGCGGCACTATTTAAATTTATGCTGCGAACGTGTAAAGTGAAAAAAAACGAAGTATTGTCTTTCTTAGAACAAGACATAAAAGCATTATTTGTTCCTCATTCTTTGGGTATGTAAAAATGTGTGTTTTTTCTAAACAATTTTAAATAAACGAAAAAAATCACATAAAAACTTTTCTCTTTAAATTATTTTTAGATATTAAATGCAAACACCTGCTAAAATTGGGGGCACAATTTTCAGATTGTTTTAACTAAAATATTCACTACATATTTTCATGCTAAGAAAGGAACACAATAATGGTGTGATCATTGAGAAATGGTGGCGGCGAGGAGGCAGGAATAGAGTAGTGGCCAAATTTGTATGATTAATTAATTTAAAACTATTACTAATAGGAATTTAACATAGTTATTTTTATTGTGATTAATTAGAAAAATTGTCCCATATTAATACAATACAAATTAGATGCATTCCCACATTCTCAACTATTGCGTTGAAAAGCGAAAAGGAATAGCGAAAGGAAGAAAACAAAAAATTTAGAAAATATATAAAACAACATATTTGCCTGATTGAAAGATAAAAGAAAATGTTCTTTCATACAAGAAAGTTGCTATAGGTTAGGTGATAAATAATAATAAAAAGCATAATGCCTGTTTTACAATTTCGAACGCTAAAGTTCGGATAGGAATTAATAATAATTTATAATATAAAAAGCCGTGTTTGACATGAAAATTTTATATATGTACAATCGTTAGAGCGCACAAAATGGCAAATTGGTGGAGGGGAATACATAATACCTCCCCCCTTTTTAAATAAAAGTTTAAAATCCTGATGTCGATATTTCATTTTGACTATTTTTTTAGTTTTTAATACATGTGATGGAAGGATTATGTCAGTAGGTTTAAACAGTTTATATGGGTTTTTCTGGGTTACCCCGTGGGCAGCCAACCCTGTTATTTATATTGATGGAATTATTGCTATATTGCTTAAATTAATTTTTTTGTTAAGCAATTAATGGTTAATTATTAAGGGTGTTCCAGTCATAATGCACTGTGTTAATTGTAAATAAAACAAAAAGTTTCCAGAGAATTATCATAATATTTTTTATTATTATAGAAGGATCTATGACAATTATGTTTGAGACAAAATATCGGTCAAATGCTCGCCACGGCTTCGGTAGCATACCTCTATCCGATGGTACATATTTTCAATGGCTCTGATACATAATTGAGGTTCAATGTCCTTAATGTGCCTAGTTATCTAATCCTTTAGCTCTTGAATTGTTCTTGGTTTATTGACGAACTCTTTTTATTTTTAATATGTATTACCAAAGAAAGAAGGTCGACGGTGTCAAATCACATGATTGCGACGGCCAATTAACTTATCTTCCAGGTTCATATCCTTTATTTCTGGTAACCAGGAATCCGTTACCAGCTAGCGATAGCAAACACCATTCACAGTAACTGCTTGGCAAACATCATTTTCGAAGAATTACGGACCAATGATACCGCCTGGCCATAAACGGGACCAAACATGCATGAACTGGCGTTTTCACATGTCCTACAGAGCCGGTTTGCTGAAATTTGCGTGCAATTCTCCCGATTGTGGACACATTTGATCGATTATGCAGCTTAAAAAAATCAAGATGTGCACGAAATGTATTGTAGATTTGAACGCCCATTTTTGTAAAAGGCATCCACAATCTTAACGCGCTGCTCGATGCTTTACCTCTCAATGGTTGAATTTGACATTGATAGAAGGAAATGTCCAAGTAAGTTGGACAAAAATTTGACTTTATGGCGTGACTCACAATTAACATCGTGCATTATGGTTGGACCACCCTTAAGTAATAATAAACCTTAAAATTATCATACATAAAAAAATCAATAATTTGTCACTAGCATAAATTATCGTTTCTAAAATTATTATAATTTAATTTTCAATATTGGTGAAACACGTGAATTTAGTTTTTTAATACCTTATTTTGACTTATATCCCACAAACTAAAAATATTTCGCAAAAAGTGGCGTATACGACAAAATTTAAAAAAAAAAATCGGACTATAACTTGAAATTTTTTTTAGCAACTTTTTCAAAAATGTTGGTTGTAAAAATTTTATTGGTAGTGCAGGACTGTTACCAGCTCAAATACAATTTAACCAGTTAAACAATTTCTTTCATTTTAGATAATTTTTGTCATTAAATTGTATACACAAAATAAAAATAACGTGCAAAATGCATAGATAAATTATTTTCGTTTGTTATTTCGACACCTTTTTGTGAAAGTACTTTAAATAATCTATACTCAAAAAACAAGGTATAGAATGTCCTTCCGAAATTTATGTATGTACATATGTACATACGACTAAATTTTGATGAGATTTTCAAACATTATTAAGCATTTTTGCTTACAACTTAAACAAAAGTTAGTAAATTCTATAAAAAAAAACAATACAAAATAAGTACATTAATCTAATAGATACTACATTTACATTAGGCCGAAATCTTGTAGATTTGATTTAAAATCTTCTTCGAAATCTAGTGCGTTAACATTATACTTTTTTGACATTAGCGAGATTTTGTTTTTATAACAAAACAACTGACTAAATATTTTTTCGTTACACATACAAACACAAAAAAAATATATACATTACAAAATTTGCATTACCTTTTATTAATAATCAACGATATTTATTTTATCAATATTATTCGTCTTTTTTATTTTTTTTACACTTTTTATAAAACTTTTTAATTTTTTTTTAACAATTTTTGTTTTGTTTTTTTTTTGTCGTTTTTTCTTGTGCATGGAAGTATTTTTTAGTGCTATATTGAAAAAACCATAGTTGCATCATTAAGTACTACTAGATTTTGAGTAATTTCGTTGAAATCTAGTCACGAAGTAGATTTTGTTTTGTATGGGAAATCTAGTCAAAAACAACTAGATTTGGCTCGAAATCTCGTAAGTACTAGATTTTGCGTAGGTGTAAATGTAGTATGACTGATTATGACGTAATTAACTAAAATATATAATTACCAATCAAAGTCGATTTAATTTTTTTTTTTGGTATTTACGGCCTTTTAGATTTTGGATGACGATATCTTCTTAATATAACATTAGACTGAATTTTAATGGAAAATAAAATGTTGCTTTTTTGAGCTATCGTATAGGTGAATTTTAAAAGGGTCCAGTTTTTTTTAATCCAGGTGAATTTTTAACATTGTCCAGTTATTTGAATTTTTGTTTCTGGCAACCCTAAATTAGAACGATTAGTTAGCAGTAAGATGTAACTTAACCGTTACGTCAAACCCAAAAAATTATTTCAATTTTATAAGAGGTTAATTAAACAAATTTTCATATACATACATACATAAATTTTATCTTTTAAACCTGTTATTCCATGAAATATGTTTTATGAATAAGGCCTTAAATCTGTAGAAAATTGATGTTTCTTACTTTTTATTGTACGGTTTTATTTATTACTATTACTTTAAGCTAGCTGGGGATTAAATGGAGTCTTTAAAATAAAATTTATAGCAGTTATAGTGTCATAATTAGTACAAATTTGCTATAACTTCACAATATAAAGACCTACATATACATATAAGAATATTTAAGAAATAAATAGAGTACAAGACGTTGTAGAGAGATCTCAAATTTCATTATAAAGGGGATTAAACTAACACGTGTTTTTAATAGGCGACAACTACGTACATATGCACATAAATACATATCTATGTACATTCCTACATACTTTTTATAAACCAATCTAGCTATTTTTATACACATTTTCGTCATATGAAAACAAACAACTATGTGCCATTTTTAATAATTTTAAATAAACAAAAATCCATGTCTGCTACAATTAATAAAAATATCAAAAAACAACTTAACTCACTATTAAGCAGTAAAATAACAATTTAATTTTTGTGCTTAAAAAAACATACAAATAGTCAATTATTAAATAGTTTACATTTAATTTCAATTTCGTTGAAACAGCAACTATTATCATTATTTAAAAATTTTTTTGTACTGTTAAAAACATAAGACAACAACAAAATATAATGTTTAAATAAAAATGATTATTTGGCTAAAAGCCAAGAAAATAATTTAAAAAAAAAAAAAAAAAAAAAAAAACAATAATTAAAAAAATTTGTATTTAAGACATAAAACAAAAACAAATAAAAGAGAGACAGAAGAAGGTGTGAGAGATTTGCGAGAAGAAATAGTTTTAATATAAGTAATGAAAAATCATTTTGCAAAATAAAAAAAATTTAAATTAATGTAAACAGAAAAGAGAAAAGTGTCAGGAAATTAAATAAAAATCGAAAAATACCGGCCACTATTAGAATTCTTGGGATTAAAAATGTAAAGCTCATTGAAGCCTTTTAACAATAATAGGCGTTCAAATCAAAATGCATTTCGTGCTCTTCGTGATTTTTTTTGGTCAGCATAATCTACCAAATATGTTCACAATCTAGAGAATTGTGCGCAAATTTCAGCATACTTTCTCAGAGGTATGTCCAATTTGTCCAATTTCACTCATAACTGTCATAATCCTTCTATCATAATTAAAAATATTAAGATAATTCTCTGAAAACTTTTTGTTTTATTGTTTAAAACGCAAGATTTGGTTGGACCACCCTTATTTTCAAGGTACAATGATACATCGTGCGAGTATTTTGAAAATTTACATATTACATATATACGGTATGGCATAATTTGGACCTTATTGCGATTGTCGTTTGGGGAAATTCTTTTTTAATTGAGACTAGCATTTAACCCGCTACTTCATATGCGTCTCCTTTTTCTTCGTGGATATATCTGTATGCTAAAGTTTATTTTATCACTCACTCCGGACCTTGCATGTTTAATTGTATCTTTCTAGGCCCAATACCAACGGAAATTCCAAAGGTACCAGTCAAAGACTAAAAAAGTACCAAAAAGTTCACTCTTATAGATTCTCATCCACCCAGGACATTGCATCTTGAATTTTATGTTTCTAGGTCCAATACTAACAGAAATTCAAAAAGTAACAATTAAAGAACAAAAAGTACCAAAAAATTCCGCAATAGATTATTATCCCCTCAGGAGATTGGAGGTTGAATTTAAGGTCCAATATTAACGATAATTAATACCAGTTGTAGAAACAAAAAGCTAAAGAAAAATATCAAATTTCCCGTATTTGCTTTTTTGGGTACTATTTTTCCCCATATTTAGGTATCAAAAATTTCAGTATTGTACTGGCAGCCCATAATTTAGTACTATAATTAGTACTATGTTTATTGATTCAAAAGGTAGATGGGGTGTCAAAAAAGTACCAAAATTCAGGGATTTTCTATCCCTGCTTCTAAAAGCGGCTTTCTTTAATGTTTAAATTCCCAATTCAGTTTATTTTCTATTCACTATGGAATAATAAATAAATTTTGGAAAATGTAATTTTCTAGTTGTGTTAATTTTTTTTTTTTATGTGCGAAATAATTAGATCACTTGTTTAGAAATTCGTTAGTATTTTTTCGTTGATGTTTTCTCTGGTGTGCTTTTCTTTTGTTATTTTGCTACAAAATAATTAAAGTAAATATTTATTTAAATTTTTTGGTACATATTTTATTAAGTTTATTTCTCCCAAATTTTTATTATTAAAAATTGCCCGTGTATTTCAATCTTATTCAGAGACGGCGTTTAAGTGTGAGTGAGCGCATTTATTTAAGTGTATGTGTTTTAACTATTGTCAAAAGGTGTGAAATCAGCTAAACATTTTTAGATAAAAAGTACAGAAGAAATTAAAACATCTTAATGAAACGTAACAACCTCGCGGCACCCTCCTCGGGGAAAAGATATAAAAAGTCAACATTATAATTGTATTTTACTTTTGCGTTCATTCTACATATCTTTCCCCCCTCAAATTGTATTAGACATGTGACGGTAAAATTGCTTTTATTTTAATTAATTTTTCAGAATAAGACGTAAGAGAGTTTAACTTAAAAGTTAAATAAAATAATTAATAGCAGATAAGTTTAGCAATGTTTTTAAAAAAAAGTGCAAAAAAACACACCTTTTTTAAAAATAACATTTTTTGACTTAATAAAAGGAGAGAGCTGCCGCCTAGCAACTTAATAGTCATTCTTTTGAATGTATTTTCAGAAAGAAAATTACGATGAAACAAAAAAAAAACACACACACAAAATTTGTTTGAATATTGCACAGTTAAGAAAAAATTTTCCAAACCACAAACATGTAAGCAAAATTTTGAATCCCGTTTTAAATGCAAAAAATGACAGGGCATTGAAAAACAAATATGTATGTAGTAATACTGATACTTAAAAGTCCAATCAAATGCACTTTATCAGGCCGAATCGGAACTTTGTCAGATTTTCAAAGCCAAATAGAAACAATTTTAACTTTTTTGATTTGTTTACACACCCCCTTATTATAATAAAAAAACAGGTATTTAGAAGGTTTATTAAACCGATTTTCATACAAACATTTTCATTTTATAACCCTTTTAGTAACCTGTTTTATTTTTATGAATAAAGCTGTTAGTATAAAAATCAAAATAAACAAGTTCTTAGTTCGAACTTTTAAAACGAGTTAAACGATCGTCCGTGTTGTGAAAAACGCATATCGCTTTAACAGGTGCTCTGACAAACGAAAACCCTAGAAATTTGGCGTCTTTACAGCATTTCTAAATAAGAGCGGAAGGCGGAACGTTTTCTTCCGCTTGGCTCCTACGCTGAAATGCTATAATTAACCAAAAGCATCAACATTGATTCACGAACAATAGTGCTAACTTTCATGTTTGATAAAACCCACATAATTGAAAAAATGGAGATAAAACCGCTAGATTCACCCAAATTGCCATTATTTATTAACAATAGTGGCCAACTCCGCTATTAAACGCGCTGTCAAAATCGGATTTCCCAATTGCCTTTGCCGCCACGCTATTTCGGTAAGCTACATACAAATTGTATGTGCATGAGAACTTTTGACAGCTAGAAACTGCTATCCGCTCTTATTTAGGTATGGCTGGTAAACTGTTATGGCCAATTTTCAGGATAGATATTAAAACACATTTATGTTTAAAATTGTTATACCAAATGCTCAAAATTAATTCACCAATGTGGTACACTAAAATTCAACTTTAGTTTCCATTGGAATAACTTAGCAAGTTGGCCTCAATATGACAACAGTACAACAACAACAGGCAAAGCAATAACATTGAGCTGTTTTTTGAGACCATCTTGTAACAAATACTTTTTTTTATGATGTTTTCCTGTATTTAGTAGTGCTACCATACTTTTATCTTAATTTAATAAGACTTCAAATAAAACTCAAAAAATCAATTTGTATTTAAATACGATTTAAGTTTATATGAAAATTAACTACCCTGTAGTAAATTAAATAGTCATTTGCAGAAAACACTAAAAGTCATGCAAAGATGGCCAATTGACTACTGCCTATGACATGCCTATGTTAAAATAATGAGTCGTCGACAAGGAAAAAAGTCACTTAATCAACTAGTTGTGGTTATAAAAAAAACCAGTTTGAAGTTACTTATAAATGTGTTTGACTTCCTACAGGGTATATATAGATTTAAATACTATCGAGAAAATTATGCATTAGTGTATGTATGTATGTATACCGAAACAATCTGGGGACAAATTACGCAAATTAAATTGTAGTTTCGATCAGTATCGAATACCGTTATCTGGCCGCAGCCGCAAGTCTATTTTTATTTAAACTGCACTTATAAGAGCAAATAAAATTATGCACAATTTAAATTTTATATATTTCCTTTTTATTTATAAAATTTTTTATTGTGAACATTGGCGCATATTCATAAATTATTACCAAGTCTTAACTTGGCGTTGTTTTAATTAAAAAGAATTATGGACCGAAATTGGACAATGTGATTTTTAGTCTATAAAACTATGGCTGACCAAAATTTATTACAATAACATTATTCGTTACGGTTTTACGCGTACGTACTAAAGTATTTTCCGATAGTGTGCTTTATATGGGGAATATGGTAAATTATGGATCGATCTTCACGAAAGTTGACAGTGTGTTCTAATCTTATAAAACTATGACTGACCAACATTTATTTCAATAGCATTATTCGTTATGTCTAGATTACACGGCATGTGAAAATCCACATGTGCATGTGATTGTGACGTAATTTTGACTTCATCACACACCACACAATGGCCATTGTGGTCGTAAGTATAATTAAATAAAAAAAAAGAGCGATTTTGTATTAGCCCTCGTTTTTCCAACTCTTACCTTCGTAATTGACTTGACCATCACCATCGATATCAGCTTCTCGAATCATTTCATCGACTTCTTCGTCTGTTAACTTTTCACCCAAATTTGTCATGACGTGACGTAATTCAGCCGCTGAAATGAAGCCGTTACCGTCTTTATCAAATACTCTGAAGGCTTCTCGGATTTCTTCTTCACTATCGGTATCCTTCATTTTACGGGCCATCATTGTCAAGAATTCAGGGAAGTCGATTGTGCCATTGCCTAATTAAAAAGATACAACAACAACAGTTTCAAATTAATTTAAAATTCATATTTTTAAATAAATAAAAAAATAGTATATGTATAAATAAAACAAAAAGGCCTAAGGTAAATTAAATGTTATATTTTAGTCAAAAGTATATAAAATATAATAAAATCATTGGATACTTTTGAAAAAAATTCTATTTACTTTTTTCCTTTGAAATAAATTTAATGAACCATTAAAAGAACATTTCATTTTTATTTATTTTACTTTATTTACTTGTAGCAAAAGTATAAATTTCAATTGATTGCCAATTGAAAAAAAAATAATGAAAATTTTACAATATTTTCTTTTTGTCTCACGAAATTTTCCATAAATATCTAAAATTGTGTTATTTAATATTTATCAAACTAGAGAAAAGGGTGTGTTTTGTTTTTCTTATATTTTTTATGGCTGGCTTAAACTCTTAGCAACAGAAAACATACGAAAAAGAATATTTTATTAAAAGCTTTAGCAAAATAAAAGAAAATTGCTTAAACCAAACCCTCTTAAAAATCCATTCTTTTCTACCCAACCAAACCTTAAAAATGTTGTTACATAAAACTATTTAAAAGGATATTTTAGAAAATAGCTTTTAGAGCGGAGAATAAAATAAAAAAAAACGTTTTATTTGATTATCCTTATTAGATAAATAAAGTTTTTGAAATACATGTACTAGATGAAATCTTATAGCAAAATAAAAGTTTCTAGAAATAAGAATAACAAATTACGAGCAAACTTTAATATACCTACATATGTACATACAGACATATTTAAAGATTTTTATTTCAAAGTTGTTAATAAGAAGAATAAAAAAACCCACGTAGAAGGCACTCAAAGAAGTGCCGAAATATTGGTTCAAATAAATATTTAAAGTTTTTTAAAAAAAGACCTCAAGCTTGACGATTTAAAAATATGTACTTGGTGTTTTGACGATTTTCTGGCATCAATACAACACTTACATGAAATATATTGTAAAAATGCGACTTCCCATTTTATTCTGTTAGGTAAGTTTTTCTAATCATAGTTGCTTGGAATTAAGAAGTAAGTTCTTTTTATAATATCCAAGCCCACTTACTAAAATAAATAGAATAAAACGTAACCATCACTTTTTTATCATAAAAATTTCAAAATTTTGGCGATTTTTAAAGAAACAAGCATAACAACCCTGGATACAACTCTCAGCTTTTATTGCCATGGATTGTGAGCAGTTTTCTTAACAATAAAAAACAATTTTAATAATATTTTAGATCTAATAGAATTGCAATTTTAGTTTTACAAGCAAATTACAAATAAAAAAATATCTTCAGAAAAATTAACTATAATTTTTTTATCGCATATATCGAATCATTTTCCAAAATATGTATTTAAAAATTTTATTCATAACTTTGAAGAAAAACTATAAATAGTTAAGCGTAAGTGTTCTTCACTCACTTAAAAAAATGCAAGAAAAGTAATAATAAAGAAAAAAACTTTTTAATGAAAAGTGTCATCATTTCATTTATGTGCATCCCATGGCAGCACACACAAACACACACACACACACACAAAATATTCTTGCTTTGCAATTTAGCAAACAATACTTATCAGATACACACAAACCAACTACACACTCAAAAATATGAAAAAGTTTATTTTTGGAAAGGTTAAAATACTCTGATGTCTGCTGTAGTCACAAGATGCAAAAAATATGAAATATCTGGCGAGAAATATGCATAGAAATTTGCATAAAGAATTTCACCATAGAAGTTTTAAATTATAATAATAATAAAAAAGAGGAAAACGAAAAATCTTGACAAAGAATAAAAAACACAATACGATACCTAAATTAACATTCTGTACATATGTATCACATTCGAGTAATAATTTTTACGATAAAGAAAGAGGGTACGTACACTATATCTGATACAGTCTCCCTCCCCAGGGGCTTAAAATGATCTCCTTTTTCATTTATGTTAAACATTTTTAAAAGAAAATTATGTTTATCTTGTTGTTGTTAAAACTTTCAAGAGGATAGCGGAGAGAAGAGACTTTACAATATAACCAGGGGCTTAAATATACCCCACCCACTTAGTTCCTTCTATAAGTTATTATGATTTTGCTTAAGAAGGTGGTTGTTTTTTAACTAGGTTTGTGGGGTGTTTTTTTTATTATTTTGTAATTTTTGACAACTTTTTACATTTTATTTCTTTCACATTTTTCCCAGTTTTTAGATTTTCAAGAGTGTCTTTACAACAATCTCTCCAGTGACTTGAAGTTGCCCCACCCCCTACTACCAGTCAATATACAAAACCCAATTAATAAAAATTAAACGGGAACTTTTTTTCCTTTTCCCATTTTTCCTATTAAAATTTTATTGTAAAAATGGGAAACGGGTACATTGCCACAAAATTTTTATCAATAGTTGGGTTATACATATATTTTGTATTTATAACTTTTCCAATTCCCAAACTCTGTTTTCTAAATTTGTATAACAAAAAAAATGTCTTAAAAAGTAAATCATTCAGTTTTAAAAATTTATTACCTGTTCAAAAATTTCGAACGCAAATGTTTGTCATAACTCAGAAAGTGATTCTGAGTCCTTCGGATTACTTTAAGGTAGGTCTAGTACCCACATTTCAAGGTGTTACACACATCAGCACAAATGCATAATACCCTCTCCACTATTTGGGACTCATGGGCAATCATGGACCCGCCTAAACAAAATTATGTTTTGAGGTTAATGGTGTTTTCTTTTCTACAAAAAAATAAGCCTTTTTTTAAAAAATGCAATTTGGTGTCTGTTTCTTAAAAATTTTGCTCCCGAAAAGCACGAGTTTTTTAGAATAAAACAAGCCACCCTTTTCGGGAGCAAAATTTTTAAGAAAAAGACACCAAATTGATTGACATTTTTTTGTAGAAAAGAAAACACCATAAGATTCATGTAAAAGTTCTGTGTGCCGAATATTATTCAGATATTTAGATGGGACCTATGGTTTACTTTGTACCTACCAGCACAATATTTTGCCATGACATAGTAGCTATCGTAAGTGTTATTGTCGTAAGTTTTCAATACCAAATTTGTATGTAAGCAATGGTCAAATATGGACCAATTCCTTTAAAATTTGAAAAGATGATTTTGATTGCAATAATTTTGGACCAAATTTAAACAAAATACCAACCAATATAAAAGAAAAAATGGAAAATTCCACAATGCTGAAATGAGCGGTTTTTATTAAAAGTTGAACGTGTAAAGTTGTACACATTTGACGGGTAAAAAAAAAGTAAAACAACCTGTCTATCAAATGTTAAAACATATCTGTGCTGTGGGTTTCTAAAATAAAGAAAAAATCAACTTCTGCATCTGTCCATTTTTCCCCCGATTCTTTTTTTGTTAAGTTCTTTTTATTAATAATTTTTTGTATTGAATTCATTTTTACTGCCTGTTTAACGATTTCAAACGACAACGTTCGCATAGAAAATTACATTTAAAGCAAAAATAATTTTAGAATTGTGTTTTAAATGTAATAGTCTATGCGAACGTTAACGTTCGAAATCGATGAACTGGGGGCAAATTATCGCATTCGATATTGATAGAAATTACAATATAATTTAAATGGAAATTTCGATCGAGATCGAATGCCGCAATTTGCCCCAGGCTGCTTTTTTTTCTTTTTTTGAAAACAAAAAATGGAGTTCAAAGAATCATAGGCCCCTATTTCGGTTCACAACTCAACTCAATTGAGTTGTCATTTCTTAATTTTTGTATTATGATTTACAACTTTGCTATATTGCGGTGAACAAAAACATAACAAAAATTACAACTAATCACAACCAGATGTCTTAATTACAACTCAACTCACTTTAAAAAACAATCAAATTTTTGCAAATCAGTGGCTGAGTAATTAATGGTTGTTTAAAAAAAAAATTAAATATCCAAAAGATAACAATTTTTTATTTTTAAAAATCATGAAAAATCCAAAACATAAAAAAGTCAGTCTTATTACTTTCGCTTTTATTCACAATGATCGTCCAAATAGAACAGCAGCAAACCCACTTTTATAAAACTACTTTGCAAAAAAAGAAAAAATATATATTTTTGCCAAAAGTTTGTATGAATTTTTAAATACAAATTTTTCTTACAACTTCAACGATATTTCTGAAACTACTGGTCAAATTTAAAAACAATAAGGGTATTCATTTCAAAGTTTTTTTGGTTGGAAAAAAGAAAAATTACACTCTTATTGACGTGAACGGGTTTTTTTAATTTTTTTTTTTGTAAAAAGTACAAACTGTCAAAAAAAATCTGCCAAATAATTCGTGGAAGTAATTGATAATTTCAATATGCCAAATAAGTGTAAAAAGTGAATTAATTATTTATTTAATTGTCACATCATTAACTAAAATTAATATTTACGAAAATAAGGGTATGTAAAGATACATTTTCATGAAAACAATACAATATAAACTTTGAAATATTAAATTGCAGAAATGTTAACTTCATTCATTTCATTTCTTCCTTTTTTTAATAACTTTTTTTATTGAACTCATTCTTAATACGTTTTTTTTCTTTTAGAAAACTAAATGAGAAAAAAGTTATGTTTAAAATGTTGTAACTATAAAAAATAATTTTTAAAATCAGAGTTGTACAATTCAAGAGTTTATAAAAAGAGATGTAATTTTGTACTTTGTATTAAAAATTAGCAATTTTTAATGAATGGCAACATCATTTCGTTTGACGTTTATAGTGGAAAATTACATCTTTTTATCCTGACTTTTTTACACTTGGTTATAGTTTGACAAAAATGTAACTTTTGGTGGAATTTATTTTCTTGTTGTTGTTGTAACAAAAATTACATTTTTCCACTTTTCCATTTTTCCAACATTTAAAAAAACTGAAATGAATACCCTTAATGTAAGCACGGCATAGATAATATTGTTAACGAATTTGAGACTTATGGTGCACCGTTATTGCAATATATGCATGTAGTGGAAGTGTCTTAATTTTGGATATAACGGTATATCTAGAAAAGTCGACCTTATAGAAAAAAACTGAGTGCAGATTTTAACTCAGCGTACCTTGCGTTATCTTAAAAATAAATGTACATTTTAGTGCTTTTTGTGAAAAATAACAACATTTTTAATGCAGTGGCATTCCACACTCAATTTGACGTTTTTGAATTGCCAACACTTAAAAAATTGTAAAGTTGTAATTTTCCAATTTGATTTTTTACACTTGGTTAACCTGGCGTTTACATTTGCCAGTACTGGCAAGACCGTAGGAATACATGCAAACCTTATCACTAATTCATGCACACTTTCCCAACTGACTTGTCTACTGTCTAGCAAATTTAGCAGACAGTAAAATTGGACAGTGATTTGACATTTGCTAACAGTAATTTGAAGTTTTATTCGCAAAAGAAAGAAAAAATCCAAAATTAAAACCAAAAAATATATTCTGCTTTAATTTTTTATGTTTGTGTTTTTTGTAATAAAAACTTGTATTTTTTCCATCCTTCCATTTTTCATTTTAAAACAAATCTAAACTAATCTAAAATAATTTCTCCTTTCGAATTAGGTATCGCTTAATTTCCTCTTAATGAAAATTTCTAATTAAAACTTTCTCAAGAAAATATTAAATTTTTATTAGCCACTTTTATTATTTTATTAAAGGCAATCGTATTTTTTTAAATTTGTTTATTTTTGTGTTAATTTCTCATTTATGATTAAAATGCTAACAAAATGTTTTTTAAGTCATTATAAAAAAAAATAAATATATATACATATACATATACTATATATATTTCTAGTTTTGTAGTTAATAATGAAATTAAATGTATAAAAAAAAACAATATTCCGTTGAAAATTAAAAGAAAATTTAGAGATGAATTTTTGCAAATGTGGTTTATTATACGTTGTTTGTGTTCTTCATCAGACAACTGTTATAAAATTTAATTTTTTATATTTTAATACAAAAATTTAAATTGTTGCTTTTAAAAATCTGTGTGCATATAAATTACCATGTTTGAAACTATAAATTAAAAATATTTAAATTATTTTATTTATAGCAATAAAAAGAAATTTTTTATAAGAATATACATAAGTACATACATAGGAATATGTATATATGTATGTATGTAGGTATTAATAAATAACTAAAACTGCCAAACATTTATCACAACATTGTGTTGTATACAATAATGTATGTATTACTATTACCCCCGTTGCCCCGCCACCCAGTTTACTTTTGTGCAGTGATACTAAAAAAAAAAGATTTTTTAATTAGTTGTTGTGATTTCGTGTCAAAATTTACTTACGAGCACAGTTTTAGTTTGAATTTTCTCTAGGAAAGTGTTAAGCAATTGCGAAAAGGTTTTTTAAGATTTAAGGCCCAACCATAATGTGCTTAAGTTGGCTTAAGCAAATGTACGAAAACATGTAAATCATATCAGGCAAACCATATTAAACTTAAGCAAACTTTTTGGTAAATATAATGACAGTGTCATTTGCTTAAGCAAAGTGCGAAACTGATCGCACATTCCGTACGGAATCAAATGTTTGTTGATTTTATTTTTGTTTTTTAAAATACATTTGAGAGACTTTTTGTTAATTTTTGACAGTAGGTTAAGCAAGAGTATGCATATTATGGTTGATCCTTTACAGCCCACTTCACTTGAATAGGTGCAATGTTTTAGTAATCAACTTAAGCTTTCTGCTCTCAAGATAATTCATGGAGTAATCCCACTGTATGGGAAAAACATGGTCTATTTAACATTAAGATGTTGTAGGGCAGGACCATAAAACCCTGCTTTGCATTACAAAGAAGTAGTATTTAAACTACTCCATGGTATTCTCCAGAGGATAAGTTTTGAAATCGTTTAAAAACGAAAACATGTCGTTAAAAAATGAAGACGTCGCTTCACTACACTAGACCAGAACACACTTGGAAACGAAAAATTACAATCAAATTGCTAAAACTAAGTCTTTAATGGAATATTTAACATTGAGCAGAAGCTCGAGAATATTTGAATGAAGAATTTCCCTGTCCTCCTAATAATTATAAAACATGTATGTATCAGGTATGTTCTGAAAATCACGTGATTTCAAATCACATGTGCTTTTAAAATCACACGTGTGATTTTGTGGTGTTCTGTAAATCACACCGTTTTTGTGTTTTTCGGTGTGATTTTCAATTGTCGAAAGCACAAGCAAGCACAAAGGATTTGTTTTTTTAAATTATTGTCATTTTTAACGCTTTTTATGTTATTTTCCGACAATTTGTTTTTTTAACCGATTTAGCGATCTCAAATTAGTTTTAGGGTGGTTTGAAATTGTATTTTTTTTTGCGAATTTTAGCCATGTTCGCGATAGAAGCTATGTGTTCCTGTAAGTTTTCAGATACTTTACAGCTTTAACGATTTATAATAAAAAGTAGACTCAGCTATCATGCCGCTGTTAGCAAATTTTTGCGAATTTCCGCTAATTTAGCAATTTTTAACGAATTTTTGCCATTCCTTATAGTTTTAGAGAGTTTTAATCAATTTTATGGCTTGTTCGAAATATAAATTTTTTTTCGCGAATTTTCGCTTTTTTGCAAATTTTTCTTCTTCTTATTTTCCCACATTTTTTTATCCATTTAGCGATTTCAAATAAATTTTGGGAAAAGTTTACAAGTTTGCAATTTTCGCGAATTTAAACTATTTTAGAGATAGAAGCGATTTTTTCCTGTGATTCTTTACAGCTTTTACGATGTTATTAATAAATATTAGACTTTGCTTTCATGCCGCTGTTAGCAAAAAAGCGAACTTTAATTAATCTAAAAAAACACACCTGAAATCACAACAGAAGTCACAAAAGCAAATATCATTTGGTAGTATCGTCGAATTTTCTTAATTTTAAATGATTTGTTGTTAAAAAAATAACTTATTGCATAAAAAATTAATAAACAACACATGGAATATTTAATTTAAGAAATTTATTAAAACGGTCAACTTACAATAGTCGCAAAAATAACGAAGTGATTTCAAAAAGTTATTTACGTAGCTAAACGTTTTGAAATCACAAAATAATATGCCCAGAACACTTTTCTTGTGATTTGAAATCACTTTCATAAAATGTGATTTTCTTTTGTTAAACGTTGTATGACGATAAAAATTAAAAAAAAAAAAAAATAATTTGATGTAAATAAAAACAATCAAAAACTATCGTTAGTATTAAAAACTATCAATATTGTCCAGTAGCCATGTTAATTAGAAGTAGCAAAAAAGCAATTATTAAACAACAAAAACTTTATTAAGTTAATAAAGTTTTTTTTATTTTGTACTAATGCACGTGGGAGTAATTTAGTTTAATCTAAAAAATATTTTAATTAATCTCTACAAAAAATTAAATGAAAAAAACTACAGCCACCCTGACAACACACACCTATAGAAAGTCATAAAACATTTATAGAGAAAAACGCGAATATTTAATATTAATATTGGACAGGCTTGAAAAAATTTTTACATTTTTTCTCACTATATATAAATATTATTTAATTAATATAGACATAAAAAAAATGTGGACCCTGCTAGCATTTGGAAGACCGTTTTTTCAAAAATCATCGGTATGAGTCTTTTTTGAGTACTTTTGGTGATTAAAAACTGATTAATCACTCGCGCGTTTAAAAATCGACACACAAATAACTCGCGCATGTGATTTAAAGTGTTTGATTTAAATTTAATAACAAAAATTATTAAAAAAAAAAAAAAAAATGTCTAAACTAATAAAACAACGAATCATATATGACTCTTCAAGAAGAGTCGCAGGTAGGGTCCCATTTTCTCCCGACAGAAAATGAGCGCATATTCTAGTATTTTAATCGCGCTCAAGAGCGAAAGATTCGAATGTGATTTAAATTTTCCATAAATCCTAGCTGGGGAAGTATAACTTGAAATTTATTTATTGTATATGTAGATTAAATTAACTAAATAATTCACCAACACAATTTTAGAAATCATAAATGTACCCACAGTCAGCTTTTAATATGTTTAATCAAACTTTTTTCACTGATATGCCCGATTAAAATAATCAATTATGCTCTCGCTTTTGAGTCGAAAAATACTGTTTTGTCGGGAGACTATTGTACTCTAGCAGCGACTCTTCCGACATAGTCTATTACGACTCGTGCTTCTGAATAATAACGACTCATTTTCGAGAAAGTTCAAATATTCTGTAAGCTGTACTTTTTTTTAAACAAGTCACTTACTTTTCATGTGTGGGAATCATTTTCGAGACTGGTTTTAATCAGTTTTTGATCTAAGATTCTATGGTAATCTTAAAAGACTCAGTTTGGTGATTTTAGATTTATTAAAACTTTTTCCATTCTTTTTGGATTAACTTTTTCTTTTTTAAAATATCTAAGTCTATTGCGATTTTAGAAAGCTATTGTTACTTCTGACCTTTTTTTTCAATAAAGAAAAATCTAAAAAGTTAACTTACCATCAGCATCGACTTCATTGATCATATCCTGCAATTCAGCTTCTGTGGGATTTTGACCAAGCGATCTCATGACTGTGCCCAATTCTTTTGTTGTGATGGTACCATCACCATCTTTATCGAATAGCGAGAATGCTTCTTTGAATTCAGCAATTTGTTCTTCTGTTAGTTGATCGGCCTAAACATTTTTTAAACAAAGAAAAACAGTTAATTAATTTCTAAATAAATAAAAATATCAATAAGAAAACCACTAAGAACTCTAGCAAAAAAAAAAATAAAGAAACCGCTCACCATTTTTACAAGTTTGTAATACAAACTTTTTCAGCTAAAAATTATTGATATCTGCTAATATTTTTAAAAATAAACCGTTATTCGCTTTAAAATTGTTATCTTGAGATTTAACAATTTTATTGTGTCTATTCAATAAATTTGTTTTTGAATTGAATTTTTTGATACAAAATAAAAATTTGAATTGTAAATCGATTGCTGTTGAGATAAAATACACATACAAAATTTTTTTAAATTCAAAGTAAATAAAAATTCACAACATCAATTTAGGAATAAAATTTGCAATGAAATTTATTTGTCAGTTTATGTAAAGACAAACAGAATTTGAAAAAGAAATATTTATATATAAATTTGAAAAATACCAAATTTTAAATAGAATTGTTAAAAATCATCAAAAATGTATGTTAATAATTTTTTTTTATTTAATTTAAGTTCGAATTTTCGAACATTACCAAAATATGTTAAAAATTGCTATAAAATTTGTAATACTACATACCAAGGCCCATCTATCAGGTCTGCTTACTTGTACAAACACAAAAAACGATTCTTTTTAGTTGTCAAAAATTTACTACAGCATATACAAAGCAAAAGAAAAAAACGTGTATGTGTGGCATACCATAAACGTATACATGCACATGTAAGCAAAATGTAAACAACTTTTGACAACTAAAAAGAACATAAACAATGATCATCAGGCTTCTTGCGCAGACCTTTTCAATGGGCCTTGCTACATACATATAATAAATATTGACTAGAAAAAATTAATTTAATTAAAATTCTATAGTTTTACAGCCCATATATGAATAACAATTCCCCGGGAATTGCTTTCCTTCTCCCATTTTTCCGTTTTAAATGCAATTGTAAAAATGAGAAAAAACAAGATAGGTAACTCCCGGGTAGTTGTTATTTATAATTGGGGCTATTTTATAAAGTAGATTTAAGATGTTCGAAAAATTCGAAATTACTATTATCAGGGATGTGCTGGAAATCGAAATCGAAAACGCAAAACGCAAGAATTTAAAAAGTCTTTTTTTAATAAGTTTTCTGAAATAAAAGAATTTTATGACAAATATTTCTTTATTAAACAGAATTTTATAACAAAACTTATAAAAATTAGATTAAAAGTATACTAAAGACAACATCCAAATTCTTGCGATCTACGTTTCCGATTTCCAGCACACCCCTGTATGTATGTACTAAAACTGTTGAAAACTGTCTAAGGCCGAGTCCACGCAAGTACTTTACTGTCAACTCAAAATACCAATTTTACAATCGATTGACTGTGATTGATGGCCAGGGAAAATTGTTTGTCGAATGAAACGCATATTAGCGGTCAATTTAATACATAAACTTTACTAAAATTTAATTTGAAAATTTTTGAAAATATGTACAATCATTTTTGAAAAATTATTTAAATTTTATTGCTTAAAATTTGAATTTCTGCAAGAGTATTATATTAGAATTTTTCAAATATTAAAAATACAGATTTTTTAAGTTTAATTTAAGCTTTCATTTTTAACTTTAATTTCAATTTTTTTTTTTTATAAAATTTATTTTTATTGTATTACCCAGGTAGAAAAAAAAGGTTTAAAATTAAAACAACTTCTCTAGAGAGAATCATATTCACAAACTCATACAATAATCAAAACAAATAGAATATGAAACGACAAAGAAAAAAAACTGACGTCAGCAAATATCTAAAAAATGCTAATGATATTTGCATACCTGGTGCAAAATACAATATAGAAGCCTTAGGAGAATGAATCAATGAATGAATGAATAAAACAAAATTATTCACAGCTTTTTTTTATTGTTGAGTTTATATGGAAAAATACGCGTTTTTAGTAAAAAAAAAAGATATAATGCAAAAGATAAAAGGATGCGTATTTATTAACATTTATTTGAATAAATTGTTAATGATAGACGATCTCTGACAATATGTAGGATACTTTGTATTTTTTTTTTTGAATATTTTAAAATCAATAACGAAATTTAAAACGTATTATACCTACAGGGATATCATGGAAATTGAAAATGTAAAACGAAAGAATTTTAAGAGTCGTTTTTAATAAGATTTCTGTAATAAAAAAATTTTATGACAATTATTATACAAATAATGCTCTATTAAACAGAATTTTTTAACAAAAATTGTAAAAATTAGTTTAAAAGTTTAATAAAAAGAACAGCCAAATTCTTTCGTTTTACGTTTTCGATTTCCATGACACCCCTGATTATTAAAAAAAAAAGTATGATTTATAACGATGAGGCTATCAAAATGTTAAAGCCAAACAGTGTAACTGTTTTTACTCAAATTTCTAAAACATAGGTACCTACCTAGAATTAATGTTCTGTTTTACAACACAAGTGATTGAACGTGTTGTACTGAGTGCTTTTCATATAAATATTACTTTTATATGAAAATCACTAAAAAAAAACAGTGATTTGTATATAAATTTTACTACACGTTCAATGACTTGAGTTGTGAAAATAGCACATAAATGTTTGTACGAATGTATGTGAGCTTAATTTTGGTGCCCACTGTAAAGAAATATTTGCGTATTTTTTCATAGTACATTTATTAAAATACTAAAATATTGTGATTCATTTTAATAATAATGAGCCGAGTCAAGTTTAGACATAAACACCAACCACCACAAAAATACTTAAAAAAAATCATTTGTTTTATTTAGAAATAAAACGCGATAAAATAAAATTAGCAAAAAAAAAAAATGAAACAAAAAAAAAATTTTTAAATGTTGATTCATTAACTTAATATATGAAATGCAAACAAAAACTTAAAATGAAAATAAAAATATAGGTAGGTACCTATTTGAAAATAATAATAGCAAAGTGTGTAGGTATTTTTTCATATTCTTTAAACACAGTGAAGGACAATTAAAACGTTTTCTGATTAAGTAGGTATATCGAACCCTGCTCTCTAAAAACAAGCTTATATTCCTTTTAACTTTAAAAAAAATTATTTATACCTAATCTAAAGTTGATTCTTTAAAGATTTCAATAATTTTAATGTCAATTAACACCAATTATTTTTTATACATTAACGGCGAAATAACTATAACTCCCTATAATACAGTTGAAGTAATGCATAGTTAATTAAAACTGAACTTAATGAAATTGGCTGTAAATTTACCTGATCACATTTTTTATTTTACCAATTTTCAATAATAAATTTAATTTAAAAAAAAAATAATTTAAAATAGAAAAAACAACCAAGGGGGCTACTCTCTATTGCGATGCGAAAACAATTTCGATACGAAAGCTAAATGCCAACTTGGTACTCTCTATCACTTTCGTAAAATGATTTCAAAATGGATCAATACTAGCAACAAAAATGAAAGATGGGGCAGATTGACAGTAATTCACCCTTATCGTGGTTGGCGTATTTAAAATACGCCTGCGACTGTTTCGTAATAGATTAAAGAGAAGGTGAACTTATTTTCTTTAATCTATTACCAAACAGTCGTAGGCGTATTTTGAATACGCCAACCACGATAAGGGTGATTAAATGCTAAAATATGTAAAAATATTTGAAATTGGAAAGTATAAATAAAATATATAGTGATGATTTGGGAAAAGAAAAAAAATCAATAAATGCGAAAGACAAATGCGAAAACGCATTAAAGAGTACCAATTGCTAGATTTTCTACCATTTTCTTTCGCATCGCAATAAGGAGTAGCCCCCCAAGTGCCAATATTTTTGGGTAATTATGCGAGGTAAGCATTTAAACAATTATGCTTAACTACCTTGTTGAGGTAATTAAACGAATAAGTAGGTACCTATATGAAGGGTGTGAAGATAAATTCGTCAGTTAAATACGTCCTACAGTTATTTTAAATACGTTCCACACGCTGTTAAACGAATTGCGAAAACAAACAAATTTTCTTTTTGTAAATAAAAACCAATATAATTATTAAAATTAAAAACATTAACATTTTTTTAATAAAAAACAAACTGAAATTTTTATTAAAAAAAATAATTTTTTTTATTAAAAAAGTATTTTCATAGAAGTTCACTTTATAAAAGGATCAAATATAGATTGTTCCCATGGATATTTCGAGAAGACATGAAGCGGGGTACCAGAAGACTGGAAGTAGCCTAGGGCTAGTAGATTCCAGCACTATAATTTCTACGTCCAGATTCGTCCCGATATCGGAGATATATAATTTTAAAAATTTGGTTTTTCATTGACTTAGTATGAAAAATATGGTAATTTTCAAGTCAAAAAAAAATGTATTTTGAGAAGACATGAATCGGGGTACCGGAAGGCTGGAAGTAGCCTAGGGCTAGTAGATTCCAGCACTATAACTTCTACGTCCAGATTCGTCCCGATATCGGAGATATATAATTTTGAAAAATTTGGTTTTTCATTGACTTAGTATGAAAAATATGGTAATTTTCAAGTCCAAAAAAAGGTATTTCGAGAAGACATGAATCGGGGTACCGGAAGACTGGAAGTAGCCTAGGGCTAGTAGATTCCGGCACTATAACTTCTACGTCCAGATTCGTCCCGATATCGGAGATATATAATTTTGAAAAATTTGGTTTTTCATTGACTTAGTATGAAAAATATGGTAATTTTCAAGTCCAAAAAAAAGGTATTTCGAGAAGACATGAATCGGGGTACCAGAAGACTTGAAGTAGCCTAGGGCTAGTAGATTCCAGCACTATAATTTCTACGTCCAGATTCGTCCCGATATCGGAGATATATAATTTTGAAAAATTTGGTTTTTCATTGACTTAGTATGAAAAATATGGTAATTTTCAAGTCCAAAAAAAAGGTATTTCGAGAAGACATGAATCGGGGTACCGGAAGACTGGAATTAGCCTAGGGCTAGTAGATTCCAGCACTATAATTTCTACGTCCAGATTCGTCCCGATATCGGAGATATATAAATTTGAAAAATTTGGTTTTCAAAATTATATATCTCCGATATCGGGACGAATCTAGACGTAGAAGTTATAGTGCTGGAATCTACTAGCCCTAGGCTACTTCCAGTCTTCTGGAATCTCCGATATCGGGATGAATCTGGACGTAGAAGTTACAGTGCTGGAATCTACTAGACCTAGGCAACTTCCTGTCTTCCGGTACCCCGGTTCATGTCTTCTCGAAATACCTTTTTTTGGACATGAAAATTACCATATTTTTCATACTAAGTCAATGAAAAACCAAATTTTTCAAAATTATATATCTCCGATATCGAGACGAATCTGGACGTAGAGGTTATAGTGCTGGAATCTACTAGACCTAGGCTACTTCCAGTCTTCCGGTATCCCGATTCATGTCTTGTCGAAATACCTTTTTTTTGACTTAAAAATTACCATATTTTTCATACTAAGTCAATGAAAAACCAAATTTTTCAAAATTATATATCTTCGATATCGGGACGAATCTGGACGTAGAAGTTACAGTGCTGGAATCTACTAGACCTAGGCTACTTCCAGCCTCTCGGTAACCCGATTCATGTCTTCTCGAAATATCCATGGGAACAATCTATATTTGACCCTTTTATAAAGTGAACTTCTATGAAAATACTTTTTTAATAAAAAAAATAATTTTTTTAATAAAAATTTCAGTTTGTTTTTTATTAAAAAAATGTTAATGTTTTTAATTTTAATAATTGTATTGGTTTTTGTTTACAAAAAGAAAATTTGTTTGTTTTCGCAATTCGTTTAACAGCGTGTGGAACGTATTTAAAATAACTGTAGGACGTATTTAACTGACGAATTTATCTTCACACCCTTGGAAATTTTTATACCTACATACCTATCAAAAAGCTAACATGCCATAATTTAAATTTTCCTAACCACCCTGAGCTCGCTGTTATCTTTTTGGTTTTTCATAACTTTTCCATTTCTTACACAATTTTTGTGTTGCTAGTAGGTACCTACTTACCTAGTAGGAAATGGTAAATAAATTCCAAAATAGATTTTCGATTTTTGGATCGACTTTTTTATTTCGGGTTTTGAAATCGATTAATCTAACCTCAAAATCGTTTAAGATAAATAAACAAACTTGAGCTTCGTACAGACGGTGGTCAGATCTTACAATGTTGTCATTAAAATTGACTAAAAATGTCTTGCAACTGTGTGAACATTGTAAACTCATTTCCATTTGGCAGATGTGTATACCTAATTAATGCATCTGACAACGGCACCATTGTCAGAAAAATTACAACATTGTAAGATCTGACCACCGTCGTCTGTACGAAGCTTTATTCCTTATAGTTGGGTAGGTATTAGGGTGATCGATTATTCGACTTTTTTCAATAACCGGTTTTCGAATATTCCGAATAGTTGCTATTTTAAAAATACCGGTTTTCGGTTAAGCATTTTAAAAATAACCGGTTAACCGGTTTTAATTCGAATACATAAAAATACAAAAATCAAATTAGTTTTTGTAATAAAAAGTTAATTGAATAAAAGCAAAACAACTCACGAAGGTAAGGAACCAACAAAATACATATACATACATATGTTCCCGTCAATCCTATAAGGAGCATAGGGCCTCAATACATACATAGATATGACTTAAGGTATGTTCAGACCACAAATATTTGACGATAAAATAAAAAAAAAAGCGTTACCAGTAAATTGATTAAACTTAAGCATTATTTTAAACAATTTCTAGTTATTTGCTAAACTTTATGTCTAAAATGATAATTGTATTTATGTATGTATAATGTAGTTAAGAAGCCCTTAAATAACGTTTGCTCTAGCCAAACGTTTTGCAAAAGCAAACAATTAAATATTTAAGAAAACTAGTGTTTACGTTAGAAGTCAAATATTTAATGTGTGAACATAGCTTTAGATTTTTTTTAAAAATTTTGGTTTTAAGAATATAGGAATTTAATAAATTTATTATTTGAGATATTCTCCCAAATTTATTGTAATTGAGTTTTAATTTGTTGCTGGTTAAGCATGTCTATATGAAGCAGTAAACTTCAGCAATATTTTTGAAAAGTGGCAAACAAAACTTCTTATCCATGATTATATATTTCCATTTTTTTTTTTTGCTTCAGCATTATACCTAGAAACAATAGTAATATGAACATGCTTTTTATATGAAATATCTGTCAATTCGTCGATCACACAATTTATACCCTCCCAGAACATTTTTGATTCCTTTAATTTTATTTTACGTTCTTGGTGTTTTAATAAATAAAACTGATTAATTTTTTAATATTGTTGATTCCGCCGGTATGTTCTTGTTTTAAGCATGAAGATATTTTAGTAAAGTATTATTTGCAGTCTCTTAAAAACTACTTGGAACAGGGTCAAGTTTTACTTGGCGTATATTTATGTATGTCAAGCTTGTAGACTACTTAAAAGTGATTAATAAGTCGTGACGTTAAAGAACCTTTGCAACTTATC
This sequence comes from Pollenia labialis, assembly GCA_949318255.1. Lineage (NCBI taxonomy): Eukaryota > Metazoa > Arthropoda > Insecta > Diptera > Polleniidae > Pollenia > Pollenia labialis. The sequence continues at coordinate 129,234,375 of OX439143.1, read as the reverse complement.
ATTTTAGAGCCGTTTAAGCACAATTTTCTTTTAAGTCAGTTCGAAATATCACCAGAGATGACATCTTTATAAAGATATATGCACATAAATAGTACCTATAGGTATATAATACTGTCAAATTGCTATTTTTTTTAAGCTGAACTTTTTTTGTAGTTATCAAAAAGTAATTTCAATTTTTGGGAATACAAAATTTAAATTTCAAAAGATTTTGTTATTCGTGCTAAATTCCCAGTTTTTATTATTGATAAAAACACTTGAAATTTATTGTTGATGGGATAAGCTATTCCTATGCGCATTTCACTGGTTGCTTAGGCCAGATCATCAGGAAACTTCATCCATAAAGATTTTAGAAAAACTAAAGATATTAAACCAAGTAAAAATGTTAAACGTATAAGACTTATAGCAACAGTTCTACTTGTAATAATATCAAAGCTTAAACAAAACAACATCAACAATAAACAGTGCGTTCATCTCGTCTTACATTCCCCGCTACAATTAGTTGAAATTCTCTCAACATTAATTGTAGTTGTAAGTAGGTTAAGAAAAACAAAATAAAAAAAAAAAAATTTTTTTGTAGTACTTTAAATTGTTTTTGGTTTTTGTCACAAGACAAAAAAAAACGCTTATATAGGCGATTTGTATTAACATTGCTCATAATGTTTATTTGACTTTTGGTTCATTTTGTTTTGACATTTTTTTTGAAAAGTTAAAGTTTGCCAAATATTCAATTAGAAAAATACTTAAATTACGGGTACATTTATAACAAAAGTAAGGAAAACGTATATAAATTACACATTACTTAAGTAACTGGTTTATTTTACTAAAATAACCGGTTTATTCGATATTCGAAAAATGGACATTTTAAAATATTCGACTTGGGCAAACCTAAAATAACCGGTTAAAACCGGTCGAATACTATTCGATCGATCACCCTAGTAGGTATCACACAAAGGAGGATAGGTACCTACATCCGCATTTTTTTTTTTGGCAAACTAGATAGGTGCCTACTATAGAAATTGAACTAAGATTTTTAAAGTGGGTAAATAGGTATGACTACTGTTTATAATTTTCCTGCAAAGTCAAAATGTGTAAATTTTGAAATGTCCTTTAGAGGAACAAGAGCGATATGTACCTATGTAGGTAGGTACATTTCACAGACATAAAATTGGGTTCTTGTATAGACAATCAGGCCTGTCACATAAATCAATTCCGATTGTAAGTACCTACCTAGTTCCCTTGGAATGCCCTTGTTTAATCAACCTGTTGTGTTTCTATAATAAGTAGGTACCTAGGTACCTATGTAGGTACAGCATTTTCCGTTTAGCTGCACATTCAAGTTTGCACGAAAATTCGTGCAGGTAGGTAGGTACGCAATATATTCTGTTACGCAGTACCTATTCACTTAGCGGCTAAGGGAATTCTCTTAGCAGCATAAATAATGCGGCTAAAGGAATTCACTTACCTGTATAAATGTGACCTTATGTAAAATTGTTTTCTTATAGGTAGGTACCTAACTATTCAACAATTTTTTTTAAGCAGACTGTGCCGAATCATTACACCCTCCGCCGACAGTTCGAATATTTCAGGAGTGCGCTGTAGGTACCTTGGTAGGTATACCTATGATATCAAGATATTCTTAATAAAAAAATTAAATTTAATTTAAAAAAACGGCGTCAGCATTAACATTGGTCGCGGTTTAGACCTATTTTAAATTACTGACCGGCAATCAGAAAGTTTTATGATTTTTTTTTAAATTTAGAAAGTTTGAGTAAAATACCAACAAAGGTACCTACCTACATACATACATAGGTAGGTATCATGATTTGTAAAAGTTTTAATCGAACTTAAATGATTTTCAGAAGGGGAATTTGCACCTATTGGACCCATGGTAAATTATAAACCAATCATCCCAAAAAGACACGCTAGCATTTTTTGTAATTTTTAATCATATGTAGGTACCTATTCGAGTCTTTTTTTGACTCCTCAGCTCGATAAAAACACCAGAATAGGTACCTACCTAGGTATAGGGTAAGTGTACCAGTAGTCGGCAGTTTAACTTTTTTTCATTTTGAAACTGCTGCCATTACGTTTATAAACGTGATACTGGGATGGCAACTAGCCACTACAGTTCAGTAATATGTATATTTTCGATTCATATAGGAGTTTTTAAACACATTCTATAATAAATTTGAGCAATTTTACTATTTTCTAAAATACACGGCATTTGCCAGTAGTCGGCATACGATGTACCAACCCTCGGCATGGCTATTTTTGAAAGAAAACCCCAATTTTTACAGGAATTCAATTGATCATTTATTGAAAATTAAAGCTTTTTATTTTCTAAAATGGTTCAAATGTACATTTGTACGTTAAGTAGGCATTGCATGCAGAGAAAAAACATGTTTTAATATGGCCACCTCCAACAAAGCCATTTTTAAAGATAATTTTAAACGTATTATGTTTAGTTTAACCATATTATTGTCTCCGACAACCATATTATAGTTAAATTAGTCCTCCATCACGACGCCATAACCATATTATGGTTGCCTCAAAACATGTTGTGGTTAAATATGACAATAATTTGTTTAAAAATTAACAATAGTAGTTTCCTCATTTGCAAGAGCAACATGCTATGGTTGAAAAACAACCATGTTAAACATATTTTAGTTATTATTAACCATAACATGTTCGGAGGCAATCATAATATGGTTGTGGTTTCTTGATGGTTGACTAATTTAACAATAATATGGTTGTCGGAGACAATAATATGGTTAAATTAAACATAATAAGTTCAAAATTTTCTTTATAAATAGTTTTGTTGTTTTTATCTGGGTGTACACACGTAGAAAAAAAGTTTCACCTCCAACAAAACTATTTTTAACGAGAATTTTAATACAAATTATGGTTAGTTTAACCATATTGTTGTAGTCACAACCATATTTTGATGTTATGGCTAAATATTTATTTATTTATTTATTTCATTTTAATAAAAACTAACCAATAATTTGTTTACCACTAATAGTTCGATTATAATTTAACAATAGTATTTTCCTCTTTTCGAAGAGCAACATGCTATGGTTAAAATTTAACCATGCTATTATAAGTGTTAAATATATTTTTGTTATTACCCAAAACATGTTCGAAAGCAGCCATAATGTGGTTGTGTCTTCTTGATTAAGGACTATTTTAACCAAAATCACCAGTGACAAAATTATTGTTAAATTAACCATATGATTAAGATTTTTCTTTTAAATACGTTTTGTTGGAGTCAGGGCTATAAAAATATGCAATCAAAATGATTTCAACCAAACTGATTTCATTCTTTAATTTCGAAATGATTTCAGATTTGTAAGATTGCAATACTTTGTAATTATCAAAGTCAGGTTTATTTCTAGAAGAAGGAGCGTTTCATTTGAAGGAAACGAAGGTTTTCATTCTGATTTTTTTATTGCAATTACTGAGTTTGAATGCAATACTTTAATTGCAATCAATTAATAAATAAATTGATTGTTTGATTTTTAATTGAAGTCTTACATATGGAAATTCAACCATTGGGACTTGGTTTATCGCCATTAAATGTTCTGGACGGATCATCTAAAATATCAACAACATTTTGTTCAATGAGATGGTTTTTTAATCAGTTAAACATTTGCTGATGCCCTCTTCAGGGACTATAGCTCGTCCTTTACTAATTGCCTCTGCTTTCTTAACAGCTAAGTTTTAATGCCGATTCCAGGACGATAATTTTTATATGGTGTAGTGCGTCCATCTTCCTTTTTAATCACTTACACTGTGTTCAGAATGTAATCAATTTTTACCGGAAGTTTACATTTCCTTACAAATTTTAAAAATTATACTGTTTATGGACCCCATATACAGTTAAACTAGGAATAAAATTGCTGCCGACTTTAGGACAACACTTATTCTATAGTCGACAGGTCGTGAAATACTCAAAATAAATCATGCCGACTACTGGGTAAATTCGTTTTAAACTCATTTTCTGTTATCTCAGAGGAAAGAGGCACGATTGATGAACAATTTGCTAAAATTTGAGTGTATTTAGAAAAAAATACCTACTGATTTGCCAGTAGTCGGCACCCAATGCCGACCAAAGGAAATTTTTGTTCCTAATGACGGCACCCAACAAAATTAATAAAATATTTACTTTTTGTTAATTTTTTTACTTTTACGACAAAATATAATAGACTTTTTACCTTTTCAAACTTAATTGGTAATATAATTTAAATAATTAATATGTCTTTTTGCCTTTTTAAGTTAGCTCTAACACTAATTTTTTTTTGAAAAGCAAGGGTCACCGCACAAGTTCAAAAACTTGTCACTCAAGACTTCAAAATTTGGCAAAAATACTCATCTTACTCCAATGCAATTATTACTAATAGAAAGATGAGTAAATTTTCTTGACAAACTTGATGATATTTATGAATGTAAAACTCGGATTTCTTATTTATTGACATTTAAATCCAAAAAATGCCGACTACTGGTACATAGCGACAATAGGTGCACTTACCCTACGCTCATTTTCTGATCATAAATGATACTTTTGTCTGGAGAAAATCATAAGCGCGAGTAATTTTTGAGTCGAAACAGTTATGAATCTTCAAAAATAGATACTTCAAAAATAGAGACTCATACCGATGATTTTTGAAAAAACGATCTTCCAAATGCTAGCAGGGTAGATAGTAGAAGAAAAAAGTATGGTAGCACTGGCCAACACAAGAACAGCAATAAATAATAAAAAAAACAACAAATAAATAATGAAAAAGCCAAGTGGAGGAAAAAAAACTAGTGTTATCAACAAGCAAAACAACAATTTGTTGTTTATGGCTTTTATTTTTAACAATTTTTTCTTTTTCACATACCAAACAACCTACATATGTACATATGTACATATCACTATGTATTTTTTATTGTTGTTGCCTTATCTGTTAAATACTTGGTACACATTTTTTATAATAGGAATTTTTTTGCTTTAATTACCAGACAAAAAAATGCGAAAGTCAAAGATAAAATATATGTATAAAATAAAAGAAAAACACAACTACAACATGATATGTATGAAAAATAAGTAGCGAAAGCCGAACTGCTGAAAACAAACACCAGTAAAGGAAAGACAAGAAGAAAAACAAGACAAAAGCATAGTGAAAATAAAATTTATAAAATATAAACTTAAGAATAACCGCAATGCGGCATTATGAAACGGTACGAAACGGTAGAGAAAAGAAGAATAATAAAAACATATGGGAGAATGATTGTTTCTTTCGATTAAATTTTATACTAATTTTGTTGCTATCAATGACACCGTATGAAACACACACAAACACGCATAAAAAACAGCAAAAACAATACTCTTACATATCTACACACACACACAACACAATCAAGCACACGCTAATTTGCCGAATTTTGCCAGCTTTTTTTTTGCAAAGTGGTTGTTTTTTCTTGAACAGAAATAATATGAGAGCAAGAGCGAGCTTTACAATTTCCCCTCTCGTTCTCATTAATTTTGTTGGCATATTCGTCTTTCCTTCTTATATTTTACTTCATTATGAAATGTAAGCCAAACGGTTTAATTCTGTTAAAACTGAAGTAAAACAGCAGAAGTAATAAGAAAAAAAGAGCGAATCGGGTTTTTGAGGGGAAATTTAATACAATGTATGTAAATCAAATAACATTAAAAAGTATCTGCAAAAACAAACAAATAGCATTTGCTAATTTCTTTTTATTTAACTTATAAATTTTTAAAAATTAAACAATAAATTTTAGTTTAAAATGTCTAATAAAATTCTTGCAGGTTTATATCATGTTTATACATACATACTATGTACCTACATACATAGCAAAAAAATCAAAAATTAACCTCAATTTATTTAACTTCCCACATTCAAAGAAGCCAAAGAAAGTAAAGAGAAAATTTGTTTAATAATTAAGGAAAATGGCGTTGGTTGACAATTACCAAGAAAGACACAGACAGAGAAACCGATAAACCTTTGGAAGGACCCAATTAAAGAAGACAGGATCTCCATGTCTTATCACAAACTGGAAAGTGGAGCATGCACGAGACCGAAGTGCTTGAAAATCATTTATTAGACAGACGAAGACCAACAACAGGTTGTAAATACCCTGCAAGAAATGTCACAAGTAAATAGGTATGCACTGATTCACTATTGACACAGTCACCAGTACTAGTGACTTATACCCCAGACAATGTTATTTACTACCTATTATTGACATTTAACATGTGCGTGTCGTGTCACTGGCATTGGTGGTATGGACTAGGTAGTTCATTTGGGAACATTCATAACAATCTTTTTTATTATTTCAACCCAGGTTTATTTCACGGTAAGGTTTTAACGCTTTATGTGTACATACATACCTGTGGCATTTTGACAAAACATCTTAAGTCGAGATAAGATAGGAAAAAAAGTTTTAAAAAAAACTCGGTGAAAAAATAATTTTTATCAAATAATAAACCGAAATTAAAGGAAAATTTTGTTTATAATACAAAATTTTAAAATCGTAAACAAAAATGTTTTTTGAAGGAAAATTTGTATAATTAACAGCATATTTTTCAACTTTTTAAATTTGACTTAAGATGTTTTGTCAAAAGGCCACAGATACCTATGTACCGTCATAAAAATTTATAAATAGGTAGCTATACCTACATTGGAAGGGAATTTTAAAAGATTTTCATAGAATTATAAAATCCGACGTCTACTAAATAATCAAGGATCCCTAATGTGTGTCTGCAGCAGAACGCTTCAGAACATTTATAGATTTTAATATTCCTCGAAAAGGAATACAAAAAAAGTTTTCAAATAAAAATGATACCTATAAGAATAGGATGTGTTTTCGTTTATCAAAAATTTTCAGAATAAATTCAAATTTGCCATTACTAATAGTTTTAGGCACTTTTAATCAATTTTATCAGGGGTGTGCTGGAAATCGCAAACGTAAAACGCAAGAATTTTAAAAGTCGTTTTTAAATAAGATTTCTGTAATAAAAGAATTTTAGGACAAATATTAAACAAATATTTCCCTATTAAACAGGTTTTAAACCAAAAAATTATAAGAATTAGGTTTAAAATTCTTGCGTTTTGCGTTTGCGATTTCCAGCACACCCCTGATAAAATTGATTAAAAGTGCCTAAGTGCCTTGTGTGCTTTCCTGCTCTTTCGTCGCAAACTACATAGGTACCTATAAAAGTAAATTGTTTCTGTACTTTTAATAATTTCGCTTTATATTTTTACAAAGCAATAAAATTACACATATGCAAATAAAACGACGGCATTTATTTCATATGTTTACTGTCTTATCATTCTTATTTTCTTTTCTATAATTTACTTTTTATTAAAAACAAACAAAAATTGCATTTAAAGCAGTAAACACATGCTCCAAAACATAAAACAGATTAGATTATTCGAACATCGGTTTTATTTGTATTCGAAAATAACAACACCGACTTGTTTTCATGACACCAAATGAAACCAATATTGGTTTACAAGACCGACAAACAGCAAAACCGACTTGGATTCTATGACAACCCTGAGCAGATGTTACTTGATTAAGATCTAGAATCATTGGATTAACACTAGGTGCCACATTAACTAAACACCTTTTTTAACGGTGAATACCATTTTTCAGCGCTTTAAAAAGAATGAATAATAATGGATCTATTACCAGAATCTTAACAGCCACTCATACTTTTTCACTAGCATGTACGTGTGAAAAAAATTAAGGGGGTAATTTTGCTGTTCACTTCACCTTGCGTTGAGAAAATTTTCTTTTAAAATTTTTTGAATTTTTTGAGGTGAAGTGAACAACAAAATTACACCCTAAGTTTACTTTAAATATTTATTTTATTGCGCATACGAAATCCCAATGATGATAACACATTAAAAATAACATTTAAAGTCAACTAAATTATTATTACACGTACATACATACATTTCTTTAGAGAATAACTTTTATTTATGCTCGAAAAAATAAAAATCAAAAAATATCTGTTATTTTTGTTAAAAAAAAAATAAAAATCAACAAGTTAGAGTGCTATATTCGGCTGTTACAAATCTTTAATACCCTCCACCGACTGTTCGAATATTTCAGGAGGGATATCTATATGATGTCTTTTTATTATTAATTTATCTTTATAAAAACAGACATCAGCATTAAAATTGGTTGATTTGAGGTTTAGATCTATAGGTATTAAATTATTTAACAATTTAAACTAGCTTGAGTAACTGTTTCAATTCAAATTTCGTTATGATAGCATTATTTTTTACGGTTTTAGGCGGTTTATGGACCGATCTTCACGAAATTTCACAGTATTTTATCGGTTTTAGAAGTACTAAACTGTTTTCCGGGAGTAGTGTTTATATGGGGCCTAGGGTAAATTATGGACGGATCTTAACGAAATTTTACAGCGTGATTTCCACTCGAATAAAACAAATTTTTACAAAATCTTATCTCATTCCGTTCCTTGTTCCACCATTTATGTTATTTTTTTATTTTATCATTTTTTTGGTGGTTTCACATTTTGATTCATAGCTCTGGTCCTATTGCACCGATTTTGCTGAATTTCAATCGCAAACTGCTTAGGGTAACAAAAAGTAATTTGGCACCAAGTTTGTTTATTTATTTTGAAACAGACATGGCTAAATCGACTTAGAATCACTCAAAGACCCAGAATAAATGTACTTTATGGGGTCTGAGATGAATAATAAAAAAGTTTCACACGGAATGACAAACTTAATATACCCTCTTCACAACTAATTGTTGTGGAGGGTATAAAAAATAACTGTTAATCTTGATCGAAAAAATAAAAATCAAAATTTAAAAATCAGTTTATTTTATCATAGACGTGTTTATAAGAACCAGTATGGTATACTTTAATCAGTTTTTCGACATTAACATCCATATGCTTTTATTTTGTTTTAAAATTCCAATATAACTTTTATTTTCGGTCCCTGGACTTTACCGTCTTTATACTACACCTTCATCTTTTAAATTCTTTATTTACGATATTATTATTAAACGGGCACGGATTGATATACGATTTTGCAAAAATTCTTTTAAAATAGGTAACTAAAACATATAACGCTATTTATCTAAAATTTGGCATGCCATTGTTTTATTATTATTTTATTTATTTTATTAATTATTATTGCTTACTATAATCGTTCTAATTGCTTTACATACAACAAAATGAATCAGCTGATTTGCAACGTTACTGTTACTCCCGGCTAACTGAGCCTTAAGACTTTCTGATAAGAAAAATTAAACATAAATGCAACAGTGTGCAATTTTTTCAATGTTATTTTCACAAAAGTGCACAAAAAACTTATCGCTGCTTCTACATAAAAAATGTGCATCGTTGTTTTACTCTATGATTAATTTTTGATTGCAAAGTACGTGTTATGATATTTTGGAACTCGGCCATATTCTTTAAAAATAAAAATAACTACCTATAACGATGAAGTCACACATGATAGTTTTGTTCCCAAGTTTTTAAGACATACTGTAAAACTGAAACTTGAAAGAAATTAAGCAAACCTAGATCGTGTATGCGCCGGGTAACACAAATGTGTACTCAATATTTTTATATTTTTAATAAAAAATTGATGATTATCCATTATAGGTAGTTAAGGTGGAACTTCAGTGTAATATCCCTAAAGGGACACTATCCTTTAGGGGTCACCCCCTTAAGACCGACACTGTCCCATCAGCGTTCCATTAGGAAAGCAAAAAAATTTCTTTTGAGAGGATATCATTATTGTACGGATACTTTTCAATGGTCACTTCGGTGTCCGGTCATGAAATATCCCACTGTATTTGTTTTTAAAAATGCAGAGTTTTTAACGTTTGGTTGGCAATATCTATAATTTAATAAAAATTCTTTTAATCTGGGTTCACACTTTCAGAAACCCCGAGTTTATAAATATCAATTATCAATAAACTCAAAAGACTTTATAAAATAAAACTTTCATAGTGTAAGCCCAGGTATACACTATTTCTTATGGTATTTTAGAATTTTGTTTATGTTTTAAATATAATTTTACATACGAACGTTGACGTTTAATATCGTTCAACAGGCAGTTAATATTTTTTTTAACTTTTTAGATTTGACTTACGATGTTTTGTCAAAATTTCACAGAGCACTATCAACACTGCCAATTTATACGGGGCGAAAAGTCAATGACTTATGCCAAACTCGCTACCCTTTCACGCCCAATTTCACCAAGTTATACTATCAGTTATACCTATCTGTCAGATACATTTTGATAACTGGAAGTTAAAATAATAGTTTTAACCATAGTATAAGTACCAGGTATGTTCATTAGGGACAGTTTTCATTATTTACCCATGTAATTTCAAATTAATTTATTTGATTTTTGGCGCTTGTTTTAATTTTTTCCCATATTTTCTTCTGTTTGACGTTATATGGGTTTTGAAATTGAGAACAACATTTCTAATGACTAGGTATTTACCTATACCTTGTACTTATTATACCATGGTTTTAACTGAAAATGGTGAAACTGGCCGTTAGAGACCAAAACATTTTTTAAAAAAGAGCACCATATTGCATTCAAAAAAAACAGCTTTAGTTAAATCCAAAAATCCATTTTTTTTTTGTTGATAAACAGGTAGGTACCTAAAAACCAATAAAAAAAATTATGCAATAAATAACTAATCTACCTACCTACCTATAAAACTTTAAACATTTATAACATTTTAAAGGTAAATAAAATTGATAAGAAACGCTAAATTTTTGCTTTTAAATAATCTAATTTAAAATTGAAAAAACTTCTAGCTTTTATTTTTGAGATAATAAGAACAAAACTTAGTGTAGGTACCTATATTATCAAAAATGTTCATAGATTTTAATTTAATCTTTAAGAATACCAATCAACATAAAAATTGATACCAATTTGCTTATCTACTTTTTTAATTCCACAAATTCGATAATAAAAATTATTGACGTTTTAAATATTATGCCGTAAGTAGGTACCTACATATGTATTTATGCAATTTTCCACGACATTACAGGTACCTATAAGCTAAAGTAGAATTATTACTTTCAAAGGAAGAATTTTACTGAAAACAATGGAACATTAGTATTGTTCATTTAAATTGATAGGTAAGGTTCTCTGGCCATTCCCTTCCTGCAGATCAATTACTCATTAGGCGTCACTGCTATCATAAATGTTTCTCATTGATTCTAATGAGTGTATCACAACTTTACAAGTAAAGTTTATTAAATAAAAATTATTTTAAACGTCAGAAACAATTTCTTACAAATTGTTGCTTAAGTTCTAGGTAACTCAACTTTAAAAAAAAACTTTTGTTAGGTACATTGGTTCAAGGCGAATTAATTTTTCAGGTGGCGTTGAAAGCACAGCTTTGCTACTTTTTTTCTTAATTAGAGAGGAATGTCAAGTTACTTGTGTTTTTAACACATCGGCCAACGAAAGCAACAACAATATACCTACATTGTTGTGTTTTTGGTTCTGTTACTTGTTGTAGTATCTACTCCACCGTTTACATGAATTCGCCTTGGTTTCACTTTGGTTATAAAATGAAAGAAAATATCTATATTCAATACCTAATTTGGGATGAAAGAAGATAGAAGAAAAAAACGAAATTGTTTATCTGATTGTGAACAAAGCTTAAAAGTTTACTAGTGTTAATAGGTACAATTTAAAAAAAAAATTGCTTTATATTGAAGTTATTTCAGTTCCCTTATAGGTAATTAACTAACAGTTATAACTGTCAAAAAATATTTTCAAATGGAAGTTAAAGAAATGCCTAGTTAGTTTTAACTAAACTTGGTGAAATTAGCAGTTAGAAAACAAGCTTGGGAACGTTGAATTATAATCCGATTCATAGTACCTACATGAACTAGGTTTAGAATTAACAGCCTGTTCATCGATTTCGAACGTTAACGTTCGCATAGAAAATTATATGTAAAACAAAAACAATATTTTTTTGAAATACCCGCAAATTCAATTTATTTTACACCATTTTTAAATCGATTTAAAAATCGGGTTTAAGGTTCAATTAGCCTAACCGGTTTCACAAAACGGTATAAAAAACACGATTTTTAAATCATCATTCCCTAATTCCCAAAAACATCTTGATCTTGTTGTCGAACTTCTGGTGTTGTTTAATTATATAAAAATATAACTTTTTTAATTTTAATTTACTTAAAACAATTTAACAAGTTTTTACCTTAAATTCTTTTTATGTTCATCATTTTAAACACACTGGCAACTCTACAAATTTAAGTCACTTTTCTACACATTTTATGAGTCCGTTTTACTGCTGTCAACTTTGCTGTTGCTTTTACTCCACACCCTTTTTTAATAAGGGGAAATTGTTTTTGCTGTTAACATTCTCTTAAGCACAAAGTAAGTGTTAAGTTGTTGTTGCAATTTTTATGCAAAATTGCGTGTGTGTTAATATAAGTTAGTCATCTTGTTTTTTTAAATGGCAATACACAGCGATGATGGGATTTGTGGTACAATTGTAGTAAATTTGGTACATTCGAAACTTAACTGGTATACTGGTACAATTCATCTTTTTATTACAATTAAAACAATACCCACTTAGTTTTATCATTTCTTTTAGGTGAATTTAACTCACTTTTCTTTTCAATACATTATGAAATTTTTATTAACATACCTCCAGCCCTGACCAGAACTACCAAAAATTGCATTATTGTTAATTTGCGCTTATGATGTTATGCATACATACTAACACACTAAGCACATACAAACATAACTAAGTATATATTCCTGTAAGAAGCCTAGGATCAAGTTTATCTAAATTCCACTTTTGTTTTTTGTGCCACTGTCTACACTTTTGTCTGCCTTTGACAAGAAAAGATAAATTTTTTATTCCTTTTTATTACACTAAAAAATATTCCTAACATAATTTTGTTCTGGCTGGTCCATGATTGCCCATGGGTCCGAATTAGAGTATTTAAGTACTGTGCTGTGGGGTATCAAATGGTCGGGGATTGACCGATTAAAGTGTTTTACTTGTTTTGTTTTTAATTTTATTGAATAATAAGTTTAATTAATTAAATTAATGACCTTGAAAGCCTGCATACAGGAAACTACATATATAAACTATTTAGAGTAATCAAAAAAGGTCGACCAAGACTTATAATTATAAAAGTGTTATGAATTACTTTGTATGCACTTTTTTACAGCGAATTTTGGTACAATTTATGTGAATTTGGTACAATTTTGCCATTGAGACGGTACAATTTGAGAATTGTCAAATCCCAACAGTGATACATAGTGCAAAGTTTCCGGCAGAATATACTTCATTTTATCATGGCTTCCGGTTTCTTTTTCTTTATTCTTTTTTCGTCTCGAATCATTTTTACTATAAAACTTACCATTTCAAATGTGTTTTTTTTTTTTGTTGTTAAGGGTATTTAAAAATTAAAGCTGTTTTTAGTTGAAAAATAGTTTAAAATCCTTTTTTTAATAGAATTTATAAACTGCCGGCGTTTTAGATAATTTTTTTTTTAATAAAAAATGCTTGCGTTTTTTTATACTTAAGTCTTTTACAGCCTTTTATGTGCTCCACACCTTTGTACAAATAAACTGTTAAAATTGGTATATTTCTTTTAATTATATTGGCAACACTCAAAAAAAAAGTTTGAAGAAAATGCTTTTGTTAAGAAAAAAATCTACTTTTAAAAATCGCAAATCTTCCGTAAATTGCGGTATTTCTTTTAATTGCAGACAATACAAATAAGAAAAAAAAAAATAGAACAAGCCATGTCATAAAAAAGAGATAATAGGAAAAAGAGCAAAGTAAAGAAAATCTCTTTTCAAGATTAAAAAAAGCTGCTAGGTGACTTTTTTGTTGTTGTTAATTTTGTTGGTTTTTTAACCGTTTCGTGAATTTGTAGGAAATTTACTTGTTCACTAAGAAAATTAAACAAAAAAAAACACCGACATCAAATTTTGGCTGCTGTTACTAAAGAGGCAGATAATCGATTTAAAAAAACTTGAAATTTAATTTTCTTCATAAAAAATCACGTTTTCCAAGTATTAAAAAGGGAAAAAAATCTAAATTTAGGAACTAAAACTTTTTCTCCAAACTTTTAATATTTTTGTTTTAACAATTCTAAAGTTTAATTTTTTTATAAGATAAAATTAAAACATAGTTTTTTTTCTTTAAAAACTTGTAAATCAAACTTTTTATATTACAACTTTCTTCTTTTCAGATTTCTTTCTGTATAGGTATAATTTTTTACAAAATTTCTTTTTTTAACTTAAACGAGAGAACTCGCTAATATTTCAAGTCCGCCACGGTCAACAACACAATTGCAACTGAGCTGTTTTCTGTACGACTCTTCTATGTTTAGCTGACTTATTTTTTATGTGTCTTCTTTTCCATCTATTTGCTTCTTCAAGCTATCCTTGTGCTTTCGTTTTATTTCGTATTGTTTAAAATATATTTTATTCATTGCTGTAGTCGTCTGTGCTTTGCTCTGTTAATTTGTTCCCATTGCTGATATAGTTGTTTTTGTATGTTTTTTGTGTAAAAACATGTGTTCGAGGCTGTAAATTTCCCCTTTTTGCTTATAACCGTTTCGCGTGTTTGTTATTTTTTGTTTTCGGTTGTAGTTTTTTTTTGTTTTTGGTACAAAGAATGACTGTTTTTACTACCATTTTGGCAACAACCACCACCTGGCAAATAAGAGCTACCAGATGGCTATTTACAATATTATGGTAATATAGACAAAGTACTTTAACCCTACGTATCCACATGCAAGTAATTACTTGCAAGTACTTGACGAGAAACGTCTTATTTCTAGAGATTAAACTGCTACTTGGGTCAGTAAGAGTTTTCGATAATGCTAGTTTGTCAGAGTATTCACTGCCTGTTAAAAAAAACGAACGTTCTTACAGAATTATTTGCAAGTAACTCGTACTTGCCGAAAGGCAGTTAGACACTGTCTGTAATTGCACCGGATACGTTCAAAATTATCATAAAAAAAAACAGTAAAAAATATTATAAAAAATCAGTAAAAAGCCATAATTTTTCATTTAAAAACTTGCGTCAAGATTTTAGAAATCTTCTTTTCGCAGAATTGGTTCGCGTGGTGTGACAACCGTTATATGTATATGTTTTCCAGCGCAATTTTCATATATACTTTTCTGTACTATTAGTGCAAAAATCTTTTTAAGTTTCGGAAATATCAACACTTAAATAACACGAATTTGCCTGTTTTCTTCCTTGAATGGTTGATATTTTTCGTTTATCAATGCAAGAAGTGGAAACATAAGTGAGCTAAAAAAATTCTTCATTTTTAAGTCAAAAATCTTCAAATTAGCTTTTTGCGGTATAAAATCTGCAAATGTAAATAAATCTGTACTTCTGGCATCACTAGTTTCCTGTTAATACAAAGTCTGTGTTGTTGCTGTTAATATATTGTTGAATGAAAACTACAGCAATAACAACAATAGTAAAATGTATAGAAAGAACTCCCCTAGTTATGTTTTAAAATCAAATTACAACAAGAACGAACATACAATTTCTCCACATTGTCTGCATTTCTGCACACAAAATAGCAGCACCAACAACAAAACCTTGTATGAATTTAATTCTCTGGCGCGCTGTTGTTAACATCCACACCAGTGTTACCATAAGGATGCGAAAGATACATTTTCTGTATCTTTCGATGACTTCAGTTACCATGTATAATCCTGACATTTGACGTATCTTTTGAATCTGTACGCAAAATGTACAGAAAAAAATATTAGAGAATTTTTAGCCAACTGAAACTTATTAAGACTGATCATCGTTGCCGACTCAATACTAATACAATAGCAGCTTTAATTTGTTAAAAAATTTTGAAATTTTTTGCGAGTTTTAGCCATGTTCTTTCTGATTCTTTACAACTTTAACGATTAATAATAAAAGAAAAAAGCTGTTGTTAGCAATTTTTTCCGAATTTCCGCTAGTTTAGCAATTTTTACGGAATTTTGCATTTCCTTATTGTTTTAGGGACTTTTAATCAATATTATGGCTATTTTTGTAATTTTTTTCGCTAAATGGGTTATAGCGATTTCAAATTAATTTTAGGGTTTGCTTAAAAGTTTGCAATTTTTCGCGAATTTAAGCCATGTTCGCGAAAGAAGCGATTTTTTCCTTTTATTATTTACGGCTTTCACGATTTTTAATAAATATTTGAATTTGCTATCATTCTGCGGTTGGCAAATTAGCGATCTTTAGTTCAACTAAAGTTTTTTCGAACAAAAACTTCGAATGCACAACAACATGTGGATTTAAGAACACCAGTTTCTAGAATATACCTGATCATTTTCTTTACAATATTCATTAAATATGAAATTAAAATGCTATGTTAAACGTTAAAAATGCATTTAAATTTTTTTTTTTTTCAAAATGTATCTTTTTGGGAAAAAGTGTATTTTTTTGGAAACTAAAATGCATCTTTCTCGAAATTTCACTGGCAGCACTGATCCACACAGCCAAACAAACAAAAATTCATGTATGTATTGCCAAAAAAAATATGCGAAAAATATGCATGATATCGAAGAAGAGGGAAATGGAAGAAGGGATTTACACACTCGTACAACAAAAAAGTCATTTGGTCGTACACTAATAAACTTTGATCAACATATAACTGTATGTACATATTTATGTATAGCAATGACGAAAAAAACTAAAAAGCACACTTTTGGTTAAAAATTTATTTAAGGGTTTTTATATTTTAAACATTTTTTAAATTTGTTGGTGTTAATATAGGTAGGTATATACCTACATACCTAAATGTTAAGAAGAATTATGGTCAATAAATTTTGAAAAATATAGGCTACCTAGGTAGGTACCTACATATGTATGTACATATGTACATATATTAAATTTTTTTATGATAAAAAATATAAATTATTTAATTCAAGAAACTAATAGGTGCCTACCTATAAATTTTAATAAAATTAATAGGTAGGTAGCTAGGTACGAATAAAAACATTTAATTAAAATTATAGGGTACATAAGTGCTCCAGTAGTCGGCAGTTTAAGGCTTTACTTTTTTTTGAACACTCACCTTGCCTTGTGTACAGTAGCTATTGGATATATGAGTACTGATTATAATTCATTAATTGGTTTTCTCTTAGAATCTTTAACTCAAATTTTAGTATTTTATGTTTAAATTGACAAATTTTGAGGTTCTGTAAAAAAAGAGCATGTTTGCCTATATTCGGCACAAATTTTCTGCTCTGTGATAATGTAGTGGTCAGCGCATCAGGAATATTTTACGAAGCATACAAGAAGATAAAATTGAATTATGTATTTTAAGAAGTGTTGGGAAGGGAAAATTAATATTTTTGCAATAACAACGACAACATCAACATCAGTAAGTGAATGATAGAAATCTGTAGTGTTTAAATTTACTTTAATGACAAATTACGAAAATATGTATATGTATGTATACATGGGTACATATTTAATATTTTATGAATATATAAAATCGGTTCTAGTTTCTTATAGCAGCGTCTAGTTGTGAAAACTATTTAATATTTAATTTTAATATTTACTAGGTATGTATTAACAATCGGCTTTGCAATGAAAAAAGTTCAGTCACCTCTAGTTCTTTAAATAAGCGTACAATCGTTTAAATACCGAAAATCTATGATCACTTATAGGTATTATTCATAAAAAATAGATTTTTATATGAAAAACCTTAATCAGCACTGGTTTCTTAAATAAACGGCAAATCAGCCCTTCTTCCTTAAATAAACATCCAATCGTCAAAAAATCTATGATCTATGATAACTCTTTCATATTATTTAGTATCACTATTTTTTTAAAAAATTCTTTGTCTTTAAATATGTATACGCTCTTTTTTCATTTTTAAAATATTTGTTTAACAAAATTAATATTTAACTGTTTGATTACAACAAAAACCAAAATTTTTTGATTAAAGTAAATGCAACATAATTTAAATCTACTTCACCACCAAAAACAATCCAAATTCCTTCCCACTTCTTCGTAAAAATTAAGTTTGCAATATCAATATTTTTTGAAAAGTGTGTTACCCGCGTTATACTTTATGTACGAGTACATTCGTCTGCATATTCTTGTACAATGCGAATTTATCTACACGGTGGCAGCAATACTAAAACAATGCCAGAACTGGGGCCCAATTCTGGCAGTCGTGATCGAGTACTTCCTCGATTCGAAAGCAATTTTATTTCAGTCGATACTTAACGAATCGAAATTATTTTTTCAGTATTGTGAAACTAAAATTAATGCTTTATAACACTGAAACAATTATTCCGATTCGTTCAGTATTGACTGAAATAATTAAATAATAAATTGCTTTCGAATCGAGAAATTACTCGATCACGACTGCCAGAATCAGGCCCCAGAGCTTTTTTTGCTTTGCTCTGTAAGTGTTTACGTATTGATATTTAAATCATTTCCAAAAAGATCCATTGTAAAATCCTGGATGAAAATACAGGTGGCATTTTTAGGACGCACGACAATTTTTTAATTTAGTATTGTTTGTCTAGTCTTCTGTCAAAGTTTTCTAAAAATCCACGTTTTATTTATTTTTCATTATTTTAATTTAATATAAATAATTGATCAAACAAATTTTCATTTCATCTGTAATCTTCTTTTTCCACATTTTTCTAATGCTACCCAAAGACAAGGCAACATTAGTAGGAACATGGGCATTAGGATGGGTCGAAAATGAAGTTGTCAGTCACCCCCTAGAATGAAAAATAGTCAATGAAGATTCCAAAACAGGAAAAAATGTTTTTCCCACGCCCTGAAACTTCAAAATTAATTACATGCATACAAAAGAAAAAAAAATTATAAGTTGGGTAGTCGGAGTATGTAAATCTCGACGTGACTCAAGGTGGCTGTGTTGTACTCTAATGGCACGGAAATTCTATAAATTAAATTGAGGTGCGGCGAATATATTTAAAGCAAGTTATACATACTAAGTTTTAGAAGGACTTTATTGGCACGTGAAAACAAATTGGGCATTTGGAGGAACGATACTAGATGGAATAAGTGGCGACAATTGAAAATTATGAGAATTGGAAAAAAAATTTTAATTAAATATAACAATTTACAAGATTTATGGGACATGAAATGTGATAAATATTAAAAAAAATAAATAAAATTTGTTGTTTTGTAATAGTATAATAAAAAACACGCAATACTGATATTTCTATTTTAGTTTAATTGTGTATGAAAAAATTTTTAACATGAGTAGTAATACATGTTTCAGTAAATGTTGTCTCGTCTGTGGGCAGCATAATCTAAAGCGTTGTCAACTTTTAGGTTCAAAAAGCAATAAAATCGAGAAACTCTAAATAAAAATAAATAAATAAATATCAACAAAAGTTAAAAGCAAGGCGAATTCATACAATGTGGTCTTATTTTGAAAACGTTTACAACACCGTACAATATTTTAACTTTGTGTCAAAAATAATACAACACTAAAGTTAACAATTTAAACAAATATTTTATTTTCGTTTTAATTTTAAAATTTTTGTTTTGAAATGTAATAATTAAAAAAAATTTAAATTTCATAATTTGAAGCGAAAATTATACAATTTAGGGCCATTATTACAATTTGCCAATAGTTAAAAGTCGGATTTTGTTGGACCGATAAATAGCTTTGCATTATTACAACTTCCATTTTTTATTGCTGTTATTTTCAATAATAATAATATTTAATAGATGAAAACATAGTAAATGAAGGTTTTATAATGCAAAGCTATTTATCGGTCCGACAAAATCCGACTTTTAACTATTGGCAAGTTGTAATAATGACCCTTAGTAAATATACCCCAGAACCACATGAACAGTATATCATTTTGACACAAGGTTAGTAATTAGATATTGCTTACGTAGAAAGATAAGTTCACCTGGTGTAAATTCGCCTTGGTAAAAAGCAAATAACATTTATACTAGCACCCAGGGCTAAGTGAAATTTTATTCCCATCAACGGAATTAAAATGTTACTTCCATGAGTACTTTGCTACCGTTTCACACACACCCTTTGTAATCTTTAGCTCATATAAAGACAAATGCTTCTGCTTTTGAATATGGAATTGACGAAATGTTAACGAAATATTTGCTTATGTCTCAAAAGGCTAAACATTAACAGCATCTAGATAACATTAAACTTCAGCTTAAAGATCTATTGTAGAGTCAACATTAACCATTGCACAAGGGGGGTCATTTATTAACCTGTTGGATGTCAAAATTTTGTTTATTATCTTTGTTTCTGTTTTGTTTTATTTCTGTTTTTGACATTGTACAATGATTTTACAAAAACTAATTGGTTGTGGTTTTTGTACTTGTTGTAGAACCGCGATTACCTGGAATGAGCTCGCATTGGACGTCGTGAAATTGGGAGACAAAATAAAAAAAATGCATCGAGCACTGACATCAGCATTTTTCGCCGCAAAAATTTAAAAAGCACTAAAAACTCCCGTTCTCTCTTCATACTCATTTAAACAATAAAAGCTTTTCTTCTACCTTTTTGTCTGATTTTCTTTTCCATTTCCTTTCAGTTTCTAGAAATTTCAATGGTGCGTGAACGTTTAAGTGCAAACTCTCTGATCAACTAATTAAATTAATAAGAAAAAGTGTTAAAAATTTATAATATTTAAAAAAAAAATTAATTTAATAGTTTTTTAATTATTACATAAAAAAATAAACAAAAAAAGTTGTGTGTTTCGCAGTAAAAAACGTGTTAAAATTTTTTCATATAAAGCATAGTTATTAAGCAGCGCAGTCTCTGTTGCAATGCTGCTTGTATTATTTAAGAGAGTCGCGTTGTTGCGAAGATGGGCAGAAAGTGGTGTGTGTGTTTTTTTTTATTAAATAAAGAGTGAATGGGTGCAAGTTTTTGTTTACAAAAAGGGAAATGAAAATTTTTGCGCAAAAGCAAAGTGCAAATAAAAGTTTAATGTTCATTTGTTTTGGTTTTTATTAGTTAAATAAACATCAATTATTTAAAAGAGGACATTAAAAAACTGCGTTTATTTTGAATATATGAAATAAAAGCCAGTTATTAAAGAGGTTAATTTAGAGCGAAATATAGCCGATTTTTATAGAAATGAGTAAAAAGAAATATTAAAATATAAAAAGGTGTAAACTTATAAATAAAATCAAATAAATAAATAAAGAAAATAAAATTAAATTTAAAATAATAATAATTCAATAAAGGTCAGTTAAAGATATACAAATTTTCGAATACTTATGTAAATATGTTAATGACTTAAAAGGTGAGTACATTTGAATACTTGTATTAAAAAAGCTTTACTGATTATTGATAAGGGATTCTCTTCATCTCTCTTTTTTTTAAATGCTTATTTTCGGTCCTCTAGCCCATTCCATGTGGCAGGCAGGGATGTTAGATGTGACGATTTTACGTCATTTTGACGATTTTTTTCGATGAATTTACCAAAATGACGATTGACGATTTTTGATGTAGAGTCACTTATGTTTTTGACGATTTAATCCCGTCAATAAATTAACTTTAAACTTTAATCTTGTATAAATTATATAACATTTTAATCTGGCAAGCAACTTTGGTAGATGGGACGATTTTTCGTCATTTTGACGATTTTTTTGAGAAAATACAGGAGTCTAATCACCGCATACGATATCGAGAAAAATTAATCAAAATTATTTATTTTGGTATCACGACTCTCGATATCGAATGAAATTTATTGAATTTGAAATAATAGAATTCGATATCGAGTAACTCGACATTACATTTCTCGAGTTTTCATTCGATACGTCAGTGTCTATCGTATGCAAAAAAAAATCGATAGTTTATTCGATACGATAGTATCGAATGCGGTGATTAGACCCCAGTAAAATGACTATTGACGATTTTTTGACTAAAAGTAATAGTGTTATGACGATTTTCTGGCATCGATAAAACACAAGAAATATTTACAATTATATTGAAAACAGTCCAAAACTTAAAGATCAATTTTTCGAAATACAAAAATTTTTGGAAATTAAACAAAACAATTCCTCCCCCATCACAAACCAGGTGGATTTCATTAGAAGCATAAGTAATTAAAATTCTACAATTATAGAAACGCCATCGATACTGTAAAAAATATACACTAGTGCCCTAATTTGTGTCTGTTCTATTTGGTCCGATTTTTAAAAATTGGTTAAATCCGCTTTACGTTTTTATAATTTCGATTTGCGTCGCTACATACGAATGCATTTTTCGGTGAAGTCATAATCACATGTGAAGAATTTTTTTATTTGTGTGTAAAAAGGCAAATCTTATTTAATTCTGTTAGGTAAGTTATTCTTAGTAAAATTGCGTGTTGGGAAGTAAGAAGTTACTTTTTAATAAGAAGTTGTGTAGAAAAATTGGTGCAATGAGAAGAAAATGTATTAGTTTGGAACTAATATTGGACGCAGCGTTGCCAGAAGAATTGGAACAAAAGTCTTCATTTGGTGAAAAAAAAAATCTTATTTTATGTTAGGTTTAAATTGTGTTTTTAGTTATATTTTCTATAAAATTCTTTCTAAATATACATTTTAAATGCATTAAATTTCTAATAAATGAGAAAGTAAAAAAAGTCCATCTAAATAAAGAAGTTTCAATTCTAATATTAGAGATGTATAAATTTTGGAAGAAAAACATTTTAGTTAGGAAGCAATGAAGCTCATACATCATATGAAATCTTAAGGGTTCTCAATTTAATGTTATATTTTTTGATACCGTTGTTATATCGATGGCATTTTGAGAAATTTGCATTTAAAAAAGCTGATTGAAAAATTATGAATTTTCCTGGCCAAGAGGGTAATTTAATAGACTTTTACATACAACAGAATTTCACCCCACTAATTTGCTCTAATCGAATCCAAATTACCTTTAGTTTAATTTATAGAATTCACGCCCCTGGCAGAGTAAATAAACTGAACTGGCAAAATAAAATAAATTAATTTGTTTTTATTTTTGTTTTTTCTTTACCCACTTACAACTACATTTAGAGTTGACAAAAAATCATCCAATTGTAGTCGGTACTGTAAGAAAAGATAAACTCACTGTTTATTGTTGTTGTTTTTGTTTAAGCTTTGATATTGTTACAAGTAAAACTGAGGTTTATAATTCTTATTCGCTTGAAAGTTTTATTTGTATAATATCTTTAGCTTTTTTAAAATCTTTGGATGAAGTTTTCTGACGATCTGGCCTAAGCAACCAGTGAAATGCGCATAGGAATTGCTTATCCCTTCAACAATAAATTTCAGTTTCTCAATATTGTGAAATGGGAAATTAGCAAATTTGAAAGAAACCTTGTTAACAAATTAGATTTTATTTATTATTTAATATTTTTCTGAATATGGATAAATGAAATAAAAAAATTGTTTGTTATACATTTATGCAAATAGTATATTTTTTCTTATGTTTTCTTTTTAAATGATAAATATATTCAGCTCACTTGCTGAAATAAATAGAATAAATAGAATTTCTTGCTTAAAATTTATATTTTCGAACCAATCCATGCAATTAATTGTCTTTAATTTGTAAAATTTATATATTTGACGTTTTGTTGACGATTTTGTTAAATTTTCGTGACGATTTTGACGAATTTTATTAAAACTTTTGACGATTTTTGAGGAAAAAAGTCTAACAACCCTGAACTTAAGTTTTGTCGAACAAAAACTTCGAATGCACAACAACATGTGGATTTGAGAACACCAGTTTCTAGAATATACCTGATCATTTTCTTTACAATATTCATTAAATATGAAATTAAAATGCTATGTTAAACGTTAAAAATGCATTTTTAATTTTTTTTTTCAAAATGTATCTTTTTGGGAAAAAGTGTACCTTTTTTGGAAACTAAAATGCATCTTTCTCGAAATTTCACTGGCAACACTGATCCACACAGCCAAATAAACAAAAATTCATGTATGTATTGCCAAAAAAAATATGCATGATTTTGAAGAAGAGGGAAATGGAAGAAGGGATTTACACACTCGTACAACAAAGAGTCATTTGGTCGTACACTAATAAACTTTGATCAACATGTAACTGTATGTATTTATGTATAGCAATGACGAATACAACTAAAAAGCACATGACCAAAAGACCACTGACTGATTTCTGTTTTTTTTTTTAGTAAGTGTGCATAAGAAAAGAAAAACACGAGGAAAGGAAATGAAGAAAAGAGGAAACCAAACAAGTTTCGCAATTTCTGCATGTGCACAGTATGAGTATATGCGATTGTGTATAAGTGTGCGTATTTATGCAGATTTCAAATTTATGTCTTTACAGAGATGGAAATTATTGTTGTTTTGCTCATTTGGTTAAAAATTTATTTAAGGGTTTTTATATTTTAAACATTTTTTAAATTTGTTGGTGTTAATATAGGTAGGTATGTATGTATATACCTACCTAAATGTTTAAAAAAAATATGGTCAATAAATTTTGAAAAAAATATAGGCTACCTAGGTATAATAAAAAAATAAATTATTTAATTGAAGAAACTAATAGGTGCCTACCTACCTATAAATTTTAATAAAATAATACATTTAATTAAAATTATAGGTACATATTCAGCTAGCTGAATAGTTAATATTTTAAAAACCACAAAATCATAATTAACTAGTTGAATAACAATATCATTTCAATATTATAGGTAGGTATCTAAATTATTATTTGTTTTTAACTACAAAATTTAACTGGATAGTTTTTTAAAATGTTAATTAAAAAACATTTAGTAAAGTTAAACATATGTAAATGCTGATAGGTACATAGGTACCTAGCTGAATTCAAATACAAAAACATGTAAGTATGTAGGTATATTCAACCCATGAATCAAAAAAACAAGATTGCGCACTCAGCCGTACAAAAAAAAATTTCTACTGCGCATCTACGTCATCATAGACTAAATATGAGTGTTTGTTGTAAAAAATGTAAGACACACACAAATGAACACACACAAAGTCTATTGTTTCGTCACACACAAAAATAACGGACCTGCGCAATGCGCAATCTTGTTTATTTGATTCATGTATTCAACCAGCTATTTTAATAATTATATTATTTCAGCTAGGTACCTATTTCATATAGGTACCTACCTACCTACTTTTTTATATTAAGCTAGCTAAGTAATTATTTAACTGGGTAAATGTTAGAAAATACAAATATCTGCTTAGAAAAACAGAGTCATCTAGTGGAATTTTTAAAATTATACCTACATTAAATAGCATTTAAATATTTATTTGAAACCCAAAAATTGTTTAAAATTAGTACCTAAACTAAAATAAGAAATAACAAGAAAATTCATACCTACATAACTTTATTCAGCTACCTAAAAGAATAACGAATATTTTGTAATGTTTTAAAATATTATTGTTGAAAAAAAAATTAATTAGCTGAATTAATGATTAAAGAAATTCATATTTTAATTGAATATTATAGGTAGGTATGTACCTATATTTTATAAATAAATAATTATTTTAAAGCAAATTCAGCAAGCTAAATCTACAAGGTTGAAATAAATAATTAAGAAGAAATTGTGATTAAGTTTAAACATGATTTGATCACATATTTAGCGAACTTAATTCAAGTTAAAATACAAACGCTTAGTAACAGATTTTTATAGTGTAATAACTGGTGTCACGCTTATTTGGCGCCCTATGCTCCTGGGGGAGTTATAGGAATATATACATATTATTCAGCTAGCTGAATAAATGTTTTACAAGATTCTGCAACAAAATTATTTGCAATTTTTAAAAAAAAATTTAAAGCCTATTCAGCTAGCTGAATCTACATAATACAATAAAATAATAAAAGGTTACATTAAAAAAGTAGACTTTTCGCTGAAAATGCCCATATTTACCTTAAAACGAGCAACGATTTGTACATTTTATAGCTTGAAAAATAAATCTGTATTACTCCAAAGTTTAGTAAAAAAAGGTTTTATACAAAACATCTTGCTCAATTCGCAGTCTTATTCAGTTTTGTAATGCAAGTCAAAATCCACTTCCGTTTTTTTAACGTCGTGCCAGCGCAGATTTTTGCTTTTATCTGCAAATCCTTAGCGTCGATTACTGTACTTTTTTCTGAATATAGTGCTACTTCATTACATTGTACATATATATAAAAAGCCCTTTTTACAAATTTGACTTCTTCATTTAATTTTTTTACATTTTGTGGAACAAATATCACGACACGTCAAAATGGAAATCCCCATATACATTTTTATAATTTTTAGATATGAATCACTTTCTGGCTCAGACATAAAATATTTTTCTAGACCACCCTAATAGAACACAGAATCATGTACAACCTCTCAAACCACTTGACTAAATTCATTTCTAATATTTTTTTAATTCATCAAGAGCTTGAGTGTGAGAGCAGGGAAAAAATAACATAACAATTAAAATCAATCTTTCAAAAACGTTAGAATTTTTTACAATTTCATTGATAAAATTTTCTTTTGAAATTGACAGGTGTGTGGTTTTGGCAGCGTGAGGGTGTGAGCATTTCAATAAATTATCATAATAATTTATTTAAATGTTATCAATTGAAACAATTTAGCATTTATGTGATACGATACAGTTGTAGGTCGCAAAAAAAATTCTATAACAAAAAAAGAAAATATATGTAGTATATCAATATTCTGGACTTTGAGAACCCTAGAAGAATAATAAGGCCCATAATAGGTTATCTTGATTACAACATTTTTGTTTGCAATTTTTGAAACTTTTAAGATAAAGTTTTGGATTTTGTTTTATTCCTTCCGATTTTAGTACCTTTTTTACAGTGTTGCGTTACAAAACTTTTTAATATTGATGATTTTTATTTTGTTATTTTATCGCTTTTCGAAAAGTTTGCATTTTTTTTTGTTTTTGCGATTTTAAAGAGAAATTTTCATATAACTTCATTTTGACAAGAAGTTTTTTCATTGATTTCAGAGTTTTTTTTTTAAATATTAGTTCTTCTTAATAATTTTTCAAA
Organism: Pollenia labialis; assembly: GCA_949318255.1. Taxonomy (NCBI): domain Eukaryota; kingdom Metazoa; phylum Arthropoda; class Insecta; order Diptera; family Polleniidae; genus Pollenia; species Pollenia labialis. The sequence goes on along the minus strand of OX439143.1, from coordinate 129,207,335 downwards.
TGAAATGATTTTAGAGATTTTCAATGTTAGAAATTAAATAGTGGTGTTTTATAGCATATTTTGTTTAAGTTTTAATAGTTTTATTTTGATGATTTTATTTTTGAAACGGCGTTTTTTAATATAAGCGATTTTTAGAATGATGTTGTTTTTTCCTTTTTTCAGCGTGTTTTGATTTAATGAAATAAAAAAACAAAGATTTTTATGTTGTTTTTGTAAGCCAGACCGGCGGTTTTGAAACCACTAAATGGATAACTCTTTTTTAGAAAGTTCTTATTTTATATCAATTTTCTATAACTGCTACCCGTAGGGTCATTTCAATATTTCCCCCGAATTTCCAAACTGTTTGCCTACCTTGGATTTTCATGACCTTTTAAACTTAAATGCGTTTGGAAAAGAATATCTAAAAATAGAATTTGTGTCATTCGTTTATTTTTAACGTCTTCTTCCTATTGCAGTTATTGTGATTTGCACTTTCACCTTTAATTTTGTTACTTTGCTAAACCAAAAAACGCTTAAATAGCAATTGTATGTATTGCTTAAACTACCAAATACACCCTTTTGCGCTAAAAGGCGGCGGCAAACAAAGTGAAAGAAACATGTCCGGGTTAATCCAATAATAAAGGTAAACGTTGGTCAAACAACTAGGTATGTAGGTAGGTACCTACTTAGTGGATTTATTTCAAGAAGGATTATTAGTTACGAGTAAATGTCTTACCCACAATGGCACTCTACAAGTAAGTATTCACTCATGCTCTCGGCAACCAAATATCAAATATGCACTCATATTGCTGTTATTGCAATGCGAGAGGGGGATTAAAAGAACAAGATGTCTCATGGGTGTAAAGCACTTTTACCGCATTGTCAAATATCGGGTGACAACTAAAGCAATTTTACAGTTACATATGTATGTAGGTACATACATGAATGTGCACTCACAAACATACATACCCACATGCAAAAATATTAACATTCAGAGCCACACACTCACTCTCTTTGGAACAACGACATGAAAACTTTGGAAAATTTGTCGCAACATGTCGCATTTTGTTAGCCGCATTTCTTCTTTAGACACTTTTTTAGTGTTCTTCATTTGTTACTGTTGACGTTTTTGTTGTTGTTGTCATTGCTTTTCCCTATAAATGGCAAATTCATTGTCAACATTGTCTGTCTAACCATCCAATCAATGTTACAACACGCATCCCAAAAAACACATACTGAAAGGCACTTAATAGCGCCACACTCGATCCAATGGCACAGCATTTAGTAAATTATGTTAACAATATTTTCCAGCGCAGCAAATAAACAAATAAAACATTTTTTTCCCCAAGAAAGACAATGACAAAATGCGAGTATATCAATACATACATAGTTATAAATCGGGGGACATTAAGGGCGACCCAAAAATTTTAACAATTTTATTTTATGTTTCCAAGGACTTTATTTTAATTAGGTTTTTTTTGCTTGGAGGAACAGGCACGACTTTTAATTTTACAAGTAAAATGTGTAGACAGGGTGTCTACTCCTGTTCCTTAAAAAGGAAAAAAATCAATTTTGATTTTTTTTTAATTTTAGCGATTACATTTTGTTCTACTTAAGCGTTTTTAGCAAATGTAATTAATAATTATATGTAGGTATGTAGGTATATTTAGAAAAACCATTTAAGCGATGTTTTGAATTAAGCAATTCGCTTCGATTTTATTATTTTTTTGAAATTTTCTTCTACAAATTTTTAATGTTGGTTCGAAACGTTTTTTGCTTATTTTATTTTGGTCTTTATGTTTTTAAATTAATTTTTGTTTGTTTAATAATTTCAGCAAGTTTTATTTAAAAAGTCTACCCTAAAACTGTGCCGCCCTAATGTACAAATGCAGAAGAACATAAGCCAAGTTTGTGCATGCTTATGCAAGAGTTTGTATGTATATGCAAAATGAGAAAACGGCTACCAGATTTTAAAGAACTATAAGCCAAAGTGACGACCATGGCAATAACGGCAATGCGCCAATTTTTATTTTCTTGTTAACCAAAAGCAGGTATGGGAAAACCTAATTAGCATTTAATAAAATCCAAATTCATAAGAGATACCTCTCAGCGGTAAAAAGAATGAGTAAAAAGGCATATAAGGCCATATTTAGCAGACACAAGCTCTCCTCTTCGCATTCCATACTTATATATTTTTTATACAGGTTGTCATTGGGAGCAAGCCCTTCCAAACTCCCTTCTTCTTACAGTAATACAGTAAGGCTTTTAAAAGAAGCTCTTTTGCTACCCTTTCTGATGCATGTCTTTAAGAACGCCTTTTAAAAGGCATTACAAAGGTGTACTGAAAAAGGGCTTCCATTAAAGTACTTTATGAATACATACATACATGCAAAAGAAGTACATATTGAATACCTATTCTTTCTGAACATTTTATTTGTTCATTCATAGACATTTATACATACATACACACATGCAATTTCAATGGAAAAAATGCAAAATAGGAATTAAAAGGAAAGAACTACCGATTGGAAAAGCTACTACTTATACCTTTTAATTAATTTTTAAACTGTTCTCCAACATTTTTAGAAAAAGATTTTATATGTATTTATTTTGTATACGTGATCTTATTCTAAAAAATAAGCTTTAAATAGAGAAAATAATTGCACACGTTTAACATTTCTGAAATTTTCTCATAAATAATTGATTTTTAAAAAACAGATACGATTGATCACAAAATGAGCGAATTTTTTAATTTAAAAAACTTATTAAAATAATAAAAATATGAGTGATGAAAAAAAAACTAATTGTTCCGTTTGGAAGTAACAAGCAAATGTTTTTTTTTTGTCAAATAACAACTTTACCCAAAAAATATGTTTGATTACAAGACAAGCTTTTATTTTCGATCAAACTCTTATTTAAGGAGTTATAAGCCATTTTAATTATTTTTGTATTTTTTATATGAAAATACGATTTTTGGTAATTTTTTATTATACGCCTATTTTGTGTGATCACAAAATAAACTTTTTTTTTCGATCAAACGATTTTCTTAACGAAAAACGATTTTTGCTTTAAAATATGAGTAATCACAATCTTTATATATAAAGTATATGAAATAAAAAAAATATATCAAATTTTAATTTAATTCTTAAGTTTACGACCTGCCAATGGCGGATGAAAATTCTCTTAATCAAGACTCTTTTCCATAAAGGCGTTTAAACACTTTAGCGCATGAAAAATAGGAAGTTACACAACGCGCGTTATAAAAGCATTTTCTTTCAGCTGTTTTTTAGTTGTTTAACACTTTTTTTTATAGAATTCCAAGCTTCAGTTCTTTATTTTATATAATTATACTGTATGTTTTATAAACTTTTCTATAAGTTTTCCTCCATGATTTACAAAATTTGTTAAATTCTTTTTTAATTGTCAGATGATTCTTATCAAAAATACTCAACGCGTTAAAAAGTTCAAAGTTACCCAACTTTTTTTTTTTTTTTGTTTTGTAACTTATGCTATGAAAAACCATAGTTTAACTTTTTTAGACACTAGTCTACAGAGCGCGCGAGTTACGTATATACTTCCACAACCACCCCTCGTAGACATTAACTCAATCATAACCAAATACAGTAAACAAAATACAAATTAAGTCAACGACACTTTCAGAGTGTCGTTGACACAAGTAAAATAAAATGCTTATGTTTTTCTTTCTTTTAAATTAATTTTTTGTTGAAATTTGATTCTCCTAAATTCATTCATTAATTTTTACGATTTAAGAAAGGGCAACGACAATTGAAATACAAATTATGAATCAATAATCAAAAACCAATTTGTGTTTACAATTTTCGTTGAACAGAAAAAAAATGAATGACCAAACAAAATTGACATAAAGAAATTTTTACGATCAATTTTGTTTGATCAACATATTTTTCACCATAGGAATAAGTTTTAGATTTTAAGAAAATTGTACTTAAAAATAAGATGAATGAATAAAGAAAAGTCAGTTGAATATCAGAACTCAAAGGAACCAGTTTTTTTTCTTTTAACAACGTAATTGGCGCAGTCGAGGGGTAAAATTCTTAAGAACTTTTACCAAGAAAGAACCTCTAATTAAAACTAAAGTTTTAGTAAAGTGAAACAAAGTGAACTATTTAAACTAAAGTTTAATTTTTTCAAAAGAAACTCTAATTAAAACTAAAGTTTTAGTAAAGTGAAACAAAGTGAACTATTTAAACTAAAGTTTAATTTTTTCAAAAGAAACTGTATTTAAAACTAAAGTTTTAATAAAGTAAAACAAAGTGAGCTATCTAAACTAAAGTTTAATTTTTTTTTTTTTTCAAAAGAAACTGTATTTAAAACTGAAGTTTTAATAAAATAAATTTTAAACTCGAACTAAAGTTAGAAAACACATTTATTCTAAAGAATAAAAGCGTTCAAAATTTTTTTTAAGTTAAAAAGTGAAGTGAATAATAAAACAAAAGCCTACAAAAATGAGCAGATTTGACGCAAACAGAGATTTGGCACAACCAGCCAATGAAACACAAATGGCACAAGTAATTGGGGCCCAAGAAGAGATAATAAATCAGTTGAGAACACAACTGGGAATATTGCAACGGCAGGAAGTTCATGAATACCTGTTAACCCCTAAAGAAATTATAACACAGTTTAGGCAACTGAAAGTTCTGGACAACAACCATGACGTCAATGCCTTTATAAAATCAGTGGAAGCAGTATTCGCCTTATGCCCAGATAATAATCTTCAGTTAACGAATTTAATAATGGCGATCATAATCAACGAGAAAATAAGTGGTGAAGTCGGAAGTTATATCAGAGAATCGGGTTCGAACACAACATGGAATGAAGTTAAAGCCAAACTAATGAAGTATTACAAGCCGAGAACAACGTACAGCGACGTCTTCAACAGATGCAGAAATATAAAAGTAAGCAATCTAAGAGAATTATTTAATTATTTTGATAAAGCTAAATATGAGTTAAGCCAAATATATTTATTTGACGAAAATCAACCAGATATTTACAGACCGGATAGAGTAGATGTAGACTTAGCAAATATACTTGTAGAAAAAATAGATATCCCAATGAGAGTACATTTCGACCTTAACACTACTCTAAATAACATTGTGATGAGATATTCACAAATTAAAGCACTAGATGACCCCAGGGCTATTCACTTAAACCATAGGAAAACTCCAAATACTAATAGATACAACCAAAATAACACATTTCCAAATAAAAACGAATACACCCAAAATTATACAGCAACAAATACTAATAGACTCAATCAAACTAACAACAATTCAAACAGAAACGAATACAACCAAAACACTAATAGATACAATAACAGGCAAAATAGACAAAATTTCCGTGAAGATAACGACACAAAACAAACAAGAACAAGTCGTATGAGCACCGAAACCCGTTTTCCCACTCAGGAACCTATGGAAATAGGAACAATTAATGAGACTCAAACCCATGAAGAAAGGGAAATAAATTTTTTAATATCGCCTCAAAATCCACCTTACCAATAGTTACGATTTCCATAGGAAATCAGTCAATCAGATGTCTTATAGACACAGGTTCTACCACTAGTATTCTCTCAGAAGGAATACTTACGGAACAATATATAAAGGTTAAACCTGAGAAACCCTTATATTTCAAGACACTGAACGGCTCGAACGAAATTAAATATGTAGTAACTACACCATTCCCAAAAGAATTTGGTTGCCATGGTACACTCCAATGGAAAATTATTAATTTTTCAAATGAAAATTTCTCAGGTATAATAGGACAGAATTTTTTACAGGCTCTTAAAGCAATAATTAACACTGACCAAAAATACATAAAAATATTAGATAATAAGTTATATTTTGAAGATTACAATTACCCTACTTACTTTCAAAACGTCTGCAGTCTACAACACATTGAGAATATTGATATAAAAGATAGTTTTGATTTTTCCTATATGAACGAAGAAGAACGTCAGGCAACCCTAAGGCTGCTTACTGAATTCGGAGATTTGTTTTTTAGAGAGGGAGATATTTTGTCATGCACAAATATGGTTAATCACGAAATAATAACCACAACGGATAGGCCATTATATTCTAAAATATATAGATATCCTCAGGTGCATGAGGAGGAAATTAAAAGACAGATTAAGGATATGATTAGACAAAATATAATACGTGAAAGCAACTCCCCATACAATAGCCCATTGTGGATCGTCGATAAAAAACTCGATAATTCAGGGACAAAGAAATACAGAATTGTTATCGACTATAGGAAATTAAACGAATGTACAGTAGATGATAAATTTCCCATTCCAAACCTGAACTCACTACTAGATAAATTAGGAAGGGCTCAGTACTTCACAACCTTAGATCTAGCTAAGGGCTTCCACCAAATTATGGTTAGAGAAGAAGATAGGAAGAAAACTGCATTTTCTACACCTTTCGGGCATTATGAATTTATCCGTATGCCTTTTGGTCTGAAGAATGCCCCATCAACATTCCAAAGGCTTATGAACAAGGTTCTCCACGAATACATTAATAAAATATGTGTCGTCTACATGGACGACATATTAGTATTTGGTACCTCTCTAAAGGAACACATTATCAATTTAAAGTTGGTATTTAAAGCATTAAAAAATGCAAAATTAAAAATACAAATTAACAAATGCGACTTTCTTAAGAAAGAAACGCAGTTTCTAGGACACATCCTCTCAGCAGACGGAATAAAACCAAATCCTGCTAAAGTCGAAATTATTAGAAACTTAAAAATACCCAATAATGCAAAGAAAATAAAATCATTCTTGGGAATGACGGGATTTTACAGAAAATTTATTAAAGATTATGCAAAAATTGCATATCCAATGACCCGATACCTAAAAAAGGACCAAAAAGTTAACGAAAACGATCCCGCTTTCATAACTTCATTTGAAAAATTGAAAGATGTTGTCACTAACTCTCCCATATTAAGGTATCCCAATTTTACAAAAAAATTCAAAATTACTACTGATGCTAGTAATTTTGCAATTGGAGCCGTTCTGTCACAGGACGGACATCCGGTTGCATATGCCTCTAGAACACTTAATAAACACGAAACTAATTACGCTACAATTGAAAAAGAATTGTTGGCAATAGTATGGGCCTTAAAATACTTTCGACCATACATTTTTGGAAGACAATTCGACTTAGAAAGTGACCACCAACCACTGAAATGGCTGATGACTAAATATTCAGGTAAAGACATAAATCCAAGACTTCAGAGATGGCTTATTGGCTTGAGGGAATATGATTTCTTAATTGAATATATAAAAGGGAAAACTAACAATGTCGCTGACTTCTTGAGCAGAATAAGTAACGACGAAATTAATGCTCAAGCAGAAACTTGCGAAAATGACGAAGAAACCAATAGTATGTCAGTCGAAGTAGAAACAGTCCACTCGCAAGAAGAAGATCTAGGATATAGCATTCCAATTTTGGACACAGTCGTCAATAGGTTCAAAACACAAATTATTATTACTCTAGAGAAACAAAATACTGTTGAAACTATATTTAATCACAAAAGAATATATATAGATAAAAATGATATCGATCAAAACAATGTTTTGGATATCATTAGAAGAGAAATAGGGAGAGGAAAAGTAGGCATATATTCCCACCTTAACGATCATGAATACTATAATGTTCAAAAAATTATCGAGGAAGAGTTCTCCGAAAATACCGATGTAAAATTTGTTAAATGTTCACTATTAGCAATGGACATAGAAGACGAAGCTAATTTAAGGACACAAATTGCTTTATTTCACAAAAATGAAAGCGGTCACTGTGGAATAACGGCAACCTTTGAAAAACTAAAAACAAAACTATATAATCCTAACCTCAGAGAACAAATAGCTAAAGTTATAAATAATTGTGACATTTGTTCCGGAGGAAAGTATGACAGAAATCCGATAAGAAACAAATTTTATTTAACCGAAACACCAAAAACTATTAATGAAATTATCCACGTAGACACTTATGTTAATAGCAAATGTGCATTTATTGTTTTTATCGATAAATTTTCAAAACATGCTACATGTTTTCCTCTCACAGACAGAAACAGCAGAACACTAGTAGCACAATTAGAACAATTTTTAGCACTCAAAGGTAAAGTTAATAAGATCGTTTTTGATAATGAATTCAACAATGAAAATGTAAAGGAGTTTCTACAAGCAGAAGGTATAGAATACCATATTACAAAGCCAAACAGTCATACCGGTAACAGCGACATAGAAAGGCTTAACAACACTATTACCGAAAAAATAAGAACTTTAAATCTCGAAAATTATCTACCAATCACCCAACAAATACAAAGAGCAATTAGGATATACAATGACACATATCACAGCACAATTAAATGCACACCGTTACAAGTCCAAAATCACACAATTGACCACACAACAATTTATGAAAGATTATGTAAAGTTAAACAACAAAGAATAACAAAAGCAAATAAGAATAGGGAAATTTATACGGAAACCCGACAAGAAGGTTTTATAAGAAACTATAAAAATTTAAGACATAAGGAACAACCGAAATTTAGGAAAATGCCTTTGCAGGGAATACATACTGACAATATAAAAAGACCCAATAAATTTAACAATATAATAGTAGATTAAAATTAACAACTGATCAATATTACAGGCAACATTGTGGATAATAATGACAATAATGCTATTAGCACCAACCCAAGCCGACATAGTGCTTCAACCAATAATGGAAACTAACGGTTACATAGAGATTAATAACAGTAATTCTAGTATACCCATAGAGTCAGATTTAATTTTACACTACATGGATGTAAAAGAAACAACAGATATTCTTCTAGAAATGAGAAACGATTTAAATACTTTGAATACAAATGAACAAATATTTATAAAAAATGAAATAGATACATTATTAAGCAAGTTAAAAACAATAACACCAAATAACAGACAAAAACGTGGACTGATTAACTTAGTAGGAAATGCATGGAAATATCTCTTCGGCACTATGGACAACACTGACCAGGAGGACATCACTAATCATTTTAATACAGTCGATACCAACATACATAACTCCATAACAAATTTAAATCAACAAATAAAAATTAACGATCACCTAAACAAAACAATACTACTTATAAGAGATACTCTAGCACAAAACCAAAAGAACAGTATGCATTTTATGGAAGGACTCCACAAATCAGTAAGGGACATACTTAAAAGGACCATTTATCTTGAAAGCTTACTTATCTTAACAACAATAAAAAATCACATAGAACACATACAAAACTATATAACAACAGCACAAAATGGTATAAGTGACGCTAGCATTTTGACAAAACAAGAAATCGAAGATTACGAAATTAATATAAGTAAAATTAAATATTTAAGAACAGCTATTCTCGAAAAAAACAATGAATTAATTTTTGTAATTAAAATACCCAAAACATTCCAATATGTACAAATAATAACTATAATACCCATGCCCTATTTAAATAAAGAAATAGAAGCAGGAATTGAAAATACATTCATATACAATAATGAAACCTTTACATATAAGGAAAACAATTATATAAACGAATGTAGGATATCAAAACATTGCACAATAACAAAAACATGTAAACTTGTAAAGAACGATAATACAGAAATCATAAATATCAATGACCAAACGATCATAGTCAAAAATGCAAGAAACAACACAATTACGAATAATTACAACAATACAAAAAATGTATTAAATGGAAATTTTTTAATACAATACAATAATTGCACATTAACGATAGCAAACAAAAAATTTTCAAATCAAAACAAAATGTATTTAGATAAAATAATAGTTCCAAAATTCAGAAATATAACGTTTAACAGTACACTTACAATGGAAGAAGTAAAGCTAAAAACTATTCAGAATTTAAAAGAAATAGAAGAAATTAAATACAACAATAAAATGATATCCTACGTTATACCACCAATTGTGGTTGTACCACTTATAATAATATTAATATTTTTATTATACGATAAATGTAAAACACATAATAAAAGAATTCAGGAGAATCCTTTATCTAGAGGGGGAGGAGTTACGTATATACTTCCACAACCACCCCTCGTAGACATTAACTCAATCATAACCAAATACAGTAAACAAAATACAAATTAAGTCAACGACACTTTCAGAGTGTCGTTGACACAAGTAAAATAAAATGCTTATGTTTTTCTTTCTTTTAAATTAATTTTTTGTTGAAATTTGATTCTCCTAAATTCATTCATTAATTTTTACGATTTAAGAAAGGGCAACGACAATTGAAATACAAATTATGAATCAATAATCAAAAACCAATTTGTGTTTACAATTTTCGTTGAACAGAAAAAAAATGAATGACCAAACAAAATTGACATAAAGAAATTTTTACGATCAATTTTGTTTGATCAACATATTTTTCACCATAGGAATAAGTTTTAGATTTTAAGAAAATTGTACTTAAAAATAAGATGAATGAATAAAGAAAAGTCAGTTGAATATCAGAACTCAAAGGAACCAGTTTTTTTTCTTTTAACAACGTAATTCGCGCGCACAAACGCGTGTTATGTACTTCTATATTTAGCCCTCTTCTATTCAAGTAAGCCCTGCTTTATATCTTCTCCTTAAGCGGGAATAGCCGCCTCCACTCAAAATATTTCGAGCCAGTCGATTTGGGTCATGTTCGTCGATGGAATATTCGCTTTATCAATAAACATAATCAAACAAAAAATTCTTTCACAGCTGATACGTTAATACGGGCGAAAATTTAAATTTTATTTGTTTCATCCGCAACGCAACGTCATTTTAACGTGAGAGTTATTATTACTTATTATACAAAAACTTTGTACAAAAAACGAAACAGCTAATCCGCAACATATACGTTTACATAAGACAAACGACGCGTTTAGGGACGACGGAAAAAAATAAAAAAAAAACCGTTATAAGAACAAGATCACGTGCAAAAAGAAATGTATAAAATTGTTTTTAAAGTGTTAGAGACAAAAAAATAAAAAAGATAAAAATTTAACAAGTTCTTTCCCTTCCCTAAGAAAGGAGTACATAATATCACTAAAAACAAAACAAAAAAATCAAAATTGAACAACTTCCTTCCTCCCTTCTTAAAGAAGGGAGTAGCGAATGTTTAATGAATATTTTGGAAGGTCTTTCTAAAAGAAATGTATACCTTCTAGAAGGCATATTTCTGAAGGCAGGATATCATACGAAGGGAATCTTTTAGAAAGGAGTTCAGAGGCATTCAAAATGGTCTTCCACTTTCAGTGCTTTCAAAATTTACCGCTGGGCTAATATTGTAGATAGGTACTATTTTATAAAGAAAAGTATGTAGTTTTTATTTCAAATACCTATTTTTATTTTTAAGAACTTATTCTATGTTCACACTATGAAAGTTTTCTTTCAGAAAGTCTGAGTTTAATGGTGAGAGGGAAAGAGAATATGTTTAATGGTGAGAAGGGTAGAAGGTGTAGAATCCAGCTATTGACATATCGGTTCTTGCAAATTACTTTAAATAATAGAATTATGAAATATTTTAAAATCTGTTTGAAGATATAACGAAACAGAATAATGTATGAAATTTAAATTTAAGTGCACAAAGGGGTCTACTGCTGAAGAAGTTCCCTTGTTGCACTTAATGGAAATTAGTAAACCTTTGAAATTATTAATATTTTAAGAAATACATTTTGCTTTCATTTCGACCAAAAATGTCAGTAGTTCCCCTTCTGCACTTAACGATTCATATACCTACTTTATGGGGTCTTACATGAATATTGAAAAGTTACACTCGGAATGACAATCTAAGTAGGTATATTCTCATCCACCACTAGTGGTGGTGGAGAGTATAAAAACTTTTTGATGGTACAACTTATATAGAAGTATTTTCGTATAAAATGTACCTATTAATTATATAAAAAGTAGTTTTTGTTTAAAAAGGTACTTTTGTATAAACAAATTTTGTGTAAAAAGAGATTTTTATTTAGATTTTTTTTTTGCATATGTTTTTTTTTCCACGATAGAGCGGGGAGGTTTCCCCACAGTGACAGGTTCCGCGACCAGGTTAGGTCTATTGTACCCACTCCCCTTAGTTGGCCAAAAGACGCTCTGCTTCCCATAGGAACCCAACCAGGGCCTTTGCCGGTATATCACCGATTCGGGACGCACACATTATACCATGCCCCAAGTGCCTCCTCCTGGCCCATTCCAGCGCCAGGCAGTCACACAGTACATGCTCTGCCGTCTCGTCCCCATCTAGACATAGTCTGCATTCCTGATCCTCAGCCAGGCACATCCGATAAAGGTGGTATTTGATCGTGTGGTGACCAGTCAAATAGGCCACCAGCAGTCGCAGATCCCGTCTGCCGAGATCATTCGTCCTCATTACTTTCCCGGGAGAGATAAATCTTTTTGCCTGACGCATTCCCGGAAGCGATACCCAGTATCCCCTATGTTCGCCCAGAGCCCAGTCCTCCATGACGGACTGGACCCCTGCCCAACTTAGTCCACAGAAGGGCTCGGGACCCATCATCCGCGCGTTAGAACCAGCCCTGGCCAGCTCATCAGCCATTTTATTACCCGGGATCCCTGAGTGCCCCGGCACCCAGCACAGCGTCAATCTGCTCCTTGTCCCCAGCTCCTGTAGCTTTCCACGGCACTCCGCCACCAGCTTCGAGGACATTCTCCAAAAAGAGAGTGCTCTAATGGCCGCTTGGCTATCAGTGAAAATCACATTACTGCCGCCAACCATTCCCCTATCAAGAATGTTGCTACAACACACATCAATGGCGCAAACACTCGGTGATTCGCCCATTGCCATCGAGAGTCGTGTATTAGGTCCAAAAACCCCTGCATAACATGTTATTTTTATAGAAAAAATATCAAAAACTTTTGTAAACTCTGGTGCCATTGGTTGTAGACCCATTCTCTTTTATCCCAACCACAAATATCAAGAATATTCATATGTATCGTTTTCTTTAAACACGACTTTGTACTGACGCGATTGCAAATATTTTTTGTTTGTTTTTTTAGCAGTAACGGTCAGAGATGGTTATGTGTCATAATGTCCAGGGGTAAACAATGTGTAGTGGACATGTGTCACGCGTGCCATTCAAAACACAATCTCAAGAAAAACGCGCACACACAGGCATGATGTGTATTTATAGCAAATGTTTTACAACTTTAACATCCGGCCAATAAACCCCATACTTGATTTGTTGTTATTTATTTCATTTTTTTAATTTTTTTTAAATGAATAATACATAGGTACAGGGTGTTTTTTGGTCGCACTTAAAGTGATAATACTAGACAGAATTATTGTTGAAATGTTTTTTTTTTTTGTATTTTAATCTGGTAGATAATTTCCTGTCATTTACTTTTAAAATATGATTTCTGGCATATGTATGTCTGCCGCGGTTAAGAGTTACATGGTCCATTCGATCAATCCAATTTTTGACAAGGTACTTTTGCAATAACTCATGCCGCATGGCGTCAATGGTGGCTTGAATATTGGCTTCCAATGTTTAAATATTGGCTTCGGCATAATCCAATAACTTAACATATCTAGTGAATAGGACCACTTATGGAAATAAAGTTGTCAATAGATTTTTCAGCTACTCGATTGTTAAGCGCGCTGTATGACAAGTTGCGCCGTCTTATTGATGTTTGGCGGTCATGCCTCCAGCGTGTAAACCGCACCAAACATCTTATTTAAATGGTTGTAGTGGTGATTCGTTAACGGTTAAAAGGATTGTTTACGCTCCAAATACGGATATTTTGCTTATTGAAGTAGTCATTTAACCAGAAATGAGCTTCATCAGTAAACACGAAGTGGTCTATGAACTTTGCGAACAGATGTATTTTGTTCAAAGTTGATTTACACAATTTTGAAAACTGTTCTAGAGTAAAACGATTCACGAAGACATGCCAAGCCTTACTGAACAGAAATGTCACCGCAGTTTAATATTCTCAGCTGTCAGACTTTAGTTATCGATATCGAAAGTTCTCATACAGCTAAAAAAAACACTTGACAGTTGCAGAAACAAACACACGTACAAATGCATGCAGATGATTGCAAATCTGTGTGTCTGTAATTCTATTCCATCAGCCAAAGAATGTGTTTTTGTGTGCCCCAAAAGTGTAACCTTATGGAATTTGTGCCGTCTCTTGTATATAGAAAAAATCGCACTGCGACAACAATTGCACCAACCAACATTAAAGAAGAATTGAAATAACATACTGTTATGCAGAATATTTCACACATTTAATAAACTATTAAATGGTAGCGCATTAATTGAAATATATAATATTGATACATACATACATACCTATTTGCCCGTTAAAACAAGTTAATTGGCTTAAAATGCCCAAGTGTATAATTGTACAAGAGTGCTTCTTATGAAAAAACAATAAATATTTTTATTTAAGAGACAAATTTAACGTTTTAATAAAAAGAAAAATGTCTATTAAAAAAGTACTTTTTGATACACAAGTACTTTAAAATTTCAAATTAAAATGTTTTCCCAGCCAGCAAAATATTGTTGCAAGATAAAAAGATTAAAAAAAAGGAAGAATCTCATTATTCATTAGATTTCTGTCAGAAATCTAGGCAAAAACCTAGAATTTCCCACGACATGTCTGTCAGAATTCGTGTCAACCACTTCATACGTTTTTGGGTCAGAAATCAGAGAGAATTCTTATACGATTCCTACTAATTTTTATTGACGTTTCTCTCAGATATCTGGGAGACCTCGGACTATTTTGCTCGCTGGGTTAGTGCACAACTACTTTTTAATACATATACAGGCAAAATTTACTCAAATGAAACTACAAGCCAATCAAATTCATTGGATTATTGGAAGAAATTCTGCCCTTACTCTCGATTGCAAACTTCCACTCTATAACTCTGTCATAAAGCTTATCTGCTACGGTTTTCAAATATCGAATTCTTGTATCGAAAAAATTTAAAGGCGCCAAAATAAACTTCTTCGAAGAATCACAGCCTCTCCCTGGTATGTTAAAAACTCCAACATCCACAAGGATTTCAATGTGTCATCAGTAAAAGCTTTACGAAATATAAAATAATATATTTAAAAATGCTTGGACTACACCCAAATTCATTAGCTCGAAATATTTTAAATCGTTGCGGCCGCACTCGCTTAAGAAGAAGAGACACTGAAGCACTCACCCAATCAGAAGATCGATAAACACCTGCATCGTATGCGAACAGAAACAGAACTGTCACTGGCAGGACATAAAATAATATAAAGGGATTAGATTTGATTAAAGATTGTTATTTCATATTGAATATATCGTCGCAAGAATTAAAGAACGCTGTAACTGACAAAACATTAAATGTTCACCAGAGCTCGCTGTATACATATATTGTCTGTAAACATTTCCTCTTAAGTCAATTATTCCCGGTGATTCTGCGGCTTACAGCAAACGATTTTTTTTCCACAGACATATAAAATGCTGTAAGTGAAATTATTTTTTTATGAAAACAAAAAAATTTATTTTTTTTATCATACAAATATGGGACCGGGACCAATCGACGCAGGTTTTTTTTCTGATAAAAATTATGCAAAAAACGTATTTTCAATTTTTTGCCAGTTACAGCGTTCTTTAATTCTTGCGACGATATGGCAGTGTCGAATTTTTGATACTCTCCACCAGGAATCAGAATTTCTGTCTTTTATCTATTTTTTTTTTTTTTTTTTTGAATAAAGAGCTTATTTCAAACCAATTAAAAAAACAAGAAAGTATAAACATTTAAAATAAATAGGTACATACTTTTATTTTGATTTTAATAATAAAAAATTAATAAAAAGTTTCTAAATTTCCCTCTACTATTTTTAACACTTAAAGTGATAGTTACCTTTAACTGAACTTTTTGAAATAAGCTGTTAGAGTCTCATTTTTAACGAAAAAGTGTGAAATTTCCGATCACGTTTTATAAAATAAAATATTTTTTGAGCCGCAGTTTTTTGAATGTTTTCAACTCCAAAGAGTTGTTATTCTCATCCGCCCATTGAAGACAAATGTTAAAGTTTTCGGGAGCATTCTGACATTTAATTTTTTAAGTAAAAGCAACGTTTTACTGCATATAGAAAAAACCACAAAATGCATGTTGATTTTTTGTTGTTCTTGTATGTATTTGTTTTAATATGAAAGGCAAATTGGCATGTAAAAACAACATGAATGTTCGTTTGTAGTTATTGAAACTAAAGTAAAAAACTATCCGATATAGAAGAATAAAAAATTTGTTCGTAATGTTGCGCTAATTAAAAAGTTCTGAAAAGTTGCGTTAATAGAGTCACCAAAGTTAATAATTCGTTTTCCGATTATCGAGGGTTGCGTTAACCGAGGTTACACTGTATTTATGTAAAAATGTTTGTTAATGTAAAAGATGTTTTTTTAATTAAAACGTTTATTGTAAGTAAATTTCTAATTTTTTCTAATTATGTAGGTATTTGTAAAAGTTAAAAAATATTAACTCCGTTTTTTTTTTATTCTAAACATTTTAATAGTTTTTTCTTTATTCTTAATGGCATGAAATCATTTTTGAATTTTTAACTTAACCACAATTACTAAAATGCCTTAAATCTAATAAGAAGTTAAATGCAACAACAACAACTGACGCATATAGTTCAAATGTATGTACATATCAGGAAAGCAACAACACCAAAAAAAGTAGCAGATAAAGCATCAACCAAAAACGTCAACACAAAATGAAAAGCAGGAGGATTTGTTTGCTTAAACATTTTGTGAAAAATTTTCAGGACTCTCTTGTTTTCTTTTCTGTGTCGCATTATGACAATTGGGTGGAATTTGTGGTAAATATACTCACACGCTTATACACACACACACACACACACACACAAACTTAGAAACGATTTTAATCCCAACAAAGTAGAGCAAAACACACACTTGCCCATCAACACACCCATAAACTCTACTTTACGTGCTCGTATGTAACGGTTTTGGTTTTTTTGGCAAATGAGAATTTTACTACGAAAAGTCCTCGCTCCTTTAAAAGTTTCTGCTCAATTTATGCCTTGGATACATACCAAAATAGTCATGGGGTTTTCAAATTTTTTTTTTTTGTAGATTTTTTTTATATTTTTGTTGCTGTTCTCTTAATGGAAACGTGTATGAAGTGCACAAAAAAAAGGTAAACGGTATGTAAGTAAAATAAGGGTGGCCATATACATCATAATGATGAGATTAACGATAAAGGGATAATGAAGTTTATTTTAACATGGGTAAAGATATAAAAAAAAGAGCAAACAGGGACAGTGATTCAAATTATTTGCTAAAATCCAACATGTTTTTTTATATTACACTAGCCAAGAAGGTTTTGAACAAGAGAAACCAAATCTTTCCTAGGTTAATTTGGTGAGCTGAATTCGAATCTGTAATTGGTGATTCTCTATCACGTCAGGTTTTCCGGGATACAAAAAAATGTTTTTATTCGTTTCTTACATAAAAAATTACTAGTTTATTTAAAAATCAATGAATTTTCAAAAGTGAATGGCGTTTTTGGAACGTCGTTTGTATTTTGTTTGGTTCGGTGGGAGAATAGTCTCCCAGCAAGCGTTTGCCTCAAAATCCTTGATAAATTCTTTAAATTTTCATTAAATCTTAAAAGCAAGCTCCCCTTGCTCGTCTTCACTGCACCTAGTTTTTGTTTTTTTTTTTGAAAAAAATCTTAATGCGAATGAAGAATATCCAAAACATTGTCGATGCCCACGGTTTGTCCAAGTTTCTGGCGGCAAAACCAAAATAATGGAAATATTCATATTTTAATGATTCTGATATTGCATATCCTTTTGTCCAACCAAATATTCACCACACACAAAGAAAAATAGCTGAATCAGTAGCACACGATCTCCTTGACATGCTTAAACGCTACTATTATGAAGATTTAGAATGAATGTGGGCTTCTGTCAAATAAATAATTGTGAAATTGTAGTGTTAGTATTGACTGTTTTACAGTATTGCCAGCATGCGATAAAAAATTAACAAGCGCACCCAGATTAGTTGAAAACCATGCTTTGTTTCTGCAGTCAATTTTATTCCAAATTTGTAGAGCAGTGTTATTAATCAAAAATATACCAGTTTTATTAAAAAAATGGTTCTTTTGTATTAAAATTAAATTTTTTTATAAAGAAATGTGGAAAAACAATCGTGATTTTTTTTTGAACTGTTAATTTTGATATTTTTTGTTAGGCTTGAGTTCATCAAATTTAATTTTCATTAAATTATTTTTACTGAAGAAAATAATTTTTACAACTTGAATTTTTATTAAAATTTTTTAATAATTTTCTTAAAAATCCTTAAAAATTTGTTATTTTTCTTAAAAAAAAACAAACTAATTTGGTAACGGAATACACCAATTGTTATAAATTGTTGCAAAAAATTTCTTATTTGTGACTAGAAATCATACTACAAAATCGTTGCACAATATATTCCAAAGGTCCTACATAAAGTACATTCTCGGGAGACACTTTAACACATCAAAAACTGTGAAAAACAATTACGAAATTTGAATAAATTTAGTTTTGTGAGACTAAAAATCACACTAACTGAATTTTGTGATGATTGGTCTAGAAGTAAGAAAAGATCCAAATAATAAACCCCTCCTAAAATCACTTTAATACACCTAAAACTAGAAAAAAATTATATTTTATTAAAATAAGGACCAGTTAAGTTTTATACCACAAGAAGTAAAATCTTAAACTTTGTGATGATCAGCATTTAATTATAATTTAACTAGATCCCATATAAAGCGTACTCTCGGAATAGGCCTTAATACGCCTTAAAGCGCAACAAATTAATATACTGTAAGGTCAGGTGTATAAAGATTGGTTTCATATACAGTATAGTGCCTACTTTTGACATATACCTACTCTAGGTGGATTATATCAAAGATTTGGCAAAGCCAAAAATGCCACTTTTACGTGTGTATTATTATTATCCTTTTTGTACTTAAAATACTTTTAGCATTAAAAGCATTATTTGCATTTAATAATGCTTTTAAACTCAAATGTACTTTTTTATATTTAAAGAACTCAGAAAGTTTTGTCGGTTAAGCCTAAACATATGACATCCTACACCAAAAGCGGACAATCCCCTTTGGAATTTTCAGATTTATTTCCCATTTTTCCCACTTTCGCCCAGCGTACATCATCAATTTCAATAACGACGATTGTATACAGATAAAACAAGTTGTAAGCATGTATGCTGCACACACATGTGGTATAGAAAAGAAATATTTTCCATAGGATATCGGGTAAAAAATCAGGTGGGGTTTGTAAGTAGGGGGGCAGGTTGGGAGTCTTTTTTCATTTGGATCAAGCAACAAGTAAAACTTTTACATAGGAATATCATGTGTATTTCTGCAAACATATGTAATCAAATGATTGAATGAATATACATATGTATGTGTGTGTAATGGTGTGTAAATTAACAACCAAAAAGGAAACAAAGAAAAGAAAAAGACCCAAATACAAGGGAGCTGGTGATAATGGTGCGGCAAAAGTGTAAAAAACTACAATTGAGATGTTCCATGAACACATTTTTTGTTTGTTTTATTTCTTTATTTTGTTGCGAAAGAACGAAGGAACCAAACGAAACAACGAACAGACAAACAAAGCATGTGCGTGAAAATGCTGCATTGCTGCTTTTTTGTTAGAAGACAGAACAACAGCAACAACAACAACAACAACAATAATAATACAATAAAAACATTATAAACCTAAAAAGAATTATGTTCCTACCCAGACTTAAATAATATACAACAACAACTGCTAACTTTTTAACTAAGCAAATAACGGGGATGCCAAAATGTAAAAGTGACAATTTAAAGCAAAATATTTCTTAAAAAGCTGCCTATCCAGGGGCAGCAGAAAACTATAAAAAATCTATAACAGTGGAATTAGAGGTACATTTTGTTTAACAAGTTTCTGTTTTTTGTATGGGTCTCTATCACCTAGCGACCTGTAATGGCCAGTATCACTGTTATAATCTGTTCCCTACCAAAACCACGTAGCACGCGGATTTTTTCCGCATCATAGCCAGACCATAGAGTCCTAGCCTTCTGAAGGCTTACGTTTGTTGAGGAGAGTTCTATAACGAGCCATCGAAATGCCAATCAGGCCGTCGGCGCATATCGTCCGAGCGACAGCCTTGTCACAGATCACACTGAGACGTCACGATACAGAAAATTTTGTTTTTTTTCTGTCTTTTTCTTCGAAAGCTGCCCGTTTTGTATTTTTGTTTTGATCACGCAATTTGTGTTGATAGTAGCGGCCTGTTTTTTGTCATCTGCAAAACGGTCAATGGAATTAAAAGATTCACGAAGGAAAACACTTTAAAATATGGGAAATATAGTTCCAGAATGAACGGCGCCCGCGTTCACATGAAAGCTAAGCAAACAACCACTAATCTGTTTGGAAAGTGCAATAAACAAAAATTCTAAAATTTTTTTCAGGTTATCAAATTTAAGAAAGCTGCCAGAAACGATTGGATCTCGAACTGTAATATCAGCTATTCTGAAAACAAAATGAATGAATAGTAGCTTATACGAAACATCCCAATAAAAAATTTTCTTGTTTTGCGAAGGACTAATTGTAATTTTGACATACAGAAATGCAGTAAAGTAAGTGAAAGAATTATTTACAAATTAAAAAAAAAAAAAAATATAACATTTGAAGAGCCACGACATTCCCTTACTACGAAGCAGGTTTGTAAGGGAGTATATTAAAGAATAGCGGTAACAAAAATTCAGTGTGAAAAGCTGATCGCTACATCCACCAATTTTTACAAGCAAAATGTATTGCTTCAAGTTGGAAACTCGCTATATAAAATTCATGTCTTCCGTTAGAGATATGATAAGCGAAACTTTTACGTTTCTCCCTTGCAAACCTGCTTCGTTGGGAGCTCCATGTTTTATTGGGCTATGTTCAACAATTGCTCTGCCGTCAAGTCAGTTTCAGTGTGGCAAATCTATGCAATTACCTACCCATTACAGGGTTTTATCATGATGTGACAGGATCTCAAACTAGGTTCGCCGAGGCAATGACACTCCATTTGTTACTGATGTGTCAGAAACTGATACCAGTACTTCCTCCTTGAAGATCTTTCTGACTAGGCACTGTATAACTTGGCAAATATTAGAACGTATACGTTATCCACGTAATGATGACAGAAAAAGCCATCTATAGGTATATGTATATGTAAATCGGCTTAGGCAAAACAGTTTAGAACACTTTTCTCCTCTGTTTTCCCAGCGACTAGAATAAAAAAAACACCATTTGAAAGGTATTTTCCGGCTGAAGTGCACAATATATATTTTATTAAAATATTTTCAGAGTTATAAGCGTTCAAGTTTGATACTAACACATATGCAAAAACCTTTATATACAAATTTTGTTTTTTCCATTTAGCAAATAATAGGGTGGTCGATTATTCGAAATTTTCAAGAAAACGGGTTTCGAATATTTTGACTATATAAATTTTATATATAAATTGGCACAGGCAAATCTTTGTTTGTCAACCACTCACGTGAAACAAAACAAATAACCGGCGACAAATCGATCCACTAAGACGGAAGAATGAATGCTTGAAACATGTAAATTCATATATATACATAGATACTTAGATATACTATATATTCTTCATATTAAAAAAATAATGGCCGAATTTCGACCATTAGGCAAACACTTGTTAAGAAAGAGAAGGAATTAGTAAAACACTTTCTCTCTTTTAAGAAAATTTCTTAAGCAGATCAGACGATTAGTTTCTTCGATATGTGGCCGATTTAATTGTGCGATTTTTGTCACTGCGATTCTAACTTTATGTGTAAGAGGGGGGAGAGGAATTAATCTAACAACTAAAGTTGTTGGAATTAGATGGAAGGACTTTTTCTGTTTGTAATAAATGCTAGTTCTACATACAATGTACTAATTGAACTCCAAGTGAACTCGCTTGGATATGCGAGCAACCCCTCTAGCATAATCTATTCTTTAACATACAAAGCTTAATTTGTGCACAACGTACCTACCTATGTATGTAAGAATGTCGCAATGTATTGATACATAAAATAAAATAAAAATTCATCACTCTTTCCTTAAACTCATTATATTTCATCAAATATTTACACATAAAAAAACATGTGCAAAAAATATATTTAAAAAGGAATGAATATAAAAAAGCAAAGTTAAGTGAAAGAAGAAAATAACTTTAACGAAAGACCATAAAACATGACGCATCGTAGTAAAGTAGAGTACAGATAAGGATTACAACGAAAAAAACGAAAGTGATAAAATGCAAAAAATGGTTAAAATTACACAAGCAATTACAGGAAAAGATATAGGTACATTTTTCTGTTAACTCCTTTTCTTTGCACTCAATTTTCCTGAACTGGGTGTTTTATTTCCATTTTTTTGTTATTTCATTCGTTAAATGTTGCGTTATTTCGTTAAGCTTTCGTTAGGGCATGTCATTTTCCAAAATGCAATATAATATTTTTTTTTATTGGAACTGTCTTGCCCTGATAATGAATGGTCATGGAAAAAGGTACCGCAGAAAAACGGTTCTGCAAAGTGTACATTTTCTCTCTTTCTCTCTCTCTCGCTATCTTTTTTCAATTCCTCTTTATGTTTTGTTTTTCCTATCTAACCGTTTCGCAGGGTCTATGCCTCAAAATATTTTTCTGCACAATGAGTGCGTCAGAATTTCTGTGTGTGTGTGTGTGTGTGTGTGTGTGTGTAATTTTTCCCCTTATTAACGAGCAAAGGCAAAAATACAATTGTAACTGTTTATTGTTGTAAATACGGCCATACATGGTCTGCCTGATTTTAACTGTCATGGCGGCCTTCTCAAAAGAAAACGGAAATGCGGGAGAGTTGCGCAAGAAATCGAAAATTAAATATAGCACAAATATTTTTTCCATTCCTCTTTTGCTGTTTTTTTGCTGCCTCTGTTACCATTTTCTAGGCTAGTTAATGATAATGTTTGCTTTTCGTTTTGTACATACTGTTTAACGGTAAATTTTTTATGTTAATAAAAATATATTTGTTCGTATTTGTGTGTTTGAACAAAATCCTCAAGCATTGTTGCCTTGATGATTTCCTATTTTTTTTCTTTTCTAAGTTTGCTTTTTTTTGTTATGTACCTATGGTTGTAGTTTTTTTAATATTTGTTGATATTTCTTTTTTATTGTTTCTATGGTGGTTTCACGTAAATGCTTTTTGTTTTAGTGTATGGATGTGTGTTTATAAGAGTTGTTTATCATTTTCCTTGAGTGCTGCCAATAGTAAAGAAAGTTAATAAAGCGCTTAAACTATTATTGTAGTTAATGAAGGGAAATAAAAACAATTTGGGTCCTCGGCCATATTGTGAGACTTAAATGTTTTAGGGTGAAAGGGTAAAGACAAATCAGAAAGTGTACAAGCAATTTAAAAGAGGAAGAAGAAGAAAAATGTTTTAAAAAAAATTTATTGCTTCGAGCTCGAGGCCAATTATTTTTAATATTATTTAATATTAAATGTGGAGATAGTAATAAGTCTCTTGCAAATCTACTCGTAACTCATTCCTTAATAATGATATCCGATGGATATCGAAATATTGGAACAAATAATTAAATAAATAATATACCTACATACCTAGGTAGGTACCTATATTTTTTAAAAATAATTGGCCTCGAGCTCGAAAAAACTTTTTATTTTAATAAAAAAAAGGTCGAAAAAATAATTAGATTTAATTTAATACTTAATTGCTTTAAAACAAAGTTTAATCTTAAGACCCACACCACGCGTTTTATGCTTTTAATAGCTACTTTCTTGGCCTTTTTTCGAGACGCATGCAAAAGTAATCATACTTCAAACGTTTATTGCGTATATGCATTTCACTCTTGTGCCTTGTAACTTGTCAGTACAATTTTAGTCTGATTCTACTTTTTGACAGATGTGTTAACGCATCAACGCATTGAACGCGTGGTGTGCACTTTCAGCTTCATGGTATGAACTAATGAATAAAAGCATACCTACTTAATTAAAAAAAAATATTAAAATTTATAATTAAATTAAAATACCTATGTGGAACATAGAGAATCAAACTTTAATTTGTTTAATTTAATTTTGCAAGGTTACCTGTTGCACTAATAATAGCTGCGTTCGTTTACCCCAAAAGTTGCAAAAATTTGAAAAAATTTGTACTGTATTTTACTGAAATGCGTTTTCGTACACATAAATTTGTAAAAGAGAGCATCTACTGAGAGAGTAAAGTGACAATTGTCAGCAAAGAGCCTGCAAAATTTAACTAAACAAATGTTTGCCTGAAAAATCCAGTAGAAAACAAAAACAAATGATTCAATATAGAAAACAAGCAAAACAATTTGCACACAAAAAATCCACAATTTGTAAAAAAACAACATTTCAAAGAACAAAAACTGAATTAAAAGTGCGGTATAAACTTAAAACTAGTTTTTAATAGGTATTTTTGAAAAGTAAATTTAATTCAATATAAATAACATTGCATTAATATTTTAGCGATGTTAACCTAATAAATATATGAATACTTCTTAATGCATATTATTCAGGGTGCCGAATATCAAAAATCAAGTATTGATGTATTTTCGTGTGTTTTTTGACGTCATAGATTTTTTGAGGTCATGTACAAACTAAACAGATCTAAAAGCTGCCACCGAAGTTCATTTAATAAATAAATTTGCTACGAATTTATAATTATTAAAATGCAATGCATCAAGTACCAAAAACAATATATACTGGGTAGTCTAAGTAACACATATTTTACTGCCCGTCTATACCAGAGATAATTATTGCGACATACATATGTATATTGCAGTAAATGTCAAAATTATGTTATCTTTAATGTAGACAGCAATTTCTTGTTCATATTTATTGCCGGCAATTTATGTTGCAATAATTGTTAATCCATTTTTGTTGACAGTTATTGCTAACATAAAACGTTAAATTTAGTTGTAAACTGAAAAAAGGAAGCAAAAAAGAAAAAAAAAATCAAATTGTTTGCGAAAGAAATTAAATTTGTGAAATGGTAGCAAATTATAATTGTAGTAAAAAATTAAATTGAAAAAGTTAATAAGCACTAAAATAATATTACAAAAATTATTTTTATTAATATAATTTTTTTCTTATTTGATCTTTGTTATTTACATTTATATTAATTGGTTTGAATTTAAGTTCTTTTTTATATAAAAATATTGATTTAACTTTAAAAAAAAAATTTAAAAAATTAATATTTTAATAAAAAAAAGACCTTAAGCTTAAACAAATTAATATACATGTAAATAATAAAGTCGAATAAGAAAGAATTTATATTAATAAAAATAATTTTTGCAAGATGGTATCAGTTTGTACACTGCACCTTTTCTTTGATTTCTTTCAAACTATAAATACGTTTTCCCATGCCTTTAACATAAGCTGAGCAATAAGAAATAATGCTCGGTTATTCTGCCGACGTTATTGCCAACTGGCTGACATATTTATCTTTAGTGTAAACATAGGGTTACAACACAAAGCTTTTTATCGGTCATATGTTTGAATGAAACTGCAATTTTTCCGTTCGTTTACTTTTTTTGTTCAATAGCCAGTTTGGGGAGTAAAATTTTCATATTGCCCAAAATTTACTGACCTACTGGATTTTACTTGAAAAGTAAACACACGCATCTGATATAAAACTTATTGGAAAATTCGTAAGGTGTGCTTATTTGGCCTATTGTACTCTAGGCTGTCTTAAGATTTTTTTTTATCAATTTTCTTTTGCTAAAATTTCGGGTTTCAAGAATGTTTTGCAAAAATCTGGAGTTTTCCAAAATTTTATAAAAATATTTTTAATTTGATAGAAAATTTTTAAGAAAATTGGGTACTTGATAGAGAAAAAATGTTTAGAAAATTTGCTATTTTACAAATCATTTCTAAAAAATTCATAGTTTTGCAATTTTATATACTAGTAAATCAGGTTTAAAAAAAAATTAAAGCTTAATTAAGGAAATTTCAAAATTTTCTAATTTTTCATCAGCCCCGGAAAGTAAAAAAAATTTTTTCCAACATGGTAATTTGTTATTTTACTTAATTTACACCATTTTTAGCTTTTAAAATAACGCCTAATTAGCTTAAGTTTCACCTAAAAACAATAGCAAAAAGCTAATAATAAACAACTTTTAATTCCGTTTTTAATATCTCCTTCCAAAAAATTTTGTTTAAGGAGTATACAAGGGCAAAAAAAAAAAACACTGGAAAGTGAAAATTATTTAAAAAGCACGTAATGGATGAAAACGCCTCGAATTTCCTCGAAATTTTTGGATGAAAATTAGAAGGTATGTGTATTTAAATGGAAACTAAAGTTAATACCTAAATGGTTTGGAAAAATTTAAACGTCAGAGAAGGTTAAAATGAAACAAATAAGAGTGCTATATTCGGCTGTGGCGCACCTTTGGTACCCTCCGCCGAGAGTTAGAATATTCTAGGAGTGGGTTTTAATGGGATCTATACACTCTCAAACAAATTTGTATAAAAAAGCACTAAAATTTGTTGCGGTTTTGGACCTATTATGCTTTTTATTCTGGTCATAGAGTGCTATATTCGGCTGCGGCGTACCTTTGGTACCCTCCACCGAGAGTTAGAATATTCTAGGAGTGGGTTTTTAATGAGATCTATACATTCTCAATCAATTTTTTTAAAAATTTAATTCACAGCACTAAAATTTTTTGCGGTTTTGGACCTAGAAATTATAGGTCGACTATCAGAAAGTTTTATGCTTTTGATGCTGGTCACACTTTCTGCAGTAAAAATTTGTAAAGACTCATACAACTGTCACTTTACGCTCTCAATTTGTGTTCTCATTTACTGTATTTTGTTTACGCAAACGCAATTTAGTAAAATGCAGTAAAGTTAAGTAAAAAATAGTAAAAACTTTTGTGTTAAAAAGGTCGAAGAATTCAAGGTAAATAATTTTTTTATTTTGAAAAATATTAGAAAAATGTTTATGCTGAAAATTTTTGGAGTCGGAGTCGCGAGTATTTGTGGTACAAAAACCTCAACTCTGACTCCACAGCCCAATTTATAACTCTTTTTTTCTGAGTCAATCGAGATGGATTTTAATGTAAAACTATTCAGGAGAACTAGCGAGAGTTTGACGCCGATATACATAGTTCTTTTTATTAGTCCGAAAGTGAGCGTTATTTCATCAGACGTACAGACAGACAGACAGACATGGCTAAATCGATTTAGAATTACTCAGGGACACAGCATATGTTAAACATTTCACATTATAATTTACTGAGTCTTTGATTAATGTTAACAAATTTTCACACGAAAGACAAACTTAGTATGTGTGCCCTCTTTACAAAAAAAAAGATCCAAACCAAAATTCAAAGGAGAAATTAGTGTATAAACTGGGTACCACAATTACGTGGAACTGTTTTACATAAAATAGTTTAAGACGGGAAATACCTACATTGTTATGAATAAATAATAATAAACATAATACCATTATTGTGACACAGTGGAAAAATGTTAGGAAAATCTTAAGAAAATATAATTTTGTTTTGTTTTTAGTCTAATAGGTATATCACAATTAAATTGACCACTTGTTTCATTTTATCGTTGTTTTATTAGAGGTTATAAGCAAGGTTGGATACCGAAACGAATTTCTATATCGGTATTGGTATTAAAAATTTTTATTAAAAAAATTTAAAAAAATAATGTTAAAATAAGAAAAATATATTTGGAATCTGGGAATTTATTTCCCATGTTGAGTTACATTTATTATATAAATTTTTATATTATTCGAATGTGTATTCTAAAGCCTACAGTACACGGAATGTAAATAACCACATGCGCATGTCGTTCTGACGTAATTTTGACGTCACTACAAAGCCATAATAGCAAGTTAATGATGTGTGATGACAACAAAATTACATCAGAACCACATACGAATGTGGCCTTTTACATTCCGTGTACAATAGGCTTGAGTCAAATTACAATTCAATATTTCAATATTTTTAATTTACTATGTGCAAGTAAATTTACCTGTGAAATGTGTAATAAATCTTGAAGTCAAATAAATTTTTACATTTTTTTGTTATTATTGGCCAAGCACTCGGCCGAAGGCCGTCTATTCATAAAAGCTTAAGTGAGAGATTCTGAATATTCTCCGCTATGGTATAAGAAACACCGGCTTCGCTAATTAAAGCTTCTGAATCCGTCCGAAAGACGTCTTTGCAGAGAAACTTAAATTAGCAAAACCTGTGTTTATTCTACAATAGATGAGGAATTCATTGCGTCCGGTCAAATAAGTATTATATTTTGGGCATTTTTTGCCACTTTTGGATAAAATTTTAATTGAAATTTTTTTTGGGCCATTTTTCGTTTACGATGCGCTATTTTTCGTTTGGGCAATTAAGACTTAGGGTCATTTTGCTGGCAGCCGATATTTGGTAGATAGGTTCTAATTGTCACAAGGGCCAAGCCCATAAATCAGCGGTGCGCAAAATGATCCCAGAAAATATGGCCTTAAAAGGAAAGTGAAAAACGTCCCCAAAGTTTTACATGAGACACAATAACACACAATTTTTGGACATTTTTGTTCGTTTTTTTTTGGGTTAATTTTTTTATTAGGGTGTTTTTGCATTTAAGGAATGAAAAATGGCCCCAAATAAAATCACTCTTTTTACTTTGGGGCTATTTTTCGTTTACTAATAAAAAATGCAAATTTTAAGAAATGAAAAATCACCCCAAACGTTTTTAAAAATACCGAATTCTTATACCAAAGTGGAGAAAATCCTTGCCGGTAGAGCAGAGATGCTTTTGTTAGTGAAGCCTGTGTTTGTTATACTACAAAGGAAAAAATCCTTGCGCCCTGCCGAAGGCCGGCTATTTAAACAGCACTTTACTGGGCGAAGCCGAAGGACGGCTATGTAGTGAAACTTTAGTAAGCGAAGCCTGTGTTCGTTATATCATAGAGAAGAAAATCGTTGCGCACGGCCGAAAGCCCAACCATGATATCAATCGTACAATTTTTAAAACCTAAACTGTATAATTATTCGGATTTTAAAATCGGGATTCTAAATTTGGGATTTTTAGTTTCGGGCATGTGAACTCCACTTAAAATTTTTAATATAACTTTCTTTGTGTTCTTTTTTTTGTGGTTAAAATTCATTATAAATTTTTAGGTGATTTTTCATAATGAAGAATTACCTCAAATTTAGGGTTATATTTAAATTTATTTTTAGGATTATTTTTCATTTTTTGGGGTAATTTTTTATTAAAAAATGGGATTGCATAATGAAAAATAGCCCCAAATTTGGGGTCAATTTTCATTAATTTTTTTGGAGCCATATTTCACAGTGCCCCATAAATCATATATAATTTGGTCAAAACTTTTTTTGTCCAAATCATCTTAACAAATTTGATTGGAATTGATTGCTATTTTAACATACCTCCGAAACAAATAATACTCCTGAAGATTGCTTTTAATGCCATACTTTTTTAAAAATTTTTGTTTTGATGTACAATTTGGTAACGATAAGTTTCATAATGACTTCTGATACATGACAACCCACTTAAACCCCTCTCTAAAATCGCTTTAAGAGAAACAAATTTCATATAGAGGTTGATACTATCTTGATAATATTCGGCACAAAAAACTCTTATATGTTATTTTTACCGCATAACATAATTTTATTTTCGTGGGTCCACACTCTAAAAAATTTGTCCGTAAATACTGTGGTGAAGGGCTTAGCCGACTATACTTACTTCTATTTTGATATATTATTTTTACAATTTTTCTGACTTTAGTTGAAAAAAGAAGAAAGGGTCTTGCTTTTTCCTTAATACCTCAGATCGATTTAGTTTTTAAGCACGTTAAATTTTTTAAATATACAAAATACCACTGTAACTTATTATAATCAATTATGAAATAAATTTAATAAATACACTAATTGAAAGTGAACAATAAAACGTTTGATAAATGAAGTTAAAAAGAATAAGTATATTTTAACATTAAAGTAGAACGTGTATAAACTGTTAATAATCCTTGGAAATCGCTTTTCAAACTTATTCTTAGAAAGACCCCAAACTAAACAGAAGAAGTTCAATAACGAAAATTCTAGAAAACATCTACTACAACTATAAGAAAATCATTAAGTATAAATAGAAACAAACTTATAAATTTATTTAGCACTTACACATATTTGCACAATAAAATGAAAATCAACTAACTTATTTACTACGTACTAAAACACAATGACTGAACGTGTGCGTTAAAGTTAAGCAAAGGCATTAGTACATAATAAGCCCTAATGGATTTCCGAATTTATACCCAAGCTACAGAATCAGAGATTTATGATAAGGAAGCGCAAAGTGTTGTGTAAATGTCGCAAAACGTTAACGGTTTACGTCAAGGTATTTTCAGGATAATAGTGTTGTTTTAGTTAAGCACAAGTGCAAATGTGTTTGGAATTTAAGTGTTTCTCTTTGCTGGCATGTGTTAACTATTTGTATTATAAAGAAATTTATGTTGGTGTGTATATAGCGTATATAGAATTTTAATAAGCATATCTTTTTTTTAGTAATTCTTTCTTATTGTATTTCCTATGCATTTTCTCTAACCTTGTTTTAGGCAAATAAGGATTTTCTTTAAGTTTATTTTAAGACGAAAAAGGAGATTTATATCTTCAAAATTTCCCTTTCCATAACTACCAAGAAAGAGGACTGTTAAGTTGCAAAAATTTGTATCTTTTAAAAAAATGTATTCTGGGTCCTTGAGCAATTCTAAGTCAAATTAGCCATGTCCGTCTGTCTGTCCATCTGTTAAAATCACGCGCACTTTTAAATCAGCCAAACTAAAGGAGATATATTGGTGCATCTAGTTCTCCTAAGTCTGGGTTCACACTATGAAAGTTTTCTTTCAGAAAGTCTGAGTTTATTGGTGAGAGGGGAAGAGAACATGCTTTTCTTTTCTCCTCTCTCACCCATAAACTCAGACTTTCTGAAAGAAAACTCTCATAGTGTGATCCCAGACTAAGCATTTGGGATTGAAATCTGTTAAGTAGGAAAAAAGTTATATATCAAAATGTGGAACAACAACTAAAAAAATTCATAATTTTGCTACAAAAACTAGCATTAATGGTGGCCGAAAGCACATATTGTTATAAGGTTTTGCACATTCGTTCTATATGACTAGAAATCACACTGTCAACATTCGTAACGATTGGTCCATAATTTACCATAGAACCCATATAAAGCCCGCTTACAAAAAACACTTTAATACGCCTAAAAGCGGAACGAACAGCGCTATTGTAATTAATTTTGGTTGGTCCCAGTATTATATGACTGTAAAATTTCGTGAAGATAGGTCCATAATTTACCATAGGCTCCATATAAAGCCTAATCTCGGATGAAACTTTATTACTCGTAATGAATAATGAAATTTGGTCAGTCATAGTTGTGTAAGACTATAAATCACTTCATCAAATTTATTGATGATCGGTCCATAATTAAGTATAGGCCCCATATGGAGCACATTCCTGAAATATTTCAACTGTCGCTGGAGGGTATCAAAGATTCGGCAAAGTCGAATTTATCACTTTAACTTGTTTTCTTGTGAAACGTTTCCTTTTTTTGATTAAAGAATAAATTTTTAAAAAAGCTAAATAAAAAAAAAGTTTTGCAAAAAAACAAATCTCTTCACTCCAAAATAAAGTTTATTTTACTACAAAACAGGGACATTTAAGTTTAAAACAAAAAGAACTGTAAAAATGTATGTAATAAATCTATTAGACATTCATATAATTAAACTTTACTGAATAGTTTCCTTTAAACAGAGAAAATATACAAACTACTACAACTCAAGTGTAGTTCCTTATTCTACAAGAAAGTTTTAATTATGCAAACAATACCTTTTTCACAAAAACGAATTTTTTTCTACAATAAAGTGGACTGAATTGCGAAAAAGTACCTTTTTTTGCCAAAAAAAAAGTGACCCTATCTGAGAAAAAGTTCCCTTAACGATAAATAATTAGTAATTTTTTTTTAGAAATAAATATTTTAACAGTTTAAATCATATTACCTTGGGCACAATTATGGCTAACTAAAGCCCTTTTATTTGCAAAAAAGTATTATTAAAAGAAATTTACCTTTAATAGTTAATTTTTTTACTAAAAGCACTAAAAAAAGAATACTTTTCTACAAAAATAAATATTAAATGGTTAAATAAAAAAAGTAAATAAAACGATTTGAAATATTTTATTAATAAATGAAAAAAAAGTTAAAAAGTTTCTTAATTTTTAAAGGACTTGAAGTTTAAATTTAATGTGCGTGTTGTTTTCCTAAAGTTGTTGGCTAAATGTATAAGTGCAAATAAAATAAAAATGAAAACCGCGAAAAATTAATATTATTTTTTTTAATAGTTTTCAATGGACTATTCGACTATGCTAGGGCCATTTTGATATTTGCAAAAATAGGAATTAGTTATACCCCTAAAATATATATATATAAGAAGTACTATTTATTGCTAAAAGTATGTATCTTGTTTTATAAAAAGTTTTGTATACATCCTTAGGCTTTATATCAAATAACCAATTTTTTTTTTTTAATATGACTATGACTACAGTGACATCAATTCGATGCCACATTTTGTGTATTATTACATTATTTTCATGTTTAAAAAGTAAAATAAGAAGCAAAAATTCCCATACTCTGCTTATTTAATTATTTAGTAAAATACATAAAATTTTTAAATTAAAATGTTTACGAAACCCATATCGGGCATGTCGCTGGTGTCTTATAATTAAGAGATCTTCTGTAGTAAAAGGGCGGAATACAACAAAAGTGAAATAAATATGTGTAACGGGTAGTAAATAATAACATTATCTCACTTTGACTTGAGTCAATCCCAATGACAACAAACTGTCGTTAAATTTAGCCAAATGAGTCCTTTCTCTGATGCTACTGAGTCATCGCACTGATGAAATTTTGTAATAAACTGACTATGATTCGTCATTTTTGCGATACCGATATGTCATCCCATTGATGAAATAATTTCAACTGATGACAATTTGGCCAAATGATGTTAAGGTTGACATCACAATTATGAAAAGTGTCATGGGGTCAAAAACGAAGATACTTGTCATTTTAGTGATGTCAAAAAACATCAGCATTATGACGCCTTTTCTATCAGTGTAGTGTTTGTATGGGAGCTATGGCCAAATAAGGAACAATTCCAATAAAATTTGGTAAGATTTTTTACCTTGTAATAACATAAGTTTGGACGAAAAATCAGAAGTATAGAAGAACATGTTTATCAATTAAAATAGATAATCATTCAAAGAAAATTTTGATCTACCAAGGGTTAAATACAATTTGGTTTAAATATTGATGTTTGACTATTGACTGCCAGCAGTCGTCAATGGCTGTGAGTGTTAAACGGCAAAACCTTCTGAAGAGATTGAGTGGCTACAATTGAAACATGTAAGGGTAACCTGTCCGTGAAAGCCTGGGTTCGATCCCAGCGGCAGTCAAGAATGAAAAATTATCTATAAATTTTAATTAATTTCATGTTGTAAAATTCCTTTCTTCATAAGAATAATTTAATTAAAATTAAATTTGATGAACTTTAGCCTAATTAAAAATATCAAAATTTGGATTAAAAACCATAACAGTTCAACAAAAATAACCACAATACTAATTATTATTTGGACCAAATTTAATCTAAATATCAACATAATAAGATAACTTATGGGCACAAATTATGTTAAATTATGAACCGATTTTTTTTACATGGACAGCCAGCCAGCCTGCCAATCAGCCGGCAGGACGTACAGACATAATTAGATCTATTCAAAAAGTGATTCCAAGTCGATCGGTATACCAAAAGGTTGGTCTAGGAGCAATATTTTTTAGTGTTACACACATAAGCAAAAACGCATAATACCCTCTCCACTATTGTGGTGTGGAATCCACACACACTGTGGATGTAAAAAGAAACAGACATTTTTAAAAAATTACACATTTTTTTCATAAAATAGCTGCATGTAGAAGAGGGTTCTGGCATTTTTAACCCACTTTATATGCAGATCACAAATGACTACTGCAACAGAAAATAAAATAAACTAAAATATGTACGTTGGCATTAAATAAACGACTTAAAGGAGATAGAACAAATAAAAAAGGAGGAAAAATAGAATTAGTTGGGTGTTTTTTTTTTTTTTGCAAATATTCAACAATTAGTGGTACATCCTCCTCTTAGGCATTTACATATTTCTATTTTTGTGTGTTTTAACAAATGTAAATAATTGACAAATCTTTCTAATGACATCATTCCCATCAACAAAATAATTATTTGTATAGATAGAGAAAGAAACGTACGGGAGTTACTACTAGTACATAAATAAAATAAGCAAACATTTTAATGTTGGAAATAATCTACTCTTATTTTACTGCAAAAAAAAATAAATTCTTGGTTTTCTTTTTGATATATTTTTACGAGAGTAAGTTTATTTCGGAAATACTTTAATAGGAGCCAAAAAAAAAAAAATACAGAGGAAATGTGTTAATTTGAGTTAAAGGGAAGAAGGCATTGTCTGTGTGTGTGTGTGTGTGCTTAAAATTGGTAGGAGTTGAAGAGTTTTGCTGGTTTTATTTATTTAACTTGCACGATTTATCGATAAAACATTTTAGAAGTTTTTATTTCTCTATGCCATGTTAACACATTTGCTTTTGTCAACATCTCGTCATCATAAAACCAAAAAAATTTAAATGCAAAGTTAAAAGCAAAAAAAAAAGGAAATATCGGTACAAAGCCGTGGTAAGTAAGAGTTTGATAAACTCCTTTACTTTTTTTTCAATTAGAGCAAATACAGGTCCTGAAAATTTTTCTTAAGGAAAATTAAGCCAACTTCTAGCAAATTTTCTAAAGGAAAATTTTGCCACTTTCTGGCAAATGTTTCTAAGGAAAATTATGCCTACTTCTGGCAAAGTTTTTTAAGAAAAGTAATGTTGGGTTTTGCCATATTTTCTATAGAAAAATTATGCAAGATCATAACTTATATTTTATATGAAAATTACACCAGATCCTGACAGTGGCGCAAACAGTAGAGCTGCAAAGAATTCTACCGATGAGTATGTAGTTATTCTCGAAACATGTAAATTCGACATAAGTTCGATCCCCAGTTCAGTCAAAAAAAAATAAAAAAATAAAAAATTTTAATTCATTTCATTTTTTTAAAAATTCCTTCCTTCATTAAAACAATTTAATGAAAGCGAAATTTAATGAGTTTTAGCATAATTTAAAAATATTCTATAGCCTAATTTAAAAATATAAAAAATTTCAATTAATATCCTGAAATATTTTAAATATCAAATTTTCAATAGTAAGATTATACCAAATTTTCATAGGAAAATCATGCCCGATTCACTGGCAAATTTTCTAAACGAAAAATATTCCGATCCCCATGTTCTGTAATTCCCGCGTGAGAAATTAAACAAAAATCCCATAAATTGAAACAAACAACTGTTTTACCCACTTATCTGCGTCTGTAATATTTTTGGAGGGTAAAAGCTGTCAAGTAAGGAAATTACTCACCAATTTACAAAAAAAGTGTGTCTGTAAAATTTTCGTGAGATAGTTCCCGCTTTGAACTGTCAAATAAACTCACGAAAAAAAACGGGGTGAGAAAAAATTTATTAAATATGCAAACTGCAATGAATAATAACACGGAAGAGGTAAGAACATATTTTGTTCTTGGCAGATTTTTCATGTCTTAAATATTTTTCATTTAACATTAAAAAAAAAACGAATAGTTTTAAAGATATTTTTTAAACAACAAACATTAAAGCAAGGCGAATTCACTAGAAGGTGAGGTCAACTCTACAACAACACTGCTTCTGTGGTCGGATAGTCAAAATATTGCTAGTAGAAAAACCTTCTAGTGAATTCGCCATGCACAAAAGTCGCACATTACGTTATTTGGTATAGCTGATGGTTGTATTTTCGCTGTTGAAAATTTTAAAATTTTTGTAAAATTCGTTTGCCGTTAACGTTATGGTGAACAGGGCTGTCAGATGTGGCGATTTTTCGCCAAACGTGGCGATTTATAAACCGGATTGGCGACGCAATTTTGTGTTTGGGGACATGGCTATTTTGGCGACTTCTAAAACGCATTTTAACTTTTTTTTAACAAACTGCTTGCGATTTCAAGTCAGAAACACAAATGTTAAGTGTTTTGCAATTGTCTATTATGATATAAACACTCTACTAGAACAAGTCTAAATATGGAACATTTAAATAAAGGTTAAATACACTTGTATACTCTTTTTTATATAAAACTTTTATTTGGCAAATTATTTTTACCAAAAATTGAGGAAAATAAATTTTTGGCGATTTTTAGCAATTTTCAATATGCTATTTTGGCGATGAAGGTGAAAAAAATCTGACAACTCTGATGGTGAACGGTGTTCTCAACGTCTGCAATTTAACATCGGCTTCGAGTGGAATATTATGACTTTTTTTTTCTTTTTCAAAAAACAATGGAAGAATATCTTGTTTTAAATCTTTTTGATGCGAGAAGTTATCACAAAAGTTGTAACATGGGTACAGGTCCTACTCGTAGTATATTTTTTATATGAAAATAATGACAGATTCAGGCAAATTTTGTAGAGCAAAATTATGCCAGAGTCTGGCATATTTTCTGTGCACAAATTATACCAGATCCTGACAAGTTTACTATAGGAAAGTTATGTTAGATCCTGCCAAATGTTCAATATGAAAATTATTCCAGATCATGGCATATTTTCTATAGGGAAGTTATGCTAAATTTTGACAAATTTTCTATAGACAAGATATGGCAGACTATGGCAAACTTTCTATATCAAATTTATGCCAGATTCTGGCATATTTCTTTACGCAAATTTTAACAGATTCTGGGAATTTTTTTGAATGAAAGTTATGCTAGATCCTGGCAAATGCTTAATACAAAAATTATGCCAGATCATGGCATCTTTTTTAAAGGAACATTATGCTAGATCGCTAGAAAAATTATGTCAAAAATGTGGTAGGATCTGGAAAATTCCGCTAAGATTTTCTGTATGTAAAACTTTTTTGTTACTTTGACATTATTTAGTGACAAAATGATATTGGTAACATAGTTACGCTTTATAAATATCGAACATTAATTTCTGTTATTGTTAACACACACGCACATTTACAATATCGTGTTCTTTTTCAAATGTGTTAGATTTATGAATAAATCTATTAAAAGAGCCCAAAAGGATACGGATAGAATTACATTTACGTTTATATTGCGTTGTTGTTATTTATTTTTTATTTTTAATTTTGCATTACTAATAAACAGTTTTAAAAATGAAACTGGGTGTTATTTTAATTCATAGTTTCAAAGTATACTCTAATATAAATAAAATTTTTTTTCAATAGAAACTAATGTATAAAAAACGAGGGCTATTTGAAAAATTCTCTAAAAAGAAGAAACCGTAAAGACTTTTAAAATTCGCCTCAGCTCAGCGTTGCTCGGGGTCAAACAAAATTCGTATGAAAAAGAATTTTGGATTTAGGATGAAGGGTATTTCAAAAAAACGGTTCACGTTTTGCGCATTTTTGGACCTTTTTTTCACTTCCTGGTCCAAAATTCCGGGAAAAATATAGACTACAGTAGCGCACACATGCACATACAAAACAATTAATGGTATCTTAAATGTATTTATCGCACCTATGCGATGTCTGATTTCAACCTTTTTTTCTTTTATAGAGATACATTTAAAATTCTTTAAATTTTCTAAGAACTTATACCACAGCACTCATTTGCCTGCATGTATTTTTGTATTAAAACCCATCAACTTGTAAATTATAATGAAATTCCACCAGAAAGAAAAGTCATTAAAGGTGCAGTGTTCTACACACACTTCCGTCCGCACCCTCTACCCTTCTCTTGATTTAATGCTTTGTTGATATCCTGCTTCTAATGGCAACTGACATGCTGATATGAGTAAAAGTATTTAGAAATGTTCTATTTAGGGTTTTCTTTACTGTTAAATTTTCTATTATATTTCTTCAAGTTTTTTCTACTGATTATATTTACAAAACATTTGCGTGTCGCATGCACACTTTCTACGTGCACTGTATTTGCAATAAAATTGAATTCATTATTGTTGCCATTACATTCATTATTAATGTTGTGGCTGTTTTTATACTGTAACAAGTTTTTGTTGATTTTAAGGATTTTTTTTTTTTAGATTACATCAATGCAAAATAATTATATGTATTCATACACGGAGAGAGAAAACATTTTTCAATATGGTCAACTTCAACAAAATGACTTATTTTTAACGAAAACAATGTCAACTATATTTTTGTTATTATAAACTATAACATGTCCGGAGGCAACCATAATATGTTTGTGGCTTCTTGATGAAGGACCAATTTGACAATAAACTTGTTGCCGTAGACAAGTAGTTTTTTTTCTGTGTGTACATACGAATTAATTATACATACATTTGAATGTGTACTATTTTATTTTGCTTATAAGAAAATTGTTTATACTGGCTTATCTACAGGACTCATTCAAACGTACAACTCAAGGGAGTTTCACACTTTAACACAAGTCTTAGATGTTTTGAAGAAAATACAACCATGCCATGATGAAATCTAATGTACACTATCACACAAGTCTTACGTATTCCATAATACACTTTTTCTTTTCACACTCTTTCAATAATGTTAATAACTCCTTTCATTTACTGAGACACATTGGGTTGCAATCACACCTGTTTCAATTTGACAATTAAAGGGTTTAGAACAACCTTTCCACCCGAGAGATCAAGACCGCCGTCGTATTCCATAATTCTTTATGAAAAATATATCTAATGAGTTTTGTTGCGGCTGACAAAAAAAATAAAAGTACGATAGTGTGAATGCAATGTGTTTCGAAAAAGTCAAGTATTACGAAAAAAAAAATTTACATCCCATTCGACTTCATCGTTCTTTGAAAGTTTTTTTTAACAATATTACTTTTTATTTGGTCAGGGTTACATTTCAACAAACGCATGTTAATGTGTGATAGTGTAACTACCCTGCAGATAATATTGGACTACGTTATCCATTTTGATGAAATGGACTACTCCCTGGACTGTTCCAATGTTATGCAAGCATAGACCATGTCATTGTTAAAAAGTGTTTGTAGTGAGATGACATGTCTTCGTTTTTAATGACATATTTTCGTTTTTAAACGAAGTTAAAACTAATCCTCTGGAGTACACCATGGAATAGTTTTAAGACTAGTCCACTAGAGTATGTATAAACATGGAGTCGTTTTAAGACTACTCCGTTGTAATGAACAACTGGGTTATATGGTCCACTCCTAGGACATCGTAAAGTTAAATAGACCACCTTTTAAACACATATTTGGAGTATTTTTGGAGTACTCCTACTCCTTTATGGACTACTCTTTACATGTATGTATGGACTAGTCTCGTTGTCTGCAGGGTACAAACTGTTATGTTACCAGCGTTTAAAAAATGCTGTCAGAGTAGAAAAACTGCAGTTTCTTTCATTGCTTCGTTTGTCATTGGCAAAAAAAAGCTGTTTCTTTTACTTCTGATTCATTTATTGTAAACAGTCGCTGTCAAACCAACGCAACACGCGACAAGTTGTACACAAATTTTCGAGTTTTGTTCGACAGTTTTTGGTTACGAATGTAGTTTTTTAAACCTGTATGTTACATTCGTTTTTTTTTAACAGTCGAAACACAACTTATTTGATTTCTATCTCGCAAAGTATTAAGGAATATATAAGACTTGTGTGATAGTGTAAGCTAGCCTTAAGGAAAATTTCAAAAAAGATGAAGTCGTACGGATTGTTAAATTTTTTTTCGTAATACTTGTCTTTTTCATAAGACATTGCATTCACATTATCACAATTTTACATATTACTTGAGTTTTTAACAAAGTCTTATAGTGTTAACTAACCTTAAGTTGTTCTTGACTATTTTTCTTAAATTTTTTAACAATAATTAGATCATGGAAGCATTTTCGCTAAAATTCTATAGCCTTTTCACACTTGTTAACATTTAACATCTACCATTACCTTGCGAAGATGTTGAAGTTTTCCCATAACAAATATGTACGTAGTGCTAAAATTCCAAAATTTTCCAACATCTTTACAAAATCTCATTTTGTTCCCTTTTACATCTTTCAATTTTTTTAGTGTCATTACTAGAAAAGTGGCAACGAATTATATTATAACAGTGGCAAAAACTGGCAAAATGGTTTTTTTTTGAAAGCAGCGTTACCATTTGTCAAGTTTTTACTTTTTTGCAAGTGTTTTTTTGTATAATTTTTTTTTACTATCAAACAAAACAAATTCTAAATACATTTTGAAGTTTTCTTTTAAAATTTTGGTACTTTTGTAAAAAAAAATTATTTAAAAAATAAAAGTTTTTTTTTCAGATATGTTGAAATTTTCTTATTTATAGTAGATGTTAGATGTTTCAAGTATGAACACATGTTTCACAATTTCAACATGTTCAATGCGCTCCTCGGAAATGCATTCTAGTGTACCAAGGGTATTAGGTGCAAATTCACACACGTCAAATTTGACTCGTCAGGTCTTGAGTTTTTAGGAGAGATGGGAAGAGTGAAAGTCATTTCTTTTCCCCTCTCTCCTAAAAACTGAAGACTTGTCGATTCAAACTTGACGTGTGTAAATAGGCTCTAAGACTTGTATTATAGTGTTAAGCGGACGTACGTGCGTTATTGCAAAAATGGTCAGATTTTGGTAAAATGTAGCCATTTACCTGCAAATTTTCTATTTAGTAATATTTATTTTCAGCCAAATTTTCTTTTGTAAATTTAGCTACGTTTTAGCTAACTTTCTATAGAAAAAACTATTTAAATTTTTTCAGGAAATGTAGCCAAATTCTTCTATAATATAGCCAGAAAACTTTGTTTAGATTAGTCTGGGATCACACTTTGAAAGTTTTCTTTCAGAAAGTCTGAGTTTATGGGTGAGAGAGGAGAGCAAAAAGCATATTCACTTCCCCTCTCACCAATTAACTCAAACTTTCTGAAAGAAAACATTCATAATGTGAACCCAGACTTAATGTAGGCAAATGCGAACAAATTTTCTAGAGGAAAGTGTAGCCAGACTCCAACAACTATATGTAGTAAAATTCTGCTAGTTCCTGGAAAATTTTTTCATAAACAATTTTGTCGAGCAGATTCAGGCAAATTGTCTATGAAAATAGACTTGCTAGGATCCTTGCAAAATTTATATAGGTATACAATATGTTAACCTTCTGACAAATTTTGTTTGTATTCACATTGTTTAGGTAGAATATATTCATTATTATTGACAATTTCTTAATCTTTATATCTGGTCTTTTTAAATATGTATACATGCATGTACATACATATGTACTTGTACGAGTAGTACCATGTAATGTGCCAACCTACAGCTTATGGTATGACATAAAAAATACATGACATTACATTTTTATGGCACTTAAGACAAAGAAATTTTTTTATTGTTTTAATTTTGTTGTTTCCTTTTTATTTGTGGTAAACAACCATGAACCTGAAAATAATACGTTACCATGAGTTATGATTGTTAAATGAGTACAGCAACAACAAAAACAACAACAACAACAAATCAATATAAAAACACGAATAAAAATCAACAACAAATATTAGTGTGGAAATTCATGTAATGCACAAATTTTGTAAACGAATTTATGGAAAACAGTGGCTGAACAAATGCAATGAACATGTAGGAAACCAATATGTTAAATTCTAAAAAAGAAATTTGTAGAAATACTAGGAACACAATCGGGCCTGTGTCGTAAGAACGTAGGACGTAATGTCGTAAATTTTACTACAATTCCGTCGTAATGCGAAAATTCAAAATGTCGTAGCTTTTTATGAATTCTAAGGGAAACTCTATTTTTTGTTGTTGAATTTTACAACACAGCTATAATATTTTGCATTTGCTCTTTTGCAAGACCATTCGCACCAAACACTAAACTCCACTTTGCCACATTCTTAGTTTAGTATCAGCGGAAGCAAATTAGCGTGCATTTTCTGATGATATTGACAAGTTTTTTAAAGATATAGGAAACCACTTCTGCAAAAGTTCTAAATAGTAGAAGAGACAACTTCCTCTCAATTCAGAATTATTTTGGAATGATCTCATTATATTTTCAAATATTTCACAACAAGTAATTAATAGAATTTTGGAACAATGGGAGCCCACTCGATTATTATTTTACTCCGAATTATTTTGAAGGAATTTTATAAGCGCTAAATTAAATTTTATTATATTCGGACTTCTACTCCTTTCTTGTTTCTGCAGTACATATTGAAAATTGTTACACAATAAATTTGAATATGCAATCCGAAGATTGCATTTTGAGAAATATTCATCAATTTTCACAACAA
Organism: Pollenia labialis; assembly: GCA_949318255.1. Classification (NCBI taxonomy): domain Eukaryota; kingdom Metazoa; phylum Arthropoda; class Insecta; order Diptera; family Polleniidae; genus Pollenia; species Pollenia labialis. Next base: position 129,164,809 of record OX439143.1, on the reverse strand, counting down.
TTTCGAAAATTTTCTACAAAAAAGACGATAAATTCTAAAAAGTGAACAAAAGCGCTCTTGTGGCAAACAAAAATAAAAATAAATGGATTTTAGGAACCTAAAAACCGCATGATACAGGTCTGGCTGGACCAAATAAAATTGTTTGCCTCTATTCTTAATTATTTTGGAAAACTAACTATTTTGAAAAACCCGGGGCTCGAATTAATTTTTGACCGATGGTAAAGTTTCTTGGAATGACTTATAGAACAAAATCGCGATGTGCTTTTGATGCGAAAAAATTATACAACCCTATTATTATGTATAATTAATGATCATGATTTTTTTTGCTATCTTTTGTTTTTGTTGTATTAAATTTTAGTAAAAAAAAAATAAATAAAAAAAAGATTTAGTACTATTGGGGGCAAAAAAGGTACAATTTGAAAAGTTTGTTGGTACGTTATTGGTTTTATCATTTATCTTCCCTGTGTGGTTTTAACAAGGTCGCCTAACACTGGTGCATTTGAAACCCAACATTCGTCAAGTTATCGCCAAAGTACCGCCCGAAATGTGCAAAAAAGGTCGAAAACAACCTCAAAAGAATCGACTGCTGCAACCAATCTAGAGGCGGCCATTTAAATGATATTCAGCCTTATTCCAGTTGTCGTTGTCGTAATCGTTCAAGTGGTTTTTGGAAGAGATTAAAGAACACTGGTCGTGTGTTACTTTAATCTCTGACAAAAAACGACTTGATCGATTACGACAACGACAACTGGAATAAGGCTGATTGTTTTTCATAGAATTTTCTTCAAAATTATAGCTTAATGTATATTTTATTTAACTTTACTTTTGAAACCGAAAATTGGATAACCTGTTATAAAATAGTATACGTATTAAGTTGACAAGTTATCTACATCATGCGCTACTACGTTAATACGGTGTAATTGTGTTTCTACGGATACTTGCAGAAGTTTGTAGAAATCGATTATTTTTATATTGAACAATAAATTTTTACAGTTTTTTGTAATTTTTTTTTTCTTTGTCTAATATTAATGGCTCCATATGAAAAGTGTTGCCAGCTGCTATTCAAAAATGTTAACAAAGTGATCTAAAATGTGATTAAAATAAGTATTTCTTACAACTTTTTAGATAAGAGGTCTTTTGAAATCAAAATTCAAAGTTTTTGAAACATAAACTGTACAAAAAAAAACTGTTCAATACCAAAAAGGGCAAATCTCAGTTTCTTCCTTTTAAAACCTACTTTTTATCATTTAAGTTGCTTATATAGATGAATTTACGAAAATAATTATTTTCAAACATTTTTTTATTTATAAAAATTTAGCTAAAATAAAAAAGGCTAAAAAAATTTTACTTTTGCTAAAAAACGATAAAAAAAATGGTTATATTGGCAACACTGCACATTAGCCAGTTTTTTTACAAATTATCCTTGTTAATACACAGGATAATGTCTGTAACTGTTGTCATCGTCATCATCATTTTAATTATATTTCCTTAGGCAACTAAAAAAGGTACCATTATTGTTATTGCTCTGCTTAAGTATTTTTGGTTTTTTTTGCCGCAGTTCATTTTAAAAAGCCTAATCATAAATAATTTTTTTTAACGAAAAAATACTTTTGTTTTAACGTTTAAGTTAAGGAAAAATTAAGTCAGCATTTTGTTTTAACGTTAAAGTTAAGGGAAACTTTAGTCAGCATATTGTCTTATAAACGATTCTTCAATCTGGATCTCTTTTTAACAACAAAAATTGTTAAAACCAAGCAGAATTTTTTCTTTCTTTAAGAAAATTTTTCTAAATTTGCCAGAATCTGAGAACATTTTTCTATAGAAACTTAGCTTGAATCTGTTCTTTTTTTTATAGGAAGTTCATCGAGTCCAAGATTGTCAAATAAATCCAATAGAAATTCGAAGACCGCTTTTTGACACGCGAAGTTAACTGGGAAAAGTTTTGAGGATATAGGAGAAAAGGGAAAATAGAATGCTATTTCTTTTACTCTCCCTCGTACAAACTCGAGACTTTGTATATCAAAAACCGATCTAGTTAAATTGATGTGTATTGTCTTGCAGAAAATTTACTAGAATCTGGTAACGTTTTCCAAGTAAAATAGATAGAATCAAGCATTATTTTTCAATAGACAATTTTTCTAGATTTTGGATTCATTTTTTATATTTAGAAAATTGAACAGACTCTTTCAGCATTTTTCTTTAGAACATTGGCCAAAATCTGTATTTTCCTACAGAAAATTGGTCAGAGCTTGGCTACATTTTTCTTAAGAAATTTAGCCTAAATACATATTCATTTTTAGGAAAGTCATGTCTTGTAGTAGATTTTAAAAATTGATTAGGACTTTCTACACGTTCATAGTCAACAATTAAATTATTTAGATTTAGCAAACAATGACACTTGCCTTGATACCGAACAATCGACACTCCTAATGACCTCATGCTCAGTTGTATTCACTATACTAAATTTATATACAGCTACTCCCACTAAAAGTGGGACACCTTGCAAAAATACATGGTTTTCATACTTTATGGTAATTATTTTTGTAGCTATGAATTAAATTGCTATTATATAATTCATTCTAAATAAAGTACTTTCTTCTTTTACATGCGTCGCATGCGCCTTAAACAAATTTGATCAAACGCAATAACGCATAGAACGCGTGGTGTTGCCCTCTAGCTTTATTTTAAGTTCCAAACATAGCAACATAAGACTTTTTCAATGTTTCTCACCTATAATGTGAGGAGCTGTGTGTGATAAAACATATCTGTCCTCTCTCTCTCTCTCTGCAGCTTTTCCTTCTCGCATTTTCACACCTCGTAAATTTGTTTTATATACGAGCCAGCGCTGCCAGAAGTAAGATTTTACCTTAATTTTTAAGATTTTTTAAACGAAAAAAGATTTTAAGATTTTTTCCCCAAAAACCAGATTTTTTGTTTTGTCTAGACGAAGGTTAGGTTTAATTAAAAAAAACCTTCTTTGTTCCCATTTAAAATTTGTTAAACTAAATAATACAATTTAGTATAAGAAATTAAATTTGTTGTTGTTTTTTTTTTTGTTTATTTTATGTATTAAATAAAATATAAATTGTTTTTATTATTTATAATAAAAAAAAACCACTTTTTCCAAAAATAAGATTTTTTCTTCAAAAATAAGATTTTTTTTGGTGAAATTAAGATTTTTTGCTAAAAATTTCTGGCCGCCCTGATACGAGCGTTGTTTGCGATTAATTGTCACACAGTTTGCTTTTGACAAAACTTTTAACAAACAAAATGTTTTGTTAATTGTTTAAGTACAAGTTTAAGTTGAATTCAAAATAAAAGTTTTCATTTATTTTTTTCAACATTAAATTTACCAAAAATAACGCTTTTTCTTAAATACTTGAGTGTGGTTAGTGTGTTTGTGTGTGTACGTGCTAAAAGGGTGGGTGTTATATTGATTGCTTTGACGCCATTTGAACTAGCGACAAATAAGGAGAGAGCTTAACCTTAATGTTGCTTTGCTGTTTGCTATTTATTCATCATTCATTCAAGATGTCTAAGACATTTAAGTTTTTGTCACAGCTGAGACTTGTTTATATTTCATAGTCCTTTTGTGGGTAATTTTTTAGCTAATGATGGGTGTTGTTGTTTCTTTTTGTTAATTTTGTCAAAAATTTAAATGTTTACTTTGTTAACACTCTTTTGTTGCTTTTAAAATGGTTTTAATTTTTTTTTCTTTTCAAAAATTTTAATTAAGCAAAATAGGTAAAATCATTGTGTAATGGGTCCCTAGGGTTTTAAGTGGAGTATTAAATCCACTACCCTTGTAGGTAGGAATAAAATGTATTTATCACTGACTTGGGGTTTATGGTGGTTTGGGGAGTTAAACAAATCCCCAAACTAACATTTGCTAATGAATAAATTAATATGTTGAACAATAAACCCATACGTGTCTCTCTATCTAAAACAAAAGGCAATTGTGACAGGACTTACATTTGGAGGGCTCAGAGCTGAAGCGAACCAAGTCAAAAAAGTACTAAATAGAGTTAAACTTTGCGGAGAATTTCGCACCAGCTTTAAAATAAATATATCTATTATATTAAATGACTTGCTGCGGTTCAGCTCTACATAAATTAAAAAGGCTTTTTCTAGATTATTCTGCTGTCAATTTACAAGAATTTGGCATGATTTTCTTGCAGAAAGCTATCTCAACTTTTCTACAAAACATGAACTCGGTTATCTGATTTAATTTGTTTTAAAAAAATTTCCATCTGCTTGTTACCCCTTCTTATAAAAAATATGCAACAATCTGGCAAGATTATCTGTTAGAAAATTTTCCATAATTTAAAAGTGCCGGTTCACACACGTCACGTTTGACTCGTCAAGTCTTGAGCTTTTAGGAGAGAAGGGAAAAGAGAATGTCATTTCTTTTCCCCTCTCTCCTAAAAACTCAAGACTTGGTGGGGCAAACTTGACGTGTGTGAACCGGCACAAAGCGGTTACATTTACCAGTACTGGCAAGACAGTAGCAATACATGCAAACTTTTTCACCAATACATGCACACTTTTCCAACTGTATTGTCTACGCTCTAGAAAATTTTGCAGACAGTAAAATTGGACAGTGATTTGACATTTGCTAACAGTAATTTGTTTAGTTCATATAAAACACTTTTAGCTGGACTTGCACTACAACATTCACGTTTGATAATTTTAAAAAGAGAACTAACTGTCTTAACTACTGTCTGGACGCCTACGCCACGAAGACAGTTAGTAGTGTTTTCGGCAACCAATATGTATTTTCTAAACTGTCTTGCCAGTACTGTCAAACGTAAACGCTGTGTAAATATTCTAAAAAAAAATGTAGCCAAAATGAAGCCCGATTATTGCAAATTTTTTTCAAAGAAAACATTTCCAGATCTTGACAAATATTCTGTAAGGATAATATTATTGCTTAGTTTTCTTTTAAAATTATTTCCCTTTTGGTATTCCTTCCCTATAACCTTAGTTTATTGTTTTCTAGTTTTTTGTTTTACAAAATACTTGTGTATATATGTACATTGTACACGTATGTATATATTTTTTTGTTTTAATATCTAACTTGAAAACTAAGTATGTATTTCTGGTTTATGTCATTTGTCATTTACATGGGTTTGGTCGACAATGTCATCCTTTTATCTACATATTTGTTTTCTGTTATTTTACGCTATTCTTTTTATATCCTTCACCACAGGTGGAAAGGTTTTACATAAGTATATATAAGTTTGTCATTTCGTTTGTAAATTTTAAGATCACAAAAAAAAAAAATGTTGAATATAATATAAAGTAACCTTCGGAAGGAAATAATTCCTAGTTTCTATATTCTTGATTCTTATAAATAAACAAATTGATTTTGCGATATCCGCCTGTATGTTAAATACAAACGAGATCCCACCATATATGGGATCTCGATTGTTTTACATATATATTACACTGATGGCTAATAAATTAGTGAATGCTTAAACGCTGGTTTACTTGAACTTAACTTAAAATTATATGTAGTTTAAACTCAAAAACTATAAATCAGTGTGCGATGTAATATATGTAGTTAAAAAATAAAATGTGGCAGCACTACAATAAATCTTGTCAAATAAATATTGTCTGTATTGGTAGTTTAAACGCCCAATTTTATGCGTTTAAAGATGGTTTATATGTTTACTGATTTATAGATTTGTTGGTTTAAACCAGTGTTCGAAAATAAACACAAAATATCGTTTCTTAGTGTTCGGTTCGGTAAATTTGTGGAAAACACAAACGCAAATAGTGTTTGTGTAGGAAATCATTCAAAAAATAACGTTTTTATCAAACTCAACAAAAGATTAGAACATTTAATTCCGTTCGGTTTTTTTTAATCCACTTCATTGTGTTCGGTTCGGTTCATTAATGTTCGTCCCTTTTGGCTGGTAAAAAAACCAAACATTTTTTACAATAACAAAATACACATGCGAAAAAAAAAACAAAAAGCCAGCAAAATAATTTTACACCAACAAAACATATACACAATACCAGCTGTTCGTGGAGCGGTCGTTGCAAAAATTTTTCGTTTGTTCAACTCTTTAGCAATGTAAAAAAGAAACATTATATAACATAAAAATATAATGCTCGTCTACTGTATCACAACATTAGTTCTGTTTTTTAACGACGAACAGAACACTATATAATTTCTCTTTCTGAAAAATAGTTACGAACGGCATTAAGGGGTGTGTTCGTCTACACTGGTTTAAACACATTTAAATCCAAAAAGAGAGTCTAACTTGCTCTAAGCCCTAAGACTGGGTTTTTAAAATCTAAGTTAAACTAGATTTAGTTAAGCTGAAAACACATTGGTGCCGCCATAATCAAGTTTGTATACAAAATTTTGACGAACAGCTTAGTTTTGCCTTTTTATGAAATAACAAAAACAATCACATTTCGCTAGAAAAATCCGAATTTAAGACTCCGTTTAAATAAGTTTGAACTGAATTCACATCTCAAAACCCGGCCTTAAAAGAAAAATCAATCCATTTGTACTTAAATCAAAATGAAGTAAGGAAAGTACGGATTTGCTTAAATATAAAACAGAATGCTTGACTCAAGTACGGGATATTCAAGTTCCCCGAACTTAAAATAATCCGAAAACGGAATTGAGGTAAAAGAGAGATTAATGTTAATCTCAAACTGTACTTGTTGCATGAAATTCTAAATTGGTTTCAATCCCAAGTTTGTACTTGAATTAACCCGAAAGTGAGATTTTGCATTAAACCTAAACCCATTCATTTCGCATTCGTATAAAAGGATTTTTTTAAAAAACCTTAAAAACTGCCAAAAGAATTTGAAAATTCGAGAAAAAAAAAATAAAGTTGTTATCAAAATATTTTTTTTGGGCTTCAAATTGGACTTACAATACATTTTTAACTTATAATTTCCAATCCAATGGAGAAGGGTTGACAGCATTCGTCCAAGCTGATTATTAAGCACTCGTGTTTGTTTGAATTTGTATTTAAAAATTTTTGTAGAGTCCGGGTTTCATAGCACGTGTAGAAAATGGTCTAAATGCAAATTTTTTCACTTAATTTGTGTAGCTTTTTTTTTGCTTTTATACCCAAATGTATACATTTTAATGTCCTTGTAAATTAGGGTCAGTATAATAACGATAACAAAAAGAAGAAAAAACCAGCCTTAAACCGATTTTCAGAAAAAAAGGATAGCAAATAGGAATAAAAGAGAATTCCACGAATATAGCAAAAGAATGCTGAATTGTAGCTATAATATGTATGTATGTATGTATATTGATATTTAAAAATCATTTTGTAATTCAAACGTGGTTTTTTAACCGCTCCCACAAAAAAAATTAATTACATATAAATATTTGTGCATGTATGTTAAAATATGTGTAAAAAAGAAATATTTTAAGGTGGGAAGGTATTTTGTTAGGACGTATAAATTCAAACAACTTTTGGTAGTGCAAAATTATAAAAATATATTATCCAGCAGCCAGCAAAACTAAGGACACAGCAGTACTTTTTTTTCAAAATATCAAAAACATGAAAACGAAAAAAATAGATTTATTTTTTTTTAAAAAAAAAAATAAAACATTTGTGTCTTTTAAATTTGCTAAATTCCCATTTCATTCAATTGATAGATTTAAATTTAATTTTGATGGGATAAGCTATTCCTATGCGTATTTCACTGGTTGCTTACGCCAGATTGTCAGGAAACTTCATCCAAAGATTTTAGAAAAGCTAAAGATTTTATAAAAATAAAACTGTTAAGCGAATAAGAATTATAAACCTCAGTTTTACTTGTAACAATATTAAAGCTTAAACAAAATCAACAACAATAAACAGTGAGTTTATCTTTTCTTACAGTCCCGACTACAATTGGTTGATTTTTTGTCAACTCTAAATGAAGTTGTAAGTGGGTAAAGAAAAAACAAAAAAATAAAAAAAAATTATTTTATTTTGCCAGTTCAGTTTATTTACACTGCCACATGCATATTAGTTCTCAAAGTTTTTCTTGAGATTCAAAAATTAATTAACAAGGTTTCTTTTAAATGTGCTAAATTCCCATTTCATACTATTGATCAATTTGTGTTTCTTTTCAAATTGTTACAGCCAAAGTACGGGCACAGCTAAAAACTGATTTAATTTTAAAAATTTAGCGAAATTTTGACCCTTCTAATATTTTAAAGAGTAGCCTTTGTTTCCAATTACAGCTTTTAAATATATTTTTTTTTTAAATTTACAAAAGTTTCTGTTGATTTTGTATTAAGCTTATTCCACTTTTTTCTGTTGGGGTTTTTTTAAAGTTTCGTATTGAAATCAGTTTCTTTCTAAAGTTTTCGAATGGGATTTAAGCCATATTTTTACATTGTGAACTGTATGATTTGGCTCCTCGTCTTGCTGGCAGTAGAAGCTGTCAGTTAGACTTGCCAGATCGAAATCGGCATCAAGCTTTTGAAAATTCAAAAAAATTTACTTTTATATAAATATCGTTTTATACGGCGAATTCATACAGGTGACCGCATCGAGAGAGAATTATGCTAACTGTCCCTTTTTTGTATAAAGGTATACGTATTCAAAATGTCTAACTTCCTGCGGTCATCTGTATGAATACGCCTTGGCATATATTAAAATTCAGTTAAATTAACAAAAAAACTTTATATTATTTATCGCCCATGTTCTGAAAAGCGCAAAACGCTTAAAATTTGGGTTTTCAATTTGAAAACGCCAGACAGGTGTTCTGAAAAACGAAAACGCTAGAAATTTGGCGTTTTCAAACCGCTAGTGTATACTTAAGCGATCTGGTCTATTTTATTAAAACTGCACTTTAAAGAGAAAAGGAAATGGCCCACAATTTCAATTTAATATGTTTTCTATTTATTTAAGGAAAAATTTGTTGCATTTTTTCAAGATGTTAATTAAAAAAATGCAATTTAAAAATTTGCTTTGAGTTTGTCAGTTGTTTGTCGCAGTAGTTTACTTATGAACATGTAATTACGCTGTAGGCATTTTAATTTTAAATTTATTTCACAGAAATAATTTGGAAATTATTTGTTTGTTTACGTTTTATAATGATAAAACATATGTTTTCTTTGCTCAAACACAACTTCGAACGCTACACAGAAAAAATAGAAAATCGACTTCAATTAAACAATTCGTTCAGACAATTAAATATTTAACTAATTTTGCCCCTGCAAAGGAATTGATCATATCAATTAACGGATTTGTATTTTCGAGTCATGGGACACAAATTTAGTCAATTAAAAAATTAATTGCATAAACAAAAAATACACCACATATACACAAACATTTAATTTTATGGGTTTTGATTAAAAAAATTAATTGCAGCAAACAAAAAATTAATTGAATAATTAATGTACACCAATTAATTATTTAATTGAATAATGTTTTGCAAAAATTTTTTCTGTGTAGCAAATCGCCTGGTTTTCAGAACATGCAAAAATGCGTTTTGAGTTTTTCAAATCGTAAGCGATTTGAAAACGCTGCGTTTTCCAGAACATGGACGTATACCTTTAAACACAGATGGAAAGGGTAAAGGCCCAACCAGAATGTGCATAAACGAACTTAAGCTATTCCGTACGAAATAAACGATCATGAATGAATGTTTCATATTTATTTATTTCAAAGATTTTCTAATACAACAAGACAAACAATTTTTATAAATTACAGTATTAGAATTAGACAAGTTACATTTACAAAAGATAACACTTTGCCAAATTCTTTATATCACTGTGAAATTTTTTATGTCATGGAAAAATAACCATGTACGGACAAAACTACGTAATAAAAGACAAAAAAAAATTCTGCTCTCATCCAAATTGTCACGAATTTCTTCTACAATACCAGTGAGTGCGGTTATGCAACTACGCTTTGGTCTGACACCAGATTGCCGATCAGTAAACAGTCTGTTGTCATTATTTGCTTATTACTAAAATATGCTATAATAGCTATCGGACGATATTCGTTATTGGTTTTCGGTATTAGAACAATTTAAGCATACTTCCAAATTGTTGGAAATATATTGGTCATACACTCAAAAGAAAAATCAATCCATCCGTACTCAAATCAATCCGAAGCGGTATTAATAGAACGGTGAGTACGGATTTTCTTGAATCAAGTATAGAAAGATTGATTCAAGTACGGATATTCAATCACAAAATACTTAAATTATCCATATTCAATCCTGTTTTCGTCCTTGAAATAATCCGAAAATTAGATTGATTTAAGAAAAACTAAGATCAAATCAATATAAAGTTAATTTTATTCCGAATTAGAAAGAAAAAGTTATTATGATTTATTTACTTACCCGTATTAAACATTATCGAATGATAAAAAACCAAAATCATCAACCAATATGGTTTTTACTTTAGAAATATTATGTACATATTTAACCAAAAATATAAACTAAATGAGAAGCAAGAGTTCAAATTTGCTTTTTAACCCTTCGTGGTACACATGAGTCTGTCCAGACCATTTTAAAATTGTTTCAGAATCTTCTAGAGTCTGACTACAGTTTCTATTAAATGGTTGCAAGCAATTTAGCCTTAATTTTCAAATAGAAAATGTAGTAATAATCTGGCTATTTTCCCCACAGATAATTTAATACAATTTGTCTAAATTTTTTTAAAGAAAACTGCCAAAATCTGGGTTCATTTTTATAGTTTAATAGAATCAGTTTACATTTTACATAGAAATTCACCACAATTTGGCTACAACGACAAAAAATGTACTAAAAATATCGCCAGATTCCCGTTTAGAAAATTTGCTATAGAAAAATGTAAACAGACATTTCTCTATAGAAAATCAACAGAGAACTTACCAGATTCTGGCTACATTTTCTTTTAGAAATTTTGGCAGAATCTGGCTGCATTTCTATATATAAATTTATGTTGCAAGAATCTGGTAACTTTTTCCAAAAGATAATTTGCTTTACCAAAATCTGACTAGTTTTTCTTTAATAAAATCTGTCAGCTTTTAACTAGATTTTACTATAAAAGATCTTTTTTATAGAACATTTTTAACAGTAACGATATCGAGCAAAATGGATCGAAATTATTTATTTTGGTATCATGACTCTCGATATCGAATGCAATTTGTCGAATTTGAAATATTAGCATTCGATATCGAGTATCTCGACATTACATTTCTCGAGCTTTCTTTCTATACGGGATTGTCTATCGTATGCAAAAACATTCGATAGTTTATTCGATACGATAGTATCGAATGCGGTGATTAGACCCCTGGTTAGACTATTCTTAAAAAAAAATTTGCACAACCAGTCTTAATTTTTCCGTAGAAAATTTGCAGCAACCTGGCAGCATATTCTAGTTTCTGACTAATAAACCAAAAATAGAAAAAAAATTAATTAATTATTGTTTTATTAAAAAATAGTTTACAATAATATTTCAAAACAAATTTAACTTTATTAAATTTTTACGTCTTTAAATTTTTATTATCATAATATATTTTTAATGTTGCAATAAAAAAATAAACATTTATGTCTTAATAAACCTTTTCAAATATATTTAAGGAATTGTTTGCCTTTTCATCAAATTTATGTATGTTAGGAAAATACTTTAATATTTTCAGCTTCTTTCAATATAAAATTTATTGTGATGGACGGCATATTTAATAAGTCCCCTATGAACATTAAACTCTCACTTGTTTCTTAATAATAATAAAATGAAATAGAAATTTAAAAGAACAAATTCTAGAGAAAAAACTTTGCAAAAATAAAAATAAAACAAAATTTTTTGTTAAATTCCAAAGAAACTTTTTTTAATATCTAAAAAAAATCTTAAATAATTATTAATTTAAAAGATTTTGTTAGTCGGGCTTTATTCCCAATTTTTATTCTTGATAAAAACACTAAATTTAATTTTGTATTCCGAAAAATCACTTTGATAAAATTGTAAATTTTTTAATTTTCTTAAAAATTTTATACTTTTACTGCTCTGCCCATAAAAAATGTGTATCACAGCAAAATTGTTTTTGCTCTTTTACAGAGTCCGACCGAACGTTCGGGTTCGGTTTCAAAGTTCGGCAGCAAGCTATGTTCGGTTGATGCTCGGCGTTTGATAAACAATTAATTTTGTAAGAGTCCTAAGGTCCTGCATAAATGTATTTGATCATCAAACATCGAAAGCCAAATGTGTGCACCAAACGTTTGTGTACAATCACAATGACAATTTAAATAGTGATGTGAGGTACATGGATTCTAAGAAATGCACTCCTACTTGTTTTTTTTCAAACCCCTATTATACAGTTAAAAAAATGTTGTCTATACTCCTAGTATTTGACCTCGTGCAGCCAGCGAGAATGGATGTGATGTGTGTCGTATGTAACGGACGCATACAAAGAAATGTTTCTTTAAAAATTGTTTTTGCAATACAGAAATTCAAATAAATTAACATACAAAAAATTTAGTGTACATAAATCCTAAACTCACATTTCTTTGAGATTCTATAAAGAAACTAACTTTTTTTTATAAAAATGGAAAATTTTAAATACTAGGCTTTAAATTTTTGCACTATGTTACATGTGTTACATGTATACATAAATCCTAAACTCACATTTCTTTGAGATTCTATAAAGAAACCAACTTTTATTATAAAAATGGAAAATTTTAAATACTAGGCTCTATGATACATATGTTCATGTGTACATTGTACATACACTTTTTTATTGTTTACCTTTTCCCATAAAAATCGAAAGTTTTTTTAGTTATATCACATTGTACAAATACTTTTTTTGTTTTTATTCAATAAATTAATCACAAAAGTTAACTGTTTCTATTCATTTTGCAAGCTTCGTGCTTGGTCTTAAAAAAATCTACGAATTTTTGGGTTCGGATTCGGTACGAAAAATTGCGTTCGGTTGGACACTTCTGTTTTATTTTTCATAATAATTCCAGTGTTGCCACCAGAGAATTTAAAACTGCCCTAGAGATAAATGCCAAATTACCCGATATAAATATATCAAATTTACATTTTATTTTATAAAAAACTTTACAAAAAAAAAACAAAAATTCATTTATTCATACTTCATATATGGGTAATTCCAAAGTGTTGAACGTGACAGTCGTACGCATCAAAAATGCAATAATCTTTTACACAAGAAATATTTTTAAGTCCTTTTAACCCTTAAATTATAGCACTAAGAAAGCATTGTTATCTATGCTAAAGTTTATGAAGGGCACGATTCTAGGTCAAAGATAATGGCAAAAGAAGTAGCGGTTCGAACGTGAAAAAATAGAAGTAGTTTTTGTTGCCATGTATAAAATGGCGTTATTCAGCGAAACCTGGCACAATGTAACATTAAAATGTCTTTGTTTTGATTCAAAAATCTTCTGAATTTTTATTTTTTTAAGCCAAAATCTGGGTCGATGCGTGACATTTCGAACGTGAATTTTTTTCCATAATAATTTAACGGAATAATAATTAAAACAAAATTAAAATTGATATTAATATTAATATAAAATATAAAATTAATATTTCTCTTCGAACTCTTTCTTAGATACAGACCATGTAAGAAAATTTTTTTGGAATAATTTTTATCAAATATCAACTCTTTTAAGGAAGACAATTTTAATGAAAACATACAATAAAACATTCTCACAAATAAAAAATTACGTTTACACAGCTTTGCAGTCTGATTGTTCATCTAAGTGAACAAATTTATGAATAAATTTATAAAATTAGTAAAATCTAAATATTTCTCTATAAAAATATCGTAAAATAATCAGCTTTTAATAACTTTTAAGTTTTCGGTCGCGGTGGACCTTTTGACGGAAATGCCCATATACTTAATATATTTAGATTCATGTTGTAACTTTAAATAAATTATCAACAAAATTTATTTAAAAAAAAATTATGAGCTCTACTTTCACTTTTGGTTGTATACATCTACATCCATAGAAAACATGTTTAAATATGTGTATACCTTCTTCTGAAAATCAAATTATTGTAATGGTTTAAGACGACTGTATTTTTCTTAAATCAGTTTACAAATCATTTGAAAATGTCAAAATAAAAATAAGACGTTATACTTTTTGTAAGATAGAAACATATCTTACCCCACTTAATTTTTTAGTTTGAATATCTTCTTCTAATAAGCTTCAGTTTCTCAATAATTTTGAATCTTATATTTATCGAAATCTAAAGAATTTTAAATACAGCTGACCTAAACCTTAAACAAATTTACCAAGCTCTACGCACAAAAGTAAAAATGACCTCCGATCCGGGTAATTACCAACGAAGTGGCAGCACTGAATAATATCCTTCTGGGTAAATACTAAACAGAAGTTCATACATTGTGTTGTTTAGCAAACAACACATAAATAAATAAACAACAAAAGCTAACCCAAAAAATCTACAGGAAACCAAAAAAAAGGACCTCATAAAAATGTTAAGATTCCTTTTAAAAAGATATACACATGTTTGTTAAACGAATATAAATGTATAATCAAATAAACAGCACAACAAAAACTAAAACAACTTCAATTAAGAACCCAGCTCCAAAACAAATAAATCCATATTTTTTTGCAATCAAAAATGGTATAAATGTGGGAGTTGAATTTCAAAAATATAACAAAAACTCCTTCTCTAAATTTTTTAAAAAAAGAGTAAAGAGTAGGAGAGAGGAAAACGACAAAAACCAAACAAGTTTTTTGATTTCAAAAACAAAAAAATTTATATATTCCATTTTTATCTTGTTTACTCTTTAAGTTTTATGTTTGTGATTTTGTGTGAGTGTGAGTAAGTGCTGTTATATGTATTTTCAAACAAACATATGTCCGCAGTAACAAAGCTATAAACAGGAAACTGTTATAAAAACATCGTATAGCCACATCAAATGTCAATAGCAGGAGCCAAGATAATAATAATTCCTTGCTGCTATAGCATCTATTGGTGTTAAAAAAAACCACATCTAACTAAGTAGAAAATAAAGTGAAAATAATGTATGGTACATTTTTGTTGTTTTTGTAATGTAAAATCGTATATATTTACATACATATATTCACACATACACATCCCCAAAAATCCCCAGGGGATTTTCACAAAATTTGCATCCCCAATTACTAAAAATTCCCAAAACTGAGAACGCTGCCCTAAACGGCAGGTTTTTGTTACATCTGATTTCCCACTGCAATATACATACATACATGTCTTGTGTTGCCTTTATAACATTGCTTCTGTAAAAGTCAGACGTAAAGTCATCTGATAACATTTCAATAACAGCAGCTGTTTTAATTATGAAAAAATAGTTTTCCAAGCCGAAAGGAAACCAGCAATGGTGGTACAGTATTGACGGAATAATATGTCGGCTGAAGTTAATATTTTATAATACCGATATACATACTTACATATGTTTGTTAAATTGTCCATTTAATAGAAATTATAAACATACATATTAAAAACATTCATTATTTTACCAAAAATAGGTATTTTCGAATTTACAGATAAAAATGTTAAGATGGCTTAACTCTTTTACGGAGAAAGTGAAAATTTTAAAGGCGGCAGCACGCTGCTTTAAAACCAATTTAGTCCTGTGCTAAGTCACTTTTAATGTCCATCCTCCTTTAGCATCACCTGAAAATCAATTTTTAAAATTTAGCTTAGATGTTTAAAATTACTTTTACTACATTTTTCCCTCAGTGTAAACTATTGCGGTTTCAAATGCATAATCGATATGTGTATTTTGCTGCCTTTGGTTATTTTTGTATAACAGTTAATTTTTGATAAGTTCATCTTTAATCCGGCGTTACTTAAAATTGGTACCCATCCAAAAAAAAAATTTATCAGGTCATCAAATTAAGTATTTGTGTGTAAGCTTATTTCATCGTTGGAGTAATTTCTTCGGGGTTGAAAACAAGAAATATTTACCAGGGGCTAAATCCGTAGAATAAGATGGACTAAGGAGCAATTAGTAGCCTAATTCATATATTTTTGCCAAGCAAAACAATTAGATCAATAAGTATCTTGGTAACGTTTTGAAATATTTTGTTTAGAATTTAGAGAATTGCTATATTTATGAAACAAATTTACCAATTTAGCGTTTTCTTTAGATTATGTGCTGATGTATCTGCATTAAGCAGTTTTTCTAAGCATTGTGCAGTTTTCAAGTTTTATGTTCAAATTACCACGCTTCATATTTTACTCGTTAATCCTTGAGTTTTGAGAGAAAAAGAAATGGCGTTCTATTTTTTCATCTCTTTAAAAATTCAAGACTTGACGGCTTAAAACTGAAGCGTCTGAATCAGCACTATCGTATTTATTTTATTTAGACGACTTCTGAATAACAAGATTGACATGTTTAGGCCTTAGGCCTGGAACAGAAGAAAGTAGTTGTAGTAGTTGCATAATCCAAACTGCATAGCTTTTGACGTAAAAATCTGTTTTTTTAATTTGCAGTTGTATAAAAAAAAAAGTATGGCAACGCTGTTTCAGTAAAGCATTTTAGCACATTGTGGCTTCCACTTTTTGCCAACACTGATTACAATACATACCATTTTTTATAAACTACTGTAGGCTTGCGTAAGTAAATGTGTCCGTTTAGTCCAATGATTTAAGTATGAGTGAATGCAAACCCTGCAAATAATAGGACTAGTCCAAACACGCGTGTAAAATGTAGCCCACAAGGGCCTAGGACTAGTCCAAAAGTAACACAAACGTATTGAAAAAACATGGTCTATTTAACATTATGATGCCCTTAGGCAGGACCATATAACCCAGCTTTGGATTACAAAGGAGTCGTCTTAAAACTACTCCATTGTATACACAAGAGGATTAGTTTTAACTTTGTTAAAAAACGAAGTCGTCTCACTACAAAAACTTTTTAACAATGACTTGGTCCAAGCTTGCATTACATCGAACCAGTCTATGGAGTCGTCCATTAAATAAAAATGGATCAGGTGGTCCAATATTATTTGCAGGGAAAGAACAAACACCTGTTTCTTTACTTGGGGCATTGAAATTAAGGTACATACATAAGTTTTTCTTTAAATTTATTACAAGACAAGTCATGTCAACAACCATCCGCCTGTGTTTGTATTCTTTGATGTTTTTTTTTATTACACTGTGGTACACAAGAAAAATGCAGGGGTTTTCATATTGTATGAAGAAATTCTGTTTTATTGGAGTTCTGGAAAAAACAATAATTTTTTCGACCACTTTGTTAAGTACCTTTTATTAAAGCTTTAAATTTAAGAAAAAATATAAATAATTTTTTTATTAAATAGAATCTGGGAATTTATTTCTCATGGTGAGTAACATTTTTTATATGCATTTTTCATATTATTCGAATGTGTATTCCAAGTCAAATTACAATCCTCAAATCTTTTATACTTTAAAAGTCATATTCCTTCAATATTTCCCAGGAATATTTTGCATGCACTATCAGAATTTTCGTTTGTATATTTCTGTTACGAGGCTTACTTTAGCTATCCTTTGGATGAGCTATCGCAACTAAATTTGACACAAATACACTAACACAGCTTTCCAAAACACCTAAATTCACTTTTGTTTTATAGTTTGTTATTTTCTGTTTCTTTTTTTAAGTGCATATTTAAACTTAAAGTACTAGCATTATTTATATTTATTTTAAAAATATGCAAAGGCATGACTCTTTTTTTATTATTATTTATAAACAAACTGTTTAACGAACTTTTGTTTTACAACAAGATAAAATCTTTTATAAAGGTAAACACAATTTTAGATAATGTTGAAAAAAGGGGAAAATGTATTCAAGCTTAAAATGCTTTAAGAAGCTTGAAAATAATTTTTGTTTTAAATTTAAATTTTTAGCATGGAGTTTAAAAGTATTCAAATTAGAATGCCACAAAGCAACTTTTTCTCTTGAAAACTTTTACAAAATACACCCAATTCTTTTTTAACACAGTCTTTTTGTGAAATAACACATTGCACCCATATTTTTTAAAGAAATTTTTTTGTTATAGCACGAATATTTAAGTGCTCAAGTCTGGCAATATAGATTGCATTTGTGTAGTGTATGATGGTGTTTTTGTTATTAAGGTCAGTGTTCGTAAATAAACAACTAACCACTAATAAACGGTAGATTTGTGAAAAACACAAACGCTAAAAGTGTTTGTGTAGAAAATCATTGAAAAAAATTACGTTTCCCTTTCGAACACAAAAATAATACTGTTTTTATCAAACTCAGCAAAAGATGAGAACATTAAATTCCGTTCGGTTTATTTTTAAATCCACAAACTTATACACAATACACACACAAGCTGTTCGTGGAGTGGTCGTTGCTAAAAGTTTTTGTTTGTTCATTTCTTTATCAATGTAAAAAAAGAAACATTATAGAACATTAAAATATAATGTTTGTGTACAGTATCACCACAATTGTTCTTTATTTTTAACAAAGACAGAACAATATATAATGTTCGGCTCTTTCGTCAACACAATCACTAAAAAAATTGATATCGTTCTTGGGCGTGTGAGCTGAACGCAAAATAATGTACTGTTTATTTTCGAACACTGATTTAAGCAGTAAACCAGAACTGTGGATTCGGAGTTGAGATTTTTGTGGCGGAGTCGGAGTCAAAGTACCCACAAAAACTCCAAAATTATACGGCATAAACAATTCTAAAAAATGTTCTAATATTTTCCAAAATAAAAATTCTTCGAAATTGGCGATGCAATAATTAAAATATCGATTTGAAATTTTTATAGAGTGTATTTCTGTCTATATTTAACCATTTAAAATGTACTGCATTAAAAAGAGTTAAAAAGGACCAGTCTTTATACATTTAGCATCAATGTAATAGTAGAAATCGTAGTCAATGTTATTACAAATGGCATCAATAAGGCAAAAAGCACAGAATATACAGAACTGACACGAGACGGAAGATTTTGCCTTTTTTTTTTGTCTCTTTCTAAGAAAGCTGCCCTTTTGCATTTTTTGTTTTGATTACGCAATTCGTGTTGATAGTAGCGGCCTGTTTTTACACATTGCCACTTTACTACCAAAAAACATTTTCTTTCTCTTTCTTCGAAAGCTGCCCTCGCAACTGATTTGGGCCTTTTTCACACGTCACTTTTTACAGTTCTGTGTATTCTGTGGCAAAAAGCGACATCAATCCAATGCACATAGGGCCAGATTCAATTTTTTTTGGCATAAAGTCGTAAATTTTTGTAAAATATATTTTGAATTTAACTGAATATTTTGAAAGGGCATACATTGGGTACATCGAATTCGCAAATAAAAACATTTCAGTGGAAACGCTGCATTTTTGCAGCGCTAACAAAGTCAGCTGTCTGGTAAGCTGTTTGTTTTGTCAAAATTGGTGGGAGTCTTTTACTCAACTTTGCGCTTTTGCTGTAGCAACACCAGGTATCCAAATCTTCTTTGGAAAAATGGAAAATAAAGGTCAAGGTATGCCAAATATAATTGTTATTAAATGTTTTCGAATTATGAGTTATATTTTTTAGTTGTGGATTGTCTTTAATATGTCTTATTTTAGAAAAAATCTAACCGAAGTGTTCGTGTATCGTGTAGTAAAAAACTAATTTCTGCTAATTTGTGCCAAAAAGTAATTATGCAAATGTTTACTCTAAACTGTGTTTTTAAACTTGTTGCTAACATTTTTTGCCCATTTTTTCCCATTCGCGCATATTTTGCATTTTTAGCCAAGTTTGAGATTCCTAGGAGAAAGGTCTGATATCAATGACGACTCATTATTTGTTACGAGCGTCATTCCACTGAAACTAACGGATAATTTTGGGACGCCTTTGTGGGTACTTTGTACTTTGTTCGTACTTAAAATCTCGTATAAACTACACTTAAAAAAGTGGCAAGTAAGGGATAAAGAAGAAAAAGACATGATAACATCCCGTAAACAAGAAATACAAAAATTATTTTGGAGTGAAATGGGATTACATGTAGATAAGCCGAAACAAAACGGAAGTGGAAATACAAATGAAGGAAATACCGCAAGAAGGGCATTTAAAAACACAAGGCAACTTTCAGTAATATTAGAACTAGTTTATGATATTTTACAACGGTTTTATATTATTTTAATAACTATATCCTGTGAATTTCCAGTAAATATGTACTACTAAATTCAGCCAATTATGCCAAGAAACTGCGTCGAATTATATGGAAAAGTATTCATGGTACCCAATGTCAGCAACTGTGCACAAAGTTTTAGTTCACGGTTCACAGATAATAGCATCATCGGTATTACCTATCGGTTGCTTTGGAGAAAACGCATCTGAAGCGCGAAATAAACTTTATAAGCGCGATAGCCAATCATATGCGAGACGAAATTCTCGTATCAACAATTTATCGGATGTGTTCCACCGATCAATGGATTCATCGGACCCTTTTCTTTCAAGCCTTAATATAAAACAAAGATTAGCTCAAAATACAAAAACCTCGTTACCAAAGGAAGTTATTGAACTTTTAGAAGCACCAAATATAGAATATAATAACCAGGAACAGTTTTTAGACAGCCATGATAGCAACTCGGATACGGATGATGAAGACAACTTTTGCTTGGATTTGGAAGTAAAAAAAGAAGATTAATTTAATAGTATTAATTTAATATCTTTAAAAATCAGTATTTAAGTTGGGTTAAATCGAAACATCAAATAATAAAAAAAAATTTACTCCTCTGCAATGTGTCGTTATATGGGCGGTATAAGTGGGCGTGGTCGGATTGACTTGAAATTGTTCTCACTTACTGCAAGTGCCAATATAATCAATTCCACCAAAATTCAGCTCTCTAGCTTTATTATTAGACTTTATGCCAAAAAAAATTGAATCTGGCCCTATGTGCAATGACGAACGTTATCATAAATTTTCTTATCGATGCCACATTTTGTGTATTATTAATATTATTTTTTTGTTTAGAAAGTAAAAAAAAAGCAAAAATTCCCAAATTCTATTTGTTTAAATTATAAAGTTATATGCATTAAGTTTTTAAAGTAGAACTATAACGAAAACCATATCGAACTTGCTACTGGTATCTTATAATTTATAATCTTAAAATCTTAGAAATCTGTAAACAAAGGGCGGAATACATCAAAAGTGAAACAAACATGTGTAACGGGTAAGCAATTAATAATATTCCCTCACTTTTACTTAAGTAAATCCCAATGACTCAATTTAATGGCAGTTTATTACTGAGTCATCGCACTTATGAAATTTTTTATTAACCTGACTCCGATTCGTCATTTCTGCGATGCAGATAAGTCATCCCATTGATGACATAATTTCACCTGATGACAATTTGGCCAAGCGATTTTAAGGCGGACGTTACAGTGATGAAAAGTGTCACGGGGTGAAAAACGAAGACACTTCTTAAAGCACTGATGTTAAAATACATCAGTTTTATGAGGCCTTTTCTTTCAGTCTATATAAATAGTTTGGATTTTATTATTGTAGTTTTAAACGTTTGTTTGGTGTACAATAAGTATGTCTGCTCGAAACGCCTGTTAATTTTTTGCATAGTTGTCTTTTTACGTGCAATTGTTTTTTATATTTCTACAATTTTTTACACAAACAAAAGCGTTTGTTCTTGACATCTTTAAAATGTTCTACACAATCAAAGTGCGTGTTGCTTTTTCTATTGTTGGATTGTTGTAGTTGCGCGCAGACCTTTTTTTACACGATTTTTTAGGAACATATCTACCGTGTAAAAAAAGAGATGGGTGTATAATTTTTTGGCAGTAAATTACAATTTGTAATTTTATTGCAACCATAAACATTTTTGTTATATTTTTCTATTTTGGCTTTTGGAATAAGAGAGTGTGTCGGCCAATAGTTAAAGTTGGCTGGCTGCAGTATTTTGCGGAAATTTTATATTTAACAGTTCAATGATTGAAAAATTACAGTTCAAGCCTACACGCTGTTGTTAAGACAAACATTCATGCATTTATATAGTCACTTGGCCAGCCAGTAATTGGCACAGAAATCCAAAAAAGAGATGTTAGTTTTCGAAATACATATTAAGAATATTTAGGGAAATTTTTAAAATGTCTAGCAAACGTTAATTAAACTTTATAGAAAAATCTTAGAAAAATAACTTATGGTCTTGGTAAATAGCTTATGTTTCATAACTTAACTTAATTCATAGGGCTTGGTTTAAATAAAATATTACTTTGTTAAAACGTATGTAAATAATGTAAATAAATTAATAGAGTTAATATCTATAACAGAAAACTATATGCAATTAATTGCAATTGTAAAACAGTTTATAGGGAAAAACTTAATTACTTTATTGCATGCAAATTTTGCTAGTCCCGTCTGTAACTTGTTTAGCTTTAAAGTTTATAAAACATGCAAGAAATTATCCTTGAACCAATTTTTATAGTAAGAAGATTTCAAACAAGAAAAAGGTTATAGTTAATACTTGCAAAGCGAAAAATGTTTTTGAAAATAAAATATACTGAAAAGATTTAAAATTAGAATTCTGTAGACAAAAGACCTCAAAACGGACGAGGCTTAAGATAAAAGTAAATGCATAACTTAACACTAGACCATTGATTGAAATTTATGTACATACATATGTATATTAAGCTTAAGACAAGATTACAGACTTGTTTAAAGAAAAGACTTAAGACAAGACTATTGACAAGACCACACAGACGAAACTACCAAGTAGAAAATGTGCCCCAAAAGAGCAGGCTTTTACTTAAAAATATACAAAATAGCTGATGGGATTGGCGGACAACTTTCTGCTGACAATAAGCGCTTTTTTAACCGAATTAAAGAAGCGAAAAAATATTCATCTTGTGATTGACTTGTGTTGCCATATGTTTGTACGAGTATAGAATATTTGTTTATTTTTTCGCTTCAAAACCTTCTTTCTTTTAAGTGCCGGTTCACACACGTCAAGTTTGTTTCGTCAAGTCTTGAGTTTTTAGGAGAGAGGGGAAAAGAAATGGCTTTCTCTTTTCCCTTCTCTCCTAAATGCTCAAGACTTGACGAGTCAAACTTGACGTGTGTGAACCAGCACTTAGCACTGGAAATTAAGCTTTTTTGTATTATTTTGTTCATGAGCATTCACTGCACCATAATATCTCTTGAATTGCACTTCTATCCCACATTTTCTTTTAGGCTCTTCAAAAAGCCCGAATTTTCTACTGTGTATTGACAAGACTTACAGCCAATCCCACGATGTCACACGTTAACGTTCGCATAGAAAATTGTATTTAAATCAAAAACCATTTCAAAAATTTGTTATTGTCTTAAATGTTATTTTCTATGCGAACGTTAACGTGTAACATCGTGGGATTGGCTATAAGTCAAGACTTCCTACAAGTCTTAAAACGAACCTTAAGTCAATAGTATAGGCAAGAATATTTTTAAGACAATGGCTAACACTGTAGACAAGACTTAAGATAGAAAAGGCTATTTACATAACTGATATAAGACGGGCAGCTAACTTGCTTACCCTACGTTTCCACATGCAAGTAATTACTTGCAAGTAGTGTATACGTATTATCAACGAAACATCGAGGAAACAGCCGATTGGCTGAAAGTACAAAAAGTGTGAGTGTACTGAGTTTTTCGAACTTGTACTTGCATGTGGAAACGGGGGGTAAGGTATCATCGTATATCGAGGCAAAACGTACGATGTTAGTTTCTTAATAACACAAAAATTAATGTAACGAATTATCTCATCTTTTTGCTCTTGAATTGTTCTTGGCTTATTGACGTACACTTTTAATTTTAAATATCCCCAAAGAAAGAAGTCCAACGTTGTCAAATCACATGATCCTGGCGACTAATTAACATCGCCATGACGTCCGATAACACAGCCATTAAATTTCTCGCGCAAAAGAGCCATTGTTTGGTATATATCGTATATGTCCGTATCATAGATGGGGGTAGTGCACTCATTTTGCAGTTTCAACTCACACTTAAGCGGCTCATACACTTGCAATAAAATTGTTCAACTTTACGTATTGTACAATTATATCGCCCATGTGTATGTGATATTCGAAGGTATCACAATATATTGGCAACAATCAAAAGACTTTTGATTTTTATTGCACAACGAAAAGAAAGTGAAAGAAATGTGTTGGCAACTTTGTACAATGCTGTTTATGTTATTCCTATAGGTAATGTACACTTTTTTATTGAATAATTAAACCATTTTGCGACTTATTGCATAATATAGGACAAAATGGAAATAATATGGCGAATATCATATACAATAATATTGCAAGTGTATGGGCCAATTTAGTGATAGTGCAAAAATATTGCAATCATTTTGATAATGTTGAGTGATGAATTGCAAATTTGCAGCCTCACTAAACATGAGTGATAGAGATGTTAAAAAATTTTGCATTAAAAAAAAGGAATCATCAGTTTATTGCAACTTTTTTTCTTCACTCCTTTGAGTGCAACTAAAAATGTTGCACTAAATTTAAAATCTAAAAGACTTGTGTTTTCATGATTAAAGCCAATAATTATACCGTTGTTGACAAAATTTCATATTGTTTAATGTTCTTGACTTATGCATTTCCTCAAAAAAAAAAAAAACCAAAAACCATGCACATACAAAGTTACATAATTAAATTTTAGTGAGACAATATTTGTATGCAGCTTTTTCGATTGCACGTTCATATTTTGCACTATTTTAATTGAGTGCAGATTTTTGCATTCAGTCTGCGTTTAATGATAGTAAGAAAATTTGCAATATCACAAAATTTTTTTAGTGGTAGTTAAAAAAGTAACAATCATCAGTAAAGCTGGTAAAAAAGAGTGCAAACTAATTTTTTGCTGTTTTATTTATTGATAGTGCACTGCTGATTTTAATAAATATTTAGTTGACTACCCAAAACTGTGGTCCATATCCCCAATTTCTAGCCATAAGAAAACCGTAGTTGTCTCGCGATAGCGAACACCGTTCACTTTAACTCCTTGGCCGACCTAATTTTCGTAGAAATATGGCCCGATGACGCCGCCAGCCCATAAACCGCATGCACAGGTGTTTTCACATTTCTACAGAGCCGGTTTGCTGAAATTTGCGCACAATTCTCCCGATTGTGAACACATGTGGTCGATTATGCTCACCAAAAAAAATGACGTAGGGCATGAAAAGCATTTTGTTTTAAAGGCTCATTTTTGCAAAAGCCTTCAACAATCTTAACGTGCTGCTCAACTGTGTACCTGTCCATGGTTAAGTTTGTTAAACACTGAAACAAAGAAATGTTAAATTAAGTTGGACAACAAAATCGACGTTATAACTCACAATTAACATCGTGCATTATGGTTGGACCACACTAAATTTACCGATAGCTATCTTAGCAGGCTTATCGAGAGTCCTCACAATATCATATACATAGATACCAGAGCATACGATGAAATGAAATAGCAGCTCAGCTCACACACAAGTTCACCCCACTGTAAGTCATTCATTCAACACGAGTCCTTTAAGCTTGCACAATCGGGTTGGACTCGTAAATCCCCCAGTTATTTTGCCAGGGGTCTTATCACCGCATTCGATATCGCTTTAACTATCTTTAAGATTAATATTTCGATACGTCTCGAGTAAGCAAATCGTATCGAAAATTTATTATAGCATAGATTCTAGTTCAGTCCTTAGAATATAAACCAAACAACAACTTTTCCCTAACAAGCTTACTTTTTAGTAACACCCTTTTTGCCACTTAATACTACAAAATATTTAAGTTGTATATTGTATTGTAAAAAGCACTCAAGCAATTCATTTTTCTGCATTAGAGAGCAATAATTGAATTGCAGCAGCATCAATTCCATGAATAGTTTCTGGTTTTTTACTAAATAAAGTAGTGAGTGAAAATATAGTGACTGAACTGATTGGGTGTTCTAATGTCATTTAATGCATTGTAAACACAATTTCCTACCGATACTGACAATAAAAGAGGATATTAAAACGGTTTTTTTCCTTTTTTGTTATTTGCTCCCTTTGCTTTTTCCTAACACTAACTCTCTCTCCTGCTGATTTGTGTGCGTGTGCAGCATATTGGTATAAGTTTTTATTTAAATACCAATAATACAAACAACTACAACAACATTGTGTTTGATAATTGAACTGAATTTAAAACTTAAAATAAAAAATAATGAAAAACAAACTAATAATAATATCATTACAATTAAAAATTTCCATTTAATAATTAAATTATTAATTTATAATTTTGAAAGAGGGGAAGAACAAAGGAACTGGTAAACAAATACATACATAAATAATTTCTGAATACTAGGGCGCTCGAACGGTTATTATTCGACCGGTTTTAACCTGTTATTTCAGTTTTTGGAATGTCGAATAAACCGGTTATTTTGGTATGATAAATCGGTTACTTTAAAAATGTGTTATTTTTTTCGAATAGGACCAGCACTCAGGGGATGATCCCAATGCATTGTGTTGGAACTAGGAAACTAGGATATGGGAAGGAGGATAGAGGGAGTAGTGTTTGTGAACATTCGACTTGAACTTATTCATGTTGTAAGTGGGAGGGAAGACTTCTGCAGGAAGGTTATTCCACATACGAACAGTCCGAGAAAAAACGAATTCTCTCTGTAGTGCGTTGTATGATTAACCTGCCAATCGACCACAAAAGGATGGGCTCTTGAGGAAAAACGTGAATTACGAGCAAACGTACGTTTTTCGGGAAGCAGATCCCCAATATCGTCAAAACACAACCAATTGTAGTTACGATAAAACAGGCACATTGCGACGTTGCTCAAGGGAGTCAATAGAATTGGATACCCTACTGTCAGCAATGAGAACCTTCGCCCTCTCCTGCTCGCGGCCGAGAAGCTCCAAAATACACTTTGAAGCACCGGCCCACACATGAGAGTTGCACTCCATACGCGGTTGGATATAGGTGGTATAAATAGTAAGGAGATCAGATGGAGTGAAGCATATCCTACACCGTCTTAAAAAACCGAGGCACTTGAATTCTTCTGTCGACACCTTGATAATATGTTCTGTCCATCGGACATCATATTGTATCTTCATGCCCAGAACTTTAAGAGATTCTGATTCCTCAATAATTATACCACCCATATATATAGATAAGGCACCTTGATCTGTCGCCCGTTTCTGCGTCAGAACACAACATTGGTTTTTTCAGGCATTAAAGTCGACCCTGTTTGCACGACCCCATTCCGAGACTCGGTCAAACGTAACATTCATATTTTGCCTCTTGGTCTGCATTCAAATTAGTACGAATGGCAAAGGTTGCTGTCATCTGCAAAAGAGTAGATAGGGTTGGAAGTTTCACATAGGAGGTCAATTAAAAAATAGAGTAGGAGAAAGAACGGAGCCTTACGGCACCCCTGAATGAATCTTGAACTCGTTTGACGAAACCCCATCAATAACAACTCGTATAGCGCGATCTCCGAGAAAACTCGATATAAATCGAGAGAAATTATCACCGACACCAAATGCAACAAGTTTTGACAAGAGTGCATCATGCCAGACTCTGTCGAACGCCTTGGAAATATTAAAAGTAATGACCTTACTTTCGCCAAAATGGTGGAGGGAACGGCACCATTTTCCCATAACAGAGCGAGTAAATCTCCAGTAGAGCGACCTCTACGAAAGCCAAACGTTTACCTTACTTTTGTTGTGAATACACCCATAAATTAAGTAGTTTTCTTAATTTAATATTGGGCATCCTTAAGAGTGTCAAAACAAAATCCAACAAAAGTCAAAAAACACAATGAACTGTATAAAGCTAAAGGTCGACATCATGTGTTTAACGCTTTTTCGCATCCTACGTAGCTGCCAGAAAAGTAAAATTTGTAAAGTTTTACGTACCAAGTTACATGCACAAAACCGAAAGATGAATACAAAAAGTAGGATTTCTTTCTACTTTTGTAGCTGTGTACGAAGAAATCAGCTGATATTGAAAAATAAAATTTTATTATAACCACATCACAATAGTGGTGTGGGTACTATGCATTTGTGTTGATGTGTGTAACACATTAAAATATTGTACAGCGGGTAGATATAAATATTTCGTGTCGATTTTTTCCAAAAAGTTAAAAAATTAAAATTTTAAGTTAATACCCTCTTGTTGATCGAGTGCGATATGTATTTTGTTGGTTCCTTATATTCATGAACTGTGCCCATGTTCTGTAACTCTCGCGTCGAGAAACTTTTCGATTGAAATGTGTGAAATGAAACAAAAATTCCATATATTGAAACAAACAGCTGTTTTTCTCATTAAACTGTGTCTGTAACTTTTTTTAGCGAGTACTAGCTGCCACGTAAGAAGTGTGTCTGTAACATTTTTGTGAAAAAATTTCCCGCTTTGAACTGTCAAATAAAGTCACGAAAAAAATGGGGCGAGAAACCATTTTTGCACTAAAAAACGATTTAAATGCAAATGCACATTTTTTCATTGTTTAATTATTTTATTTTTAACATTTTTATAAAAATATACGAATTTTTTCAAAGCTCGATTGCAAACAACAAACATTAAAGTCGCACTTTACATTATTTGGTATAGACAACGGTTGGATTTTCGCCGTCATCGTGAACAATTTTTCAATTTTGGTCGCCGTCAACGATATTTGTGACTGGCGTTCTGAACGCCTGCAATGCCACATCGGCACAATGCTATGACATTTATAACGTAACGACGCAATATCTTTTAATAGTTTTCGATATGAGTTACAGATACACTTCTTTCTCACTTTTCGAGAAACGATAGAATAGTATTTTGTTTCACATCCTTTCAATGCGAGAAGTTCTCACTAAAGTTACAGAACATGGGCACTGTTTTGATTTTATTCAAAAAATCTTTTTATTTCAGTAAATAATTTGTTTTTATGTTTCCTTTTTTTGATTAATATTGGTTAACCGGTTATTTTTTAAACTCTTAAAAGAACCCCGGTTTATTTGAAATAGCTTCTATTCGGAATAACCGAGACCAGGTTCTTGAAAAAAGTCGAATAATCGACCTCCCTATTAAGTACGTACAATAATTAAACACGTGGATGCATTAGTGATATTGATTTATAAAGAATATTTGTTTTGATTGAATATCAGTCGTATGAGCAATTGTTTGCTTATTTTTATTGCTTATCATACGCACCGTACTTTATCTATATAAATAACAAAAAAATAGTATTGGCGTTGGAAAAAATAAAAAAAAAATATAGAAATTCTATAAAGTTCCAAAAAAAATTAAATTTCTATAAAACATATTATCGTCCATGGTCTGGAAATCGAAATCGAGTGAGACTGAAATTTATCAAGATTTTTAATAAATTTTTTTTAGAAAAGAACCAATGTTTCCTGTATTTTAGAGTTGTTATTGTAAAGATAACTGATCCTCAAAGTAAGAGGTATATAAAAAGGATAATAATTAGTATTGTGGTTATTTTGTTGAACTATTTATGGTTTTTAATCCAAATTTTTAACATTTTAATTCGGCTCAAGTTCATCAAATTTAATTTACATTAAATTAGTTTTATGAAGAAAGGAATTTTACAACATGAAAATTAATTAAAATTGTTATTGATAATCTATCATTCTTGACCATGGCCGGGGCTCGAACCCTGGCCGGCAGGTTACCATGACATTTATACTAAAGTATATAACAAGGGGAATTGACTTTCAGGTGGCGTTGAAAACACAGCTGTGCTACTTTTTTTTCTTAATTAGGGAGAGGAATGTCAAAAGTTACTTGTGTTTTTGACATATCGGCCAACGAAAGCAACAAAAAAATACATTGTTGTGTTTTTGGTGTTGTTACTTGTTGTAGTATCGACACCACCGTTTACATGAATTCGCCTTGGTATATAATTTAAAATTAAATTTGTTTAAGAGTGAACTTTGTTCAAATTATTTTAAAGCAAGTATTCCCAAAAAAGGGTCCGTAACATATAGCCAGGGGTTCTGCAAATAAAGGTTGTTTTTGAAATTTTAAAACTGTTTGTTTTTAATTTAAAAATTTAAAAAATATAGAACATTTTTTTATCTGTAAAATCTTTAAAAGTCATATGAAAACAAGTAACTAAATGACGTTAGAATGTCCGCGAAAAAAATTTGTTTCTCAAGGGATCCCTAATTAAAAGCTAAAATTTTAAAGCTTTGGTTGTGGATCGAAAAAAAACGCAACAACTTTCGAAAACACCAATTTCTTTTTTTTAAATTTAATTAAAATTTTTAGATTTTTATTTTTTACAAGACAAGAATTTAATCTTGTTTTTTTTATATTAACATTATGCCTACACAACATTTTTAAGCAAATGCACTTTTACAAATTAAGTTTCTTCCCTGCTTCCAAAAAAATAGCATGTACATACATATAACTAAATTTCAAGTATGTAAATTAAAAGAAGAACCATGTGCTATGAATTTTTTATGGACAACCAGCCTGCCTGCGAATCAACGATAAACAACGCTGAGCTGTTCAAAGCAGCAAATATTTGTCTTTGAGCTCAAAGAAGAAATTGTGCAAATAAAGTGAGTTGCTTATGTCAAAGAGGTTGCACAATGGGGAGATGGGGTAAAAAAAATTAATAGAAGTAAATTATTGCTATTGAAATATTATGCAACTAAAAATGTTCAAACTTATTTCACCTTTAATCTTAGATCTTAATAGAGACTGTTCTTTAACTTAAAGTGAAAAACTTTTTATGAATGTACATATTTTAATTTCTCCTTGAAAGCACACATTCTTCAATTGCAAATCCGTAATTCAAGAGTCTTAGCCGATCTTAGCTTCAAAATTAGGTCATAATAGATCTATTATAGCTTTAGGTTAATAAAAGGTCTTTGTAAAAACAATCTCTGGTCATTATTGAAATCATTTTAAGCTTCAAACACAGGTCTCTATAAACTCAATCCTCAATCAATATTGATACAAATTTTGGCTTGAATCCCAAATTCTTTATTGAATAATGTTGCTGTATGTAGAGACTAACATTAGCTTAATTTTAATCGCAGGTCTTAATTTTTTTATAACTAGTTCTGGTTAAGATACGTGGTCCCCAAAGTAAGGGGTGTGTGTACATATAAAAGAAATTATTTTGATGAACTTTAAACAAAGGATAGTTTTCAAAACTTTATCGATTTTAAATTTACTCGAATTCGATTTCCAGAATATGGCAGTATATAAAGAACTTTTTGTATTAAAAGTCTTTATTGAGATAATTTTTCGCTTAAAAAAAGTTAATTTTTACACCATTAGACTTAATATAGAATATAGTTTTTATGAACCAATTGAATTACACAGGCCTGCAAAATTTGGAAAAAGTTGAAATCCCGGAACTTGCTTTTCTAAAGGATTAAGTTGCGCTGATTCCGAATCTGTACTCAGAATTAAGTTAAGTGTTAAAACTTTTGTAAGATCTAGTTCCTCCTCTGAGAGATCTTAATCTGAATTTTGAAAAATCCAGGTTTTCGCTTTATTCTTGGTATTTTCGCAATTCTTTTTTAACTTTTTTGTGATGTATTTTATAGTTATGACTTAAATAAATAAATTTTGATTGTTTTGACTTGTTTTTGTTAAAATTTATTTTTAACAATTCGCTTAACAGTTTTATTTGTTTAATATCTTTAGTTTTTCTAAAATCTGTGGATGAAGTTTTCTGACGATCTGGCCTAAGCAACCAGTGAAATGCGCATAGGAATAGCTTATCCCTTCAACAATAAATTTCAGTGTTTTGTCAAGTATAAAAATTGGGAATTAAGCACGACAAACAAAATATTTTAAATTTAAAATTTTTGTATTCCCAAAAAGGTACTTTGATATAAAAAAAAAGTTAAAAACCATCTTAAAAAAAGACAAAAATTATAAAAAAAATTTAATAAATGGCGAAAATGCCACGAATACAGCGAAAAATTGTAATAAGGATATCTCAAAAAATAAACAAGATATCGCAACGGTTAGACATAAACATATATTAAAGGTAATTGGTAGGACTTTCAAACGATATACATATCAAGTTTTAAAAATAAAGATTAATTCGCATGTCATGAAAAACAGGGTTCTTTAAACTTTAAAATATCGCGAAAACCTGATGTGATGGAGAAACTCTTAGTACGGATTCGGATTCAGGGCAACTCAAACCTTTAGAAAAGTATACTCTGGTCAATGGGTTTAAAAATTTGTTGGCCTGTGTTATTTTACGTATTATTCAGAAAGGTTTTTGAATCGATTTTCTTTTTTAAATGTGGGTTTAGTAAACTTTTTTCGCCTTATGCTTAAAGGTTTTTCGGAAAAGACCTGGGCCCTGTTTCTCAAAACTACAAGTTAAAAATCTACAAGACAAATACATATTTTAAAACAAACAATTTTAAATTATTGCTTTTTTTAATGTATTTTACTTGAAGATTTGTAACTTGTAGTTTTGAGAAACAGGGCCCTGGTTATATTTACAGCCAACAAAGTAAAAATAGAATGGATCCGTTGTAGTTATTCAAGTCAATTGCAACTTTAATGGGAAGGCCTTTGGCAATCCCGCTAACTGGTAGTGATCTAGTCTATTAGCGCCGGGGTTGCAGGATCGATTACCGCCAGAGGCTCTGGTCTCCTACAGACAAGCGTAGAGCTTCGCGGGATTAGCTTAGGGAAAATATTATTAACTTGTTTAAAAAGTTATTTCCAATTGATCACTGTTCTGGAATTTAAATCAAATGGTTTTTCATTAATTAATTCTTCAGGTGACGTTGAAAGCACAGCTGCGCTACTTTTTTCTAAATTAGAGAGAGGAATGTCAAAAGATACTTATGTTTTTGACATATCGACCAACGAAAGCAACAAAAAAGCAATGTTGTGTTTTTGGTGCTGTTACTTGGTGTATATGTACATGAATTCGGCTTGGGTATATCTGTGTGGCATTTTGACAAAACATCTTAACTGCCTGTTTTTAAAAACTTAAAACAAGTGAGTGAGTGAGAAATTATATTGAAAACAACAATAAAAAACGAAAATTTGTTTTTGTTTTTAATATAATTTCTCACTCATTCACTGCATTTTAAAAAACAGGCAGTAAGTGAAATTTAAAAAAGTTGAAAAAAATTCTGTTAATCATACAAATTTTCATTCGAAAAACATTTATGTTTACGTTTTTAAAATTTTGTATTATAAACCATGGTAGAATAAGTACAAGGTATAGCCATTAGAAATTTTATTCTCAATTTCAAAACCCATATAACGTCAAACAAAAGAAAATAAAGAAAAAAATTAAAACAAGCGTCAAAAATCAAATTATGTAAATAATTTGACATTACATGGGAAAATAATGACAACTCTCCCTAATGAACGTACCAGGTACTTTTTATGTGCTTTTTATATCGTGCTATAAACGAAATTTTTCTTAAATTTCGGTTTATTTTATTATTTGTATATATTATATATTAAAAAATTAGATTTACATAAAATTTTAATGATTTAATATTCCTATTCGAGAAAAATTACATGATATTTTTTTGTAGAAATTCTCGTGAATGCTTGT
The DNA here is from genome assembly GCA_949318255.1 of Pollenia labialis. Taxonomy (NCBI): domain Eukaryota; kingdom Metazoa; phylum Arthropoda; class Insecta; order Diptera; family Polleniidae; genus Pollenia; species Pollenia labialis. The sequence continues at coordinate 129,131,354 of OX439143.1, read as the reverse complement.
CTTGGTTTCCATTTAAAATTTAAATTATATTTAATTCTTAAGTCCGGTACAGATCCCAATAATTGCGGTTATAATGATTAAGCACTTTTTATTACATGAAGTGATCAGTTCTGGACTATGGGAATTTTTTTTTTCGAAAATTGTACCGACATCTAAAATTAACATCAAATTTTTTGTCCATAATTGTTGCGAATGATCCCAAAGTATCAAAACAGCACGAAATTTTAGTTCACTGGCTTGTTTGAGCGTTTGTGCATTCATTTAAAATTAAAACCATTCATCGCGTTAAATGTGACCTCTCTTTTCATTTTTTCTCCTTAATCGTCTTGTTTTTTTATTTGCTTGCTAAAAAGAGATGTTTTTCTTTGACGTTTTATTTTTTCCTTACAAGGGAATTAGTGTAATTGTTGTTGTGTTAGCATGTCCGTTTGTGTGGATTAGGATTTGAGTTGTTTAAAAAACATGAAAATTTTAAAAGCAAATATTAATTTTAACGTGGAAAATTGTTGATAAAACAAAATGTTATGAAAAAAATTTATACACACGAAAAAAACTCAATAGGTCCTTACAATAAGAAAATTCTACAAGGATAAACTTGAACCATCTTGTTTTTCTTGCTGTTGATATAGTTGTGTTCTCTCTTCTTGACTAGTCTTTGAGTAAAAGAATAAACCTCTTTGATACTATTTTTCTATACTTTGTTTTTATTGTTTTATTTTCACAGTTTTTTTTATTTTTTTAAATATGCGGTTTAGCTTGTGTGTGTAAATGTGTGTGGTTGTGTTTATTATGTTGTTGTGTTTTTATACAAACAGATGTACATAAATATATACATACATA